>JAQPPZ010017059.1:2400000-3000000 GCA_028583015.1 Wollemia nobilis
CTTTTCATATCCAAAAGTCTTAATTGTAAAATTATTTTTTTCCTCACTAGGAGAGTATAAAATCAAACTCTTCTTCTTCAACATAAAATATTCAAACTTTTCAATGCCCTTTATTTTATAATAAATACAAAATTTATTATATTTCCTAACATTATAAGAAGGAGAATCCATATGAGAAGAAGAAGAAGAGAAATGCCTTTTTGCTATTGAATTATGTGAGGGATGAGAATTTGAGGTTTTGAAATAACCTACAACAAAGGAAGGTCAATACATTCAAGATTGGGCACTAAGATTTCCTTATGCTAGTTGAGCTTGATTTTATGTAGCATCAAGTGTTGCAAGGGTAGTGTATCTCAATTCACTAAATAAATGTTATTGTAATCTATTATTAAACTTGATAATGAGAGTGGGAGTTGTATTTGACACATGGATCAATATAAATTAGTCAATTGAATTGGAATATGTAATCATGCTTAGACATTTTATTACCTTATCACAAAAAAATCCATTTGACATGTATATCCTATCATAGTTAGAACGATAAAATATCTCCTTCAAAGCTATGAAAACTTGATACCAAGTGTTGATGGGTTTCTAAATATCTTGGAATTTAGTGACCAAGACATTAGCAACACCAAAAAGGTTCAATTTATAAAAGGGTACCTTTTTTCATTAGTGATTTGGTTATACTTCAACCAAATCGTCATGTTTAGAATCCAACTATGAAGAACATCCAGATCTTTGGATCCATCAAATATATTGGCCTTGAATTTCACTTTATAATGAGTGTAGTAGGGCTTGATGTCATACGTTGTGGGCTAGAAATTGATTCCATTGACCTTATCGATAAATGCACTAACTACCTTATCAAGATAAACCATTATTTAGCTAGATTGATGACCATGGTGATGCAAGTTAAAGCTATGGATAACACTACTATTACACCTTTGATTATTTGATATTATCAACTATCTCCAAGGTACTAAATTATTTTTAGTTAAATAAAAATATATCCTTCAAATATAATGCACATATTAGCCCAAAACGAGTTGATAATTCAATTATACGATATTTTAATTATTTTTTTCAAAAAATGCTCAATTTGCTAGCAAATTATTTTGTAACAGAGTCAAAAATCAATGATGAGTTAGAGCATCATGATCAAAACCACCATGATATTTATATTGTATATATGGTCCATAAGGGCCAATAAAATGAGCAAATTACCATCTCAAAGAAGGAAAATTGTGCTCATTATCATTAAACTTATATGCTTGTAAAGCTTCAAATGCTATTGTAGCACACATGGCATAAACAAAGTTAACAAGGCATAAAATAAGAGGATATTCACTTAGACATTTGGGTTCCTTCTACACCAGCCTAAATTCTATGAAAACAATGAGTGAAGTTGAATAAGAGTGTTGTCACAGTCTTATCTTTGGAAGACCAAAGGATGATCATTAACAATGTTAGGAAGAATCAAAGATGTTAATGCATCAATATGAAGATATAGATACAAATATAGAACCAAATTGTAATGGAATATATATAAGGTATATAGATCCATATTATAGCATAGAATATATAGGTGGGAGTAGTGAAATTTGTAGTGGGATGCTATTGATCTATCCAAATATGATTGTGGTACAATATTGGGTGGCTTTTTTTGTGGTGTAGTGTCGAGTAACTCCATTAGTGGCATGGTATTGAGAGGAACCAAATTGCCTATGTGATTAATATTATTTTTAATTTACATTTATAGCTCCACCAAAGCAAGCCTTCACCTTCATATTGCTATTTTATGCATGTGGATGTACAAGAGATCCATTGGTGTGTTGGTGATGTTGCAAGAATATTTGAAAAGTGTATACCTAGGCTCATACTTTATTCACATGGGAAATAGGATTATCCTAATCATGTAAGCACTAAATGTCAAAAAAATCAAATTGAAGTGCACACAAGGTGGTGACATGGTCATTTTTCATTGATGGTTCTTATATATAATGGAGCAAACAAGGATTGGTGGCATTGAGTAGAGTTGTGGTGGTAAAATAATACCAAATTCATACATCCCAAGCATGCACAAGGTAGAAATAGAGCACAGATAGAATGGTAGTGTGGTAGTCTTAAAGCATACATAGGTTGTTAGTAGAGTGCACATAGAATGACAACTCTATATTTCGAGATACCTATAACATGCAAAAATGACTCCAATATAGTAGGCATGTATCTACCAAGACCTTGAGTTACAAGTGTGTCACTATATACCACTAGATGTATTGGCATAATGGAGCATACATGGGTATTACATGAGAGCAATAATTCACACTTGTACAAAAACATAAACCTCTATAGAAATATTGTAGACAAAAAGCTCCATAAACCTAAAATGGAGAATAAGAAAATAAACCCAAATATACTGATTGAAATAAGAGCTTTGATACCAATTATTTGGGAGCAAACATATTCCAAATTTTATTTATTATTGAGGAAAATTTACAAGTTTATATAAGCATAATATGTACCAAAATTAAAAGACATGTAATATCTTCCAAATCTCACATGAATTTAAAATTGGAAGATAAAATATTAATGTAAAATGCAAATTGAAATATATCAACTAAAACTCAAATTAAATTAACATGTGGATAATTTAAGCTAACAACCTAACCACTAGGAAACTAAATTTAGATTTTCACTTTTATGTTTTGCATAGGATAAAGAAAACTAATAAAATAATATAATAAATTCTATGCTAAGGTCATAAATCCTCATCAAGGATGATCCTAGTTCTTTGAAGAAGGAAAGATAAGTTCTTGGTAAAATATTTGATCCAAATATTCCTTAACCATAGTTTCAAAAAATATTGTTGGAGATAAAATCTCTACATCGATTGAAAAAGCTATCATGTCTCTCAATGATGCTTCCATGAGCATTATTTTATTCAAACGAGACCATTTTGAGCATTGAAAAGGTTAGTTGAAATTGTTATTAGTGTGGAAAGGTATATGGGATAGTATATTTATGAGTTATGTGGCTCTATTTTATTAAAGAATTTTTCCACAAGATATAAAAAATAGAAAAAAGGGTGATGAGAAGGTTGATGCACAAACCTTTTCTACATTCAAAGTACTATAGATCCTAGCATCTACTCTTGCACAAATAGTTTCAAAAATAGATAAATCATGGATAAATTTGGAGACTTCCTACAAAGGAATAAATAATTTCAAGGTATTCAAGCTCCAAACATTGAAGATGAACTTTGAGAACATATGAATTGCGAAGCGAGAAAGCGTAGGAGATTATTGTGTCAAGGTGAATGACATGATACACAATATTTAGGTCTATGGTGAATCCATTGAAGAGAATATGGTTTTCAAGATGATATTGAGATCCTAGACACCCAAATGGCTTCACATAGTTACCACTCTAAAGAAGTGTAAAGACTTGGACAATCTAAAAGGTTGAAAATCTAGTTGGTCCACTCTTGTATCATGAAGACAAGATGAAATACTACACTAATAATTTGGATCAATATCTTGAGACCAATATGAGGATTTAAAAACCTCAAGGAAGCTAAAAAATCATGGAGGTGGAGGAGAAGTCACCTCAAAGAGCTCCAACCAAAAGAGTAATAAGAAAGACAACTCAAAGTGGAAGAAAAAATTGAACAAGAAGAATGTTACATGCTACTATTACAAACATATAAAGAAATATTGTAGGATATAGGTGGCTAAGTATCAAGGAGATAAAGGTAGAAAAACCAAGAAAGCCTACACTTTGGAGCATGATAATGACTATGTTATGTCATACAATGACTTTGTAGAATCTAGAAAGCAAGTTTGGTTTAATGATAGTATTTGTTCTAACCACATATCTAATTACGAAAATGACTTCAATAATATTTATGATAGCTATAACCCTCTATAGAAATTGAGAGATGGAAATATGGTTCACATTGTGGGTAGTGACAATATGCATATCAAATCTAAAAAAGCAAAAGTGACCATCAATGATATCTATCATACTCCTAGCATTAAGCCCAAATTGATAAGTGTGAAGAATATTTTGAGAGAGGCTTAAAACTAGTATTTGAAAATAAGGAGTGCCTTATATTTTACAAGAAACAAGGAGACAAGTTGTTTTGAACATCTTCTATGATAAAATAATATGGTGTGCCCTATAAATATCAATATGACAATCAATAGTACTTATTATGCCACTATTGAGGATTCAAGCTAGTTGTGGCAAGAGAGGTATGAACACCTAAGTTTAGGTAGTCTTCACAATTACCAAAAAGGAATGGTTTATGAGGTTACAAAAGTACTTGTGAATAACAAATATGAAGCATGCATGAGGTGCATACTTTGAAAGCATCATAGGGATAAGTTTTCCTCTAACAAGTGGAGAACTAGCCAGCCATTGGAACTAGTCCATTCTAACTTATGTGGTCCTATGTATTGCCTACGCATTAATAAAAAACTCTATTTCATTACATTAATTGATGATGCTACTATATATGTATGAGTTGTCTTCTTGAAGGATAAAGATTAAGTGTTTTCATCCTTTAATAAATTACGGCTAAAAATGAAAGTGGAATATCCATCAAGAGTTTGAGGGTGGACATGGCATCAAAAGGTAACTAACTGCACTTTATTCCCCATAATAAAATTATTGGAATATAAGAATTAAATTTATTATATTATGGTAGTTTAGGGTATTTAAGTACATAGGATGCCTATTTTAGGCATAATAAACCCTCAAACAAACTTGCAAATATTTTATCCTATGCTACATGCATGTATTGTTTGATGGGTGGTTATACCACTTGCCTTATCGTATGGTCTATGATGTAATAACTAATAACATAACCCCATTATTACATCATAGTAAAAATATCTATCTTGATTATCACCAAAGAATAATCTCTAGGATGATATTGGAATTTGAGAGAAAATTCCCCCCTTGGAGTGTCAAAAATTACCAATAATGCACCCCAAATGTATTTATTACAAAAATAATTATTCAATGCTTAAGTGTGTTTCTTCAATATATTAAAGTGAGTCATGTGTTTCTTCAATGTGGAGTATCTTCATTAAATATGTCAGGTGTTGATAAGATCAAGTTTTCTCCTGCCACATAGACTTATTGCCAAAAAATTTCTCAATCAATATCTTCTACTAAGGTAAGGGCAATCACTTCTTTCTTCTTTTCCATGGCTTCACTTATTTTATTAAGTTTTTGCTTATGATATTCCTACTTCCTTTGATATTTTCTATGATGTGTCACCATGAAACCTATATCAATCATATAATTTACTATTTTTCAATATTTCTTGTGTGTTGTCATATCCTCTATTTGAACTGAAATAAGTTACTGCCTCATTTCTGATTTTTGTTAAGTCTTGAGTAATAGAACCATCTGCTTTTTAAAAAAAATTATCTTGTTATTGCTTTTGTTTCTAAGCATGGTGACATGAAAAAACTTGGAATTTGAATCTCCATATTTCAACCAAAGAGCCCTTGATTTTTGCCTCCAATAGATTTCCTCACAAGCCAAAATGTTATGAAACTCAGCTATTTTTGTTCGTTCCTCCTCCCTAGTAGTTTCATCAGCATCACCATGTTGGATCGTGATGTTTGGGTCAACATGTAAAACACGGTATTAATGCTATAGTACCTTATCTACCAAAAAAAAAAATCCTCTATTTGAACTAATTTCCATTTAAAATTTTGATTGCCACTTGATGGAATAAGATCAATAATCTTCTCCTTCTTCATATGATTCATATCAAGAAGATGTTTCTTGTGGTATGCAATATATTCATTCTTTATTTGATGTGTGGCTAATGATGGTTGAAACTTTAATACATGTATTTATTCCCCATTACTTTTGCCTTTAAAAACTTCTATCGATGGTGAAAAATAAAATTATGAGTGTACATATTCACTATTATGTGTTTTATTCTTGATATTTCTAGTTATATTGTACCAATAATGAGTTGGATTTTTTAAATGCATCCAAATTTCTCAACCTATCATCTATTTCAATTCATTTCAAACATTTTTGTGTTATTTCAACTATGCTTGAGTGATAAACACATTTTCTTCTTCTTAAATTTATTGATCTATTCTTCTTCTTATTGAAATTTTCTTCTTTAACATGATGATATTCAAATAAATTGTTTTGTTGCTCCTTTCTCCAATTTTTATTTTATTGTTCTAAATATGACCTATCTAACTAGTGTATTTCTTATGAAATTGATCTATTTTTTAATGAAACATGACAACAATCCTTCATAGTTTATCAATTTCTTCCATAATATTCATAAATATTTTGCATATGAAAATTACTTCATTGAGAATTATTCATTTAATTCTAAAATATCTGAAAATAGTTTCTTTGTTGGAAGCATTATGGAGGTCTCATGCCTCTCCTAAATTGTTGCTTTCTTCTTTGAATTGTAACTAGTAATTGTTGTTGTTCTTATTTTATAGTGTGTGAGGCCTCTACTTTTTGAAGTAGGTTCACTAGTGAAATAGGTTCACCAACTTCTCAAAGATTGGTTTTTGCTCAAATACATTCATTGTAGTCAAAAACTATTATACTTGGATGAGAGTGATCTTGAAATAATAGGGACTCACATTTCATCAAATACTTGAGTTCCTCATGCTTGAAATGTTTCTCATAATTTTGATATTATCCTCATTAGTTCTTCCAAATATTATACACTCTTAAACTTAAGACAAAAATAATGGATTTGGAGGAATAAAATCTATTTTTGAATCTTGGATTCAAATATTTCCTTCAACTTCTCCTATGCATTCTTGGTTGTGGTTGCATATCTAATGTATTCATGGACCTTTTCTTCTACTTTGAACATGATGATTAGTATCTCCATTATATTTTCCATGTTAAAATTTGTTTGATATTCTCCTTCTATAATAGTAAAATTGGTGCTTCCATATACTACCTACCAAACTTCTTCAAACTCAAGTTGTTTCATGAATTTGGTATTTTAGGCATCATAGTTGTTTCCCCTTAACAATAGGAAATTTGGTAACCATGGTAAACTTTCGAAAAATCTAATTTTTTTTCTTTTATTGAGTTCACATCAAAATTATATTTTTCATGAGTACATATATATGTCTATACTTGTATTTCAAATGATGCTTCAAAAATACAAGATAATTGTGTCTCATCAAATAGAAGGAATGCTTTTTCCTCTATGGAATAATCCTTGGGATATTCCATTCTTTAATTTATAAATATTTTCTTCATTTTTTAAATAATATACTTTTCCTTTCTATTTCAAATCTTAAAAAAAAATCTCCTTTTTGTAATACTTGTACTTTTGTTATTTTCCTTTCTTCTTTCCATTATAGATGTTTCTTAGAACTTGATGATAAATGAATCAAATAAACATTATAACGTTATAAAATTACATGTGTTCCTTTATATTATCCTTATTAGACCTTTTATTGCACCTTAATTTTCATCAACCAATTTTTCTAATATTGCAAACAATTAATGGAAGTTCTCTTCGTCTATGTTATTTGATTGCTTTGATGTTTGATCCTTTGTTATATAGATTTGCAAATTTTGGTCACCTGTTGAGGATTATGTATCCTCTAGAAGCTATTTTCTCCATTCACATGTTCTCCTTGATAATTCCAAATGATGTCTTGGGTGAGTAATTCTTATTATAAAACTTTGACAAGCTTCAATGGTTTCTTTATTTTCCTTTAATTTTGATGAGCTTTTGTGGATTCATTTATTATCTCAATTGTCCTAGTTGTTTACTTGTAGGATTTATGACCTTTAGTAATAACATAGGGTATTTTCACTGTAAATATTTTATAATGTGCCATGGAATTTTCCTTCAAGGTCACAATCTTGTATAGGGTAATTTTACTCTTGAACCCTCTTATCTCAAACTTAATTTTTTTTAAATAGTGTGAAATTTGGTTATATATTTTTTAATGCTTGAGGAAAATAAAAAGGAGAATTCTTTATTCCCCAACTATGCTTGAGTGATAAAAATATGTTCTTATTCTTTAATTTCTTGATTATTTTCTTCTTCTTATTGAACTTTTCTTTTTTAACATGATGATATTCAGATACATTGTTTTGTTGATCCTTTTACCAATTTTGATTTTATTGTTCTAAATATGACCTATATAGCTAGTGTATCTCTTGTCAAATTGATCCATTTTTTAATGGAACATGCCAACAATACTTCATAGTATATCCATTTCTTCCATAATATTCTCAACTATTTTGCATGTGGAAAGTACTTCCTTAATAATCATTCATTTAATTCTAAAATATCTGAAAATAGTTTCTTTGTTGGAAGCATTATGGAGGTCTCATGCTTCCTTGAATTGTTGCTTCCCTCTTTGACTTATAACTAGTAATTTTTGTTCTTCTTATTTTATAGTATGTGAGGCCTCTACTTTATGAAGTAGGTTCACTACTGAAATAGGTTCACCAGCTTCTCAAAGATTAGTGTTTGCTCAAAAAAAATTATTGTAGTAAAAAACTATTATATGTGTATGAGAGTGATCTCAAAATAATAGGGACTCACATTTCATAAAATAATTGAGTTCCTAGTGCTTGCAATGTTGCTCATAATTTTGATATTATCCTCATTAGTGCTTCGAAATTTTATCCACTCTTCAAATTAAGAAAACAATGATGGATTTGGAAGAAAAAAAATCTAATTTTGACTCTTGGCATCAAATATTTCCTTCAAGTTCTCCCATTCATTCTTGGTTGTGGTTGTATCTCTAATGTATGCTTGGACCTTTTTTGCTACTTTGAACATGATGATTAGTATTTGTTTTCTATTTGCCTTGTTAAACTTTGTTTTATATTCTCCTTCTATAATAGTAAAAATAGTGCCTCCATATACTACCTACCAAACTTCCTCAAACTCAAGTTGTGTCATGAGTTTGGTCTTTTGAGCATCATAGTTGTTTCCACTTAACAAAATGAAATTTTGTAACCATTGTAAACTTTCAAAAAAATATTAATTTTCTTCTTTTATTGAGTTCGCATCAAAATTCTCTTTTTCATGAGTATATATATATGCCTATACTTGTATTTCAAATGATGCTTCAAAAATACAGGAGAATTGTGTCTCATGGAATAGAGGGAATTATTTTTTCTCTATGGAATAATCCTTGGGATATTCCCTTTTTTTTTGGTAAATAAGATGTTTTATATTAATTAAAGGATTTTTAAGGATCCTTGAACCTATTTACAAAAACAACCATGGTGGCTATGTTAAGATAAAATATAAGCTTGAAGACTATGATAGGATACAAACTGATATGATCCAGATATGAGGACGCAGCCTCCGACTTGAAATTCAATACAGAATTGTAGTCACTAGAAAATGAGGTCGATGCCTCAACCTTGAGTATTCTACTAGAATAGATACAACCTTTAAACAAAAAGTTGTTAATAATAACGAGCATACTACCACGCAAGAGAGACATAAAAGCACAAATATTTATAAAAACCAAACCAAACCAGATAGTCATAGGGACATCAAAATGAGGAATGAGGAAATTATTACTTAGCTGAGGTTTTCTCCTCTTCCTTTATAGCATTCTTCTTGATGTCCTCGAGCTCATATTCCTTGGGTTCAACCTTCACCATGACCTTGTATGCTTTATAACCTCCCTCCACATCATGGTTAGGTTGGCCACCATAAAAGAGAGTTTGTAATCATGGTTAGGTTAGAAATGATGAACTCAATTGTAATTTACATGATGGGCTAGTGGATGAAATAATGAAGTCCTTCAATTGTCTATTTCCATCCTACATTTCCTCTTCATCATTTGAGATATCTATTATGTTGGCCCTAGTGGCCATGTTTTGGAGTCTATCAGACTTTCTCACAGGTTCCTCAGCACTGTCAAAGTTGATGTTTTTCCTTGGCCTTACTTTAGCAACATTTTGTATAGCCTTTATCTTCGTCTCAGCAAGGGGAGGTTTTACCATAGGGGATTTAGCAGAGTTGCCCATAATAGGGTTAGGCTTTGGGTTGTTGGATAGGAAGTAAGTGTAAATGACTTTGAACATATCCTGATGATGATGCAGGTCATGGTTTCTCTTATCTCTGCAGGATGAAATGGCATGATTAATGGAGTTGAGGAAGAATAAGGGAATGTTGATGGGGTGAATTTCTTTGAAATTATTAACAAAATCCAAATGGTAAGTTTTAAAGGCTTTGTCAGGGTTATCAATTGTAATGAACTCCATGATCGGTTTCATCACATAATCCCATGGGTAATTGAAGTCACTCCTAAATATGCTAGGGCTCTTAGCTTTTTTGAGGATTTTATCATTCCCCTGGAACTCTGCTAATTCAACCTCCCAGTTATGTTTGTGGTGGTGGATGGAACACCCTTTCGGTTCTTGACCAGTGATGGACGCTAGGAGGTGGACATCGACAATGAAATACAAATATAAGGTAAATATTCAGTGATGGATGCTATGATATTCTCTTATTTAATATATATATATATATATATATATATATATATATATATATATATACATATATATATATATATATATATATACATATATATATATATACATATATATATATATATATATATATATATATAATTCATTTTTCAAATAATATACTTTTCCTTTCTCTTTCACATCTTAAAAAAAAAATCTTCTTTTTGTAATTATGTCTTAAATTTAAAAAGATATTTCAATGCTTGTACTTTACTTCTTTTCCTTTCTTCTTTCCTCTATAGATGTTTCTTTGAACTTGATGATAAATGAATCAATATAAACCTTATCAACTTATCAAATTGCATGTGTTCCTTTATATTATCCATCTTAGACCTTTTATTGCACCTTAATTTTCATCAGACAATGTTTCTTATATTGCAAACAATTAATGTAAGTTCTCTTCATCTATGTTATTTGATTTCTTTGATGTTTTTCTTTGATCCTTTGTTATTTAGGTTTGTAAATTTGGTCACATGTTGAGGATTATCTATCCTCTAGATGCTATTTTCTTTGTTCACATGTTATCCTTGATAATTCCAAATGATATCTTGGGTGAGTTATTCTTCTTATAAAACTTTGACAAGCTTCAATGGTTTCTTTATTTTCCTTTAATTGTGATGAGCTTTTGTGGATTCATTTATTATCTCAATTGTCCTAGTTGTTTACTTGTAGGCTTTATGACCTTTAGTCATAAAATAGGGTATTTTTACCCTAAAAATTCTTGAATGTGCCATGCAATTTTTCTTAATGATCACAATATTTTATAGGGTGATTTTACTCTTGAACCCTTTTATGTCAAACTTAATTTTTTTTAAATAGTTTGCATTTTGGTTATATATATTTTAATCCTAGAGGATGATCAAATGGAGAATTCTTCATTCATTTGCTTTCTCTGATACCACATGTTAGAACTTAAGTTTTGAATTGATTGAATTATGGTATAGAAGGGTATTTAAGTACATAGGATGCCTAATAAAGGTATAACAAACCCTCAAAAAATCTTTCAAATGGTTTTCCATGTACATCATACATGTACCTTGTTAGGGTGGTTATACCACTTGCCTTCTCACATGGACTATGAAGTAATAACTACTCACAAAAATGGTGTGGTAGAGAGAAATAATAGGATAAAATTGGAATAAGTTAGAAGTATGCTTGAGAGCAAAGGCTTAGAGAGGATGTATTGGGGTGAACCAATGAACATGACTATTTACATGCTCAATATGAGTCCTACCATGGTGATCAAGAAAAAAACTCCATATGATCCTTGGTATGGTAAGAAACCAAGTGTTTCAAACTTTAAAGTATTTGGATGCTTATCATATGTGCATGTTAGTTATGAGAGGAGAAAGACGTTGGACCCAAAAAGTGTACATTATGCCTTTATGTGCTATAGTGATGTACACAAGGCGTACAAATTCTAAAACCCTCAAAATAACATGATTATTATTTTTTGAATGTGGTGTTTATGAATATCACTATAAAAAGGGGAATGAGGCTATAAGTGAAGGACAACCCTAAATGGATATATATTTAAAATTTATGACATACAAGTTACTCCATCAACACTATTGATGTATCTTCTACTTTTACATCAAGTGGCTCATTTTCTACATCCAATGGATAAAATTATAAAAGGTTGTTTCTCCCATTTCCACCTACAAAAATGATGGATACAAACTTTGAGAGGATAATAACTCATATTCAAGCATGATAAGGTAATAGAAATCAATTTATTGATCAATTTTATGATGAATTGACTTATTATGCATTATCTTGCATTTCTAGTGAACATAGAACCTTTGATGAATTAGACAATTGTAAGTAATGGATTGAAGCTATGGAAAAGGAGATGTAGTGAATAGAGAAGAATGAAACATGGAATTTGGTACAACCACCTAAGGACAAAGATGTCATTGGAACCAAGTGGATGTACAAGATCAAGTTCAATAGTGATGTCACTATTGAAAAGCATACTAATAAGATTGGTTGTCAAAGATATTGAATAAACATATTGTGTTGATAATGTGGATACATATGCTCTCATTGCAAGGTATGATATCATAAGGCTATTATGGTACATAGTGATACAAAAAGGATTGGAAGTATGTTAGATAGATGTCAACAATACTTTCCTAAATGGAGTTATAGATGAATATATAAATGTGGAACAACCACAAGGATTTGAGTTTAATGGCAAGGAGAAATTGAAAAACAAATTGAAGAATACACTATAAGGTCTTAAGCAAGGCGCTAGATCTTGGTATTCAATGATTTATTAATGGATCTTGAATAATGTTGTTATAAAAATAAAAAATAAACCCACTCTATACATAAAAACTAATGATACTAATGCTCTCTATGTTTACCTATATGTTGATGAATTTATTGTCTATAGACATGATGGAGAGCTTCAAGGTAGCAAATATGGATGAGTTTGAGATGAATAATATTTGGTAGAAGAAGTAATATCTTGGGATGGAGGTTCACAAATCACAAGGTGCAATCTTCATTTTTTCAACCCAAGTATGTTCATGATATGTTGAAGAAGTTTGGGTTATATGATTGCAAACATGTTGATAATTTTTTTGCATGTGGTGAGAAGCTAAATTTAAGATGATAAAAGTTCTAAGGTTAATGATAAAAAATATAGAAGCATGGTTGGTAGTCATATGTACCTTATGACAACTAGACTATACATAACTTTTCTAGTCTCACTAGTATCAATATTTATGTGCAACTCCACTCAAGGATATCTTGAAGTAGTAAAGAAGATATTTAGGTATGTGAAGGGCATGTGGGATCATGGTATCCATTACAGACCAACCGAGAATGTGAGGCTGATTGGCTTCATAGATTTAGATTGGGGATATTCTATTGATGATAGAGTCTATGTCATGACCCACCTTGGTAGGAATTTTTCATAATAGACTATGTATTTATGGATGACTATTTTATACCTAGTTTTAATGCATTTAGATAGTTATGCAATGTTATATATTGATTTATATTTGTAGAATATGGTATTGTTGATGTATTGTAAATATGCAATACCAAGTACATCTATGGGCAAAAGAGGTAGAATACACCATTGAGAATGGGATACTGGAAAAGGGAAGTGACGATTTAGGCAGCTCATAGTAATATGAATGACTACCCTCATATAGGCATGCATTCTTTCTTTTAGGGTGATCATCAATGATCGAATCCTCTAGAGCCAAAGTTGGTAACCTAGAAGCAATTGTATGTCCTCAGCTAGGTTAGGTGGCTAGGTTTACAATAATGCACCCACCTTGTTTTGATACACCTGATTGTTCAATTTTGTTTACATGTGTGTATTGTGCATAAAAAGCATTGGGTAAATAACACCTTTGAAAAGGGCTTATGGATATAGAGGATCCATTAATCCTTAGCCCACTTAAATACCATACTAATGTTTAATATTAGTATACGTATTATATTTGAATAAGGAATGATTAATGATTTTATGGTTTGAATTAAATTAAATTCAATATTGTAAATACTAATTCTTTAAAATTCTATTTTAATCCTCTCTTTACCTTTTATTTGGATAAAGAAAATGAATAGCTTATTCTTGTATTATTTAGATAAAGAAATAAATATACTTATTTGAAGGTAATATATTTGAAAAGGGAAGAACTACTTTTAAATTCAAATATCCCCTTTAGGGCCATCTTGGGTAGATAGATTTTCAATTTAGTAGACGGTATTTATGTGGGAAGGAAGAATTTTGGGTGGGGTAGATAGTTTTCCTTGTTAAAAGGGTCAAGATTTTAAGAAATAAAGGGTAAATAATGATTCTTTGGGGAAAAAAGAGATGAAGGCAAAAGAGAATGCATAGCAAGGATGCAACTTTGGAGAAGAATTTTGTCACATGAGAATAAGGTTGTGGATATTTCATTTAAACTTTACCTTTGTATTGCTTACTTGGCTTGGAATTTTTTTATCTTAAAAGATATATTGTTTCATTTTATCACAATGCATATCTTTAATATTAACATAAAACTTGTTTAAAACCTTTGGATTGTTTATTTTATGCTTTACAAATTGTACTTTTTGTGTTTTGTAACCTACAAAAAAAAATCTTGTTAACCATCCAAAAATAACTTCTCTATCCTATAAGGGATGTAGGCCTAAATCAATGTTGTTGCTCGCTATAATTTTAGTCAAACTCTTGTTAAATTTATTTTCATTGTTTAGAAATCCCCTTGAGTCATTTTGATCACCTGTATGATGACTTTGAAACCTACATAGTTGTGGTCGAATGCCAAGAGTATGGCATGTTTTTCCTCATCCCTATCTATGGAGACATCCATGTATGAGTGAATGGTTTGTTGGTCACCTATGTGTTTGATGGCTACCTATGTGTTTTTGGTTGTCTATGCATCTATAGGCTGCATGTGTGATTTCATAGACTAACTTTGCATTATTAGCAAAATATATTCCTAGTCAAACTTAGCCTTCTTCATTTATGCTTAGACTGTCGACACATGGCTTTGACCTAGCCTAGAGGATGTGTGGCATCATCTTGTCATACTATCACTATGGAAATGGTTAGATTTTTTTTTTTTTTTTTTAAATTAGTCCCACATATGGCATTCAGTGGATGTGGGTTACCTTATAATGCTCGACGTGCACTTGGTATGGTAACCAAGTGCACAAGGCAATTGGCTATTTTAGGAAGCTTCTTTTAGGGCTACCTTGGATGTTAAAATCTCCATGTGGTATCCACCTATTGGTTCAAACCCCTATGTTGACCTTCGTGTTAGGCAATAGACTCCTATTAATTTGTTAATTGTTATTCAATTTGCTGATTGACTGCCTTGGCCTCTATTCTTGGTGCCTAGTTGGATGTATTTTGGTTTTAAGCTTTAGGAATGTTAATTGTTGAATTCAATAAAATAATGGCTTTTAGTTTATTAAAGAAATATGTTTTTAATGAATATTAATTGATTAAAAGAATAACTTTTAGTTGATTAAAGGAAGATGTTTTTAATGAATATTTAATTGATTAAAAGAATGACTTTTAGTTGATTAAAGGAAGATTTTTTTAATGAATATTTAATTGCTTAAAATAATGGCTTTTAGTTGGTTAAAGAAATATAATTTTATGTAAATAATGGATTTGATTGAGGGTATGGGACCTTAATTGATTTAGAAAATTATTTTTAAGTATTTAATTGGTTAGGGGTATGGGACCCTTATGGATTAAAGAAATGGCTTTGTATAATGCAAAGCATGAACCTTTGTTTGTTTAAAGGGAAGATTGTTGAATTACTCTATGTTTGATAAAATGACATTTTTATTTATGAGAATAAGATTGGATACATGGGATTACCTCAGATATTGATTAAATGATTCATGAGTGGATGCATTGAATAATTGTGTATGGTTGCAATTTAGCATCCAAATTATAAATGCACTTGTTTTATAATTTATCTAGTATATGCATTTATATGCATGCTTCATATGATCCATGAGCTATCCTGATACCTTACCACCATCAATTGAGTGATGGAAAGACAAGAATGACCATGGAGGGCACTTAGATCTAAAACATTAACCTTGGCATTTTTTGTGAGGAGAAAATTTGTTATTGGATTAGAATCTAGTTGAGTAATCTCCTAGATGGATAATTATGTAATACCTTATTCTTTTAAAGTATAGAAGTTTTACCATACTTGGGTTATGTAATATTTTAAAGTATGAATGAAAGATGTATCTCTTACTTGTTCTTAGGTTTTACCATACTTGGGTTTTCGTGAACTATTCTAATTTGCTAATGTTTGAGTTAAATTACAATGTCTTGTTTAAATATCTTCTTTAATAATTTTATAAATGTTATTTCATGCTTGAATTAAGTAGACAAAATAATCATATCCCTTTAAATTAAGTAAGATTAGAAATATCTTAAATGTTTTAAATTAGTTATATAAATTGAGTGGGTATCTATTGTGGGATATCTTAGGATAGAACTTAGATTAACCTTGGTTTAAACATATATTTCAAAGAAACTAAACTAAACATACTTATAGAAATAAAGCAGTGTTTTAAAATGAACTAGGTTATCTATGAAAGGAATAAGTTAGGTCATTGTTAAGATGATATTGATAGCTTATTTGCAATATGTGTAGTATACCTACACAAAAGGACTTGTGTATGGTATAAATATGGGTGTATCCTTTGACTGAAAAAAGAAGATAAGTTAGCTCATTGCGAAGATGATATTAATAGCTTATTTGTAATATGCGTAGTATACCTATACAAACAAATTTATGTATGGTATAGACATGGGCGTATCCTTTAATATATTAAGAGAATGTTGGTTCATTCTGGAGATAATCAACAACTTAAAATATTAGACTAATTTATATATGTTTTCAGTAATGCGTATGCTATTTATGGATATGTAAATCCCTCATGGTTATATTTTTGTATTTAAAAAAAAAAATGCCTTAGTTAGATAAGTTATATTTTGTGTCATTACATTTGTTATCAGAGATCTAGGTATGAGGGGATAGAATCTTCATGAAATATGCTAATAAATTCAACTATCTTCCTATGCAATCCCTTGATTAGTTATTAATAAGGGCTTGAATAGGAAGATACTTGAATCCCTTAGAAAATACTTCTCAAGAAGACCTGAAGACCTAACTTGGAAATTCCTATGGAGAAATAACAACACCAACAATACTAAACCCCAACCACAAAAAAAACTAAATTTTATCTGAGTGTGTAAAATAGAGGAATAGAAACCAGAAGTGCATCAAGGATCCAAGGATAAGTGCTAAAATTTTAGAGGCCCACACTATACTAGCCAATGTCCACACAACTAGGACCAAGTACATCTAGTACAAAGGGAAAATAACCCATGCATTATTTTTTTTGCATTCAAATACCAAATATGGAAGGGCAAGCCATCCCATTGCTCTTAAAGTGTAATATTTTGAATAAATAAGTAAGAATTTTAATTGATAGTAGAGCTATATATAGTTTTATGTCTTCTATTATAATCAAGGATATTCCAAAAAGGCTAGCATATTTGGCACAAGGGTGGAAGGTTGAGTATGGTTCTAGACAAACCTACTCAATGGATCAATGTTTTCTTATGGCTAAAATTACCCTTACTAGTGGTTCTATCACAAGTTGTTTCTATGTAGCACCGCTATATGCTATTGATGTTATCTTGGGGATGGACTGGTTGTAGGCTCATAAAGCTTTAATCAACTTTTAGGATAGGTGTATAGAGTATTCAGAGAGGGAAAAGGGAAGATTAATTATCCATAGTGAGCAAGGGTCATTCAAATCCTAGTTGCTATCTTCTATGCAACTAAAGAAAACCATAAAGAAAGGAGGGATGGTTTATGTTGCGAAACTCGATGAAGTTGGGGAATATCATAAAGAAGAAGTATTTAGAAAACACCCCATATTATAGGAGTTTAAGGATGTATTTCTTTAAGAACTACTAGGACTTCCTCCTATGCATGAATTTGATTTCACTATTGAGTTAATTCCAGGAGTAGAACCTATCCACAGAGCTCCTTATAGGATAAATCCTATAGAGGTGTAGGAGTTAAAAGTACAACTACAAGGGTTACTAGAGAAGGGATTGATCAAACCTAGTGTGTCACCATGAGGTGCATCGATACTTTTTGTTAAAAATAAATATGGTTCTTTGTGGCTATGCATATATTACTAAATTCTCAACAAATAAACTATCAATAATAGGTATCCTTTATGTAAAATTGATGATTTGTTCGATTAACTAAAGGATGCTATGGTATTTACTAAGATTGATTTAAAATTGGGGTATCATCAATTAAGGATACTGGAAGGGGACACTCATAAAACAACTTTCAAAACCAGATATGAGTATTATGAATTTTCAGTCTTGCCCTTTGGGCTAACTAATGCCCCAACCACATTCATGAACTTAATGAATAGTATGTTCCAAAGACATGTAGGTCAATTTTCCCTCATATTTTTAGATGATATTCTAATATATACTCATAATAGGAAATAACATGATAGACATATCAGAATCATGTTGGAGTTGTTAAGAAAGAATTAAATCTTTGGAAACCTATCAAAAATTATTTTTTTATCTCATACATATGACATTTGGGACACATGATATCTACCGAGGGAATCTTAGTAGACCCAAAAAATAGTGAGGTCATTTTGAATTTTCCACCACCTATCAATGTGATAGAAGTGTGAATCTTCATGGATATGATGGGCTATTATAGATGATATGTGAATAATTACTCCAAAATAACCACTGTAATAACCAATGTCCAAAAAAAGAGAATGAATTGAAGTGGATAGAGAGCTGTGAGTCTGATTTTACATTTCTTAAGAAAAAATCACCACAACATCGATATTGAATATTCCAGGTCCTCAGGGAAACTTCTTAGTATGTACTAATGCATCACTAAAAGGTTTAGGAGGAGTTCTTTTGCAATATGAGTCAGTCATAGCATATGCATCAAGGAAACGTAATAATAATGAATTCAACTATGTTATACACAATATAGAGTTGGAAATAGTTGTATATGCTCTAAATATATAACATCATTACTTGGTTGGGAGACCCTTTGATCTGAGAACCGACCATCAAAGCTTGAGGTATATATTTACCCAACCTATGATCAACACAAGAGAGAGAAGATGGATCAATTTTTTAGTTGAGTATGACTTTGATATTGAATATATCAAAGGAAAATAAATTAAGGTGGATGACACCATAAGCAAAAGGAAGCACATAAAAACTTTAACCTTGAGCTATGTAAATTTATTAGATCAAGTCAGGAAGATGCAAACCCAAGATGAGTATTACAAAGAAATTTGGGTCAAAATGGGTAAAAATCTTTGGGAAAAAGGAATTTCAACATGAAATATGGTCTTTTGTGCTATAAATATAGGGTCATCATACCAAATATAGGTGGTAAAAGGAGACTAATCATGCAATAGGTGCATATATCTCCTTAATTTGCTCATCCTGAAGGAGCCAAGATAAGGGAGAATATGAAAAAGACCTTTTGGAAAGAAATGAAGAAGGATATCACCAATTTTATTGCTCGATGCCTTGAATGCTAGAATATAAAGGATAAATGCAAACATTCTATATGGTAATTGTATCCACATGTTATACCTATGCAAAAATGGGAGGTTATGTCTATGGAATTCATAGTAGGTTTACACAATACCAGGTATCAACATGATGTAATTCTTGTAATAGTTGATAGATTGACTAAGGTTGTGCATTTTATATCAGGAAACATCAAATATGATGCTCAGGTTATGGTTAATGGATTTGTCAAAGAGATATTTAGGTTACATGGGTTTCCTGAAATGATCATTTATATCAAGATTCTAGATTCACTTCTAAATTTTGAAAATCCCTACATCATGCAGTAGGCACAAAACTAAATATAATATCAACATATCATCCTCAGACCAATTTCCAAAATGAGAGGGTAAACCAAGTACTAGAAGATATTCTTTGCATGTATTGCATGGATCGGAATTCTTGATGGGAAGACTACTTACAGCTTATAGAATTTACCTACAATAATGGATATCATTCTTCTTTGGGGATGGTACCATTCGATGTCTTGTATGGTAGGAGGTGTAGAAATCCATTATCTTAGGATAATTTAGAGGATCGAGTTTTTATTAGATGAGACATGGTCAAGAAAATGGAATTTCAGCTAAAGATGATCAAGCAAAGGCTCAAGGAAGTTGTTGATCATAAAAAATGTTATGCTGATCTAAAGAGATCACCAAGGGAATACTCTATGGGATATAGAGTGTTCTTAAGGATTAAGCCAATGAAAAGTACCATCAAATCCATGAGGTTAGATCCTTAATTTTTTGGACCCTTTGATATCATTGAGAATATTATCCCAGTTGCGTACAACCTCACTTTATCATCTAACCTATCAAACATCCATGACACCTTCCACATATCTCTACTTAGGAATTATTTTGTTGATCTTGATCATGTGTGGGATGCTTCTAAATTGTAGATGGTAAACCTTGAGGTTATTAAAGTGATGCCAATAAATATCCTAGAGTTTCATTTCAAGTCAATGTAAAAATAAAATCTGGAATAATGCAAGGTCCAATAGGACCATTTTCTAAGAGAAATACCACTTGGGAGAAAGTGGAGGATATGAAGAAACACTTCCTCTTCTTATTTGGAAATGTATTGTAATAATATTTTTATTTATAACCAGTAAACACACGGGACTGTGTTTAGCCTAAGGGGGGTAGTATGTCATGACCCACCTTGGCAAGACTTTTGCATGATAGACTATGTATTGATGAATGACTATTTGATGCCTAGTTTTAATGCATTTAGATGGTTATGCAATGTTATATATTGATTTATATTTAAATAATATGGTACTACTAATGTATTATTGATGTGCATGACTACATACATCCATGGGTGGAAGCGGTATAATCGACCACTAAGAACATAGTACTTGAAAATGAAAGTGATGATTTAGATATCTCAGAGTAACACGAATTACTACCCTCATACATGCATTCATTCTTGCTTTTAGGGTGACCATCGACGATCCAAAAATCTAGAGCCAAAGTTGGTAACCTAGAAGCTATCATAAGTCCTTGGCTAGGTTAGGTGGCTATATTTATAATAAATAACCCACCTTATTTTGATGCACATAATTATTAAAAAAATTTTAACATGTGTGTGTTGTGTGTAAAAAGGATTGGGTAAAGAACACCTTCAGAAAGGACTAATGGATATAGAGGATCCATTAATCCTTAGCCCACTTAAATACCATACTAATGTTTAATATTAGTATAGGTATTATATTTGAATAAGGAATGATTAATGATTTTATGGTTTGAATTAAATTGAATTCAATATTGTAAATACTAATGCTTTAAAATTCTATTTTAATCCTCTCTTTACCTTTTATTTGGATAAATAAAATGAATAGCTTATTCTTGTATTATTTAGATAAAGAAATAAATATACTTATTTGAAGCTAAGATATTTGAAAAGGGAAGAACTAATTTTAAATTCAAATATCCCCCTTTAGTTCCACCTTGAGTAGATATATTTTCAATTTAGTAGATGGTATTTATGTGGGAAGGAAGAATTTAGGATGGGGTAGACAATTTTCCTTATTAAATGGGTTGAGAGTTTGAGAAAGAAAGAGGAAATTCTGATTATTTGGGGACAAAAGGGACAAAGGCAAAAGAGAAGGTAGAGCAAGGATGCAACTTTGGAGAAGAATTTTGTTGTATGAGAATAAGGTTGGAGCTATTTTATTTAAAATTTACCTATGTATTGCTTACTTGGCTTGGAAAGTGTTTCTCTTAAAATATGTCTTGTTGTATTTGATCAAAATTTCTACCCTTAATATTAACTTAAAACTCATTTAAACCCTTGTATTGCTTATTTTATGCTTTTCCAATTGTACTTATTGTGTTTGATAACCTATAGCAAAACCTCCTATTAACCGTCTGAAAATGACCTATTTATCCTATAAGGTATGTAGGCCTAAATCAGTGTTATTACTTGCTATGATTTTAATTGAAATCTTGTTAAATACCTTTTCATTATTTAGAACTCCCCTTGAGATGTTTTGATAACCTATATGATGACTTTGAAACCTATGTAATCATGGTCAAACTACAAGAGTATGGTATATTTTTCATCGTTCCTATTTGTGTAGATGTCCATATATGAGCGAATGGTGTGTTTTCAACCTATGTATTTTTGGTCACCTATGCATCTATAGGCTGCATGTGCAATGTCACAAACTAACTTTGCATTATTAGCAAATTATCTTCCTAGTAAATATTTGCCTTGTTAATTTATGCTTAGACCATCGATACGTTGCTTTGACCTAGACCAAAATATGTGTGGCATCTTCTTGTCATCCTATAACGAAGGTGAGGGTTAGAATGTATTTTTATTCAAAACTTTGTCCAACATAGGGTATTCAGTGGGCATGGGCCATATTATAATGCTTGGTGCCCACTTGGTATGGTAGCTAAGTGAACATGGCACTTGGCTATCTTGGGCAACTCCCTATAGGGCTACCTTGGATGTTGAAGTCTCCATGTGGGAGCCACCTATTGGTTTAGAACCTTACGTTGACCTTCGTGTAAAGCACTTAACTCCTATTGATCTGCTAATTAATACCCAAATCACTAATTGATCATCTTGACCTTTGTTCTTGATGCCTAGTTGGTTGTATTCTAGTTTTAAAATTTAGGAATGTTAATTGTTTAAATCTAGAAAATAAGAGCTTTTAACTGATTAAAGGGAGATGTTTTTAATGAATATTTAATTGATTAAAAGAATGGATTTAGTTGAGTAAAGAAAGATGTTTTTAATGAACATTTAATTGATTAAAATAATGGCTTTTAGTTTATTAAAGGAATATTTTTTTAATGAATATTGAATTTATTAAAATAATGGCTCTTAGTTGATTAATGAACGATGTTTTTAATGAAAATTTTATTTATTAAAATAATGACTTTCATTTGGTTAAAGTGAAAGCACGAGATTCCGGTCAAAGGAAACACCAAGTGCAATTGCATTCAAAGTTAAGCACGCCTAAGTCCTAGAAATATGAATTACATGAAACGAAAAAGAGACATGTTGTAAGAGACGCAATCAGATAAAGAAAAACAGCCCTTTCATTAATTTCTTTCGATCTATGTTACAATAATGCCTCCTCCCTTTTCAGGGGCTAGGAGTGCAAATAGGGTTTGATTACAATCGCTGAATGGTTCCTCCTTCCGCGTGCCCACGATTGCACTGGGCGGGCTAAGATGATGCCGCCGCTGATGTTGATGGGTTCTTCGCCTCTGCTGCTTCTCCTGTGAACAAAGAAATGATCAAGACGTTAGTAGCACCTGTTGCAAATGAAAAGCATTCTCTCTCTAAAACTAACAAAATATGCATACGAATATTTGCCTGAAACCGTGAAAACAGTGAATCCAAATTGCTTCAAAACCTGACAGAAGGTAATAAAAGTTACCAGAAGGCCATCGCCATCGAGGCGGTGGCCAATCCACCTTAAACCGGAATTCGTCCCTAGGCGGGACTGATTCGACTGTAATTCGTCCCTGGGTGGGACGAATTCTTCTGAATAGGAGAAATCGACCTGCTGCTGCTCCAATGTCGGATCTCGGGACCTGCAAAACTCCTACAAACAGGGGGGTTAGGTAATTGGGGCCATTTTGGGACGACCCAGATGGTCGGATTTTCCCAATTTGGCCTCCTCCTTCGGGAATTTGGCCTTGGCACCTGCAAGTTAGCGAAACGACAAAGCAATACAAAACACCCTAAACTATGACCAAAAGCTACAAAATTGCAATTATGGACTAATCAGACCTAGTAACACAGAATGCAATCTAAAAAATAATCTAAAGTGCTCAAAAACTAAAATTAGAACTTGGGGGTGCGGGGGTGCCCAAGTGGGCCTCCCACCGTTGGCCCTCGATTTTGGAGCCAATCCACCAAGGATGGGCCCAAAACCTTTTAGGATTGGGGGGTCGGCGAATTGGTAGGTTCGGATGTCCATGCGTCGGATTTGAGTAAGGTTCGAGCTTCCAAAGGCCACCCAACAACCTCCCTTGCAAAAGAGATTGATGGATGTAGGAAGGTGAACAAAGGGGGATGCAAGTGAGTCTTCGATTCGGCAGAACTTCGTTGCTTGAACACTCCTTCCACCTGCATGTTTTGGGTGAGAAAAGTCCCACCTTTTATAGACCCAAGGGGTCTCTTTTGGGAGGGAAGCACAAAAGCCAAGTGTTGGCCATGGGCGCCATGTGGCGATCTTGTCTTCCCATGAGGGAGGGGAGTCCTTCATTGACTTGAACTTTGATAAATGCTTCTTGTAATAGTCCTCTAACGGCCCCTCTGTCCACTTACACATGCGTGCAAGGTAGGAGCCCTTAACTGACTGTTCTGGGCTGCCACTTGGCACCATTTGCCTTTTTGCCCGTTAAGCTTAGAATTCGTCCCACCCAGGGACGGATTTAGAATTCATCCTGGGGTGGGACGGATTCTATTTTGAATTCGTCCCTGGGTGAGACGAATATTGGGCAAAGTGTCCAAGTGTGCCAAATTGCTCCTTGACCTCACAAAATTGCTATGAAAGTGGTTAAGACCACTGTTTAACCTCTGAGGGCTGCCCTAGGGGCTGTGTTTGTCAAAGCGATCAGTGTTTGCAGTCACATAATCGGATTGGTGCTATTTTGGTGTCTACAGATGCCCCTTTTTGGGAAGCGGCTGCGGGTGACGCAGTGCTTAGCAAAAATAGATAACCAAAGCACTAATGATTAGGGTTTCTTGGTAACCTAACCAAATTTTGATGCCCCAAGTATGGAAAGGGCATGCATTCTTGAATCCTTGCTTCTGACGAGCTAAGGAATTTGATTTCAAGTATTAACCCTGTTTTGGTGAGGTGTGACTTGAACTTGGACATTGATCGGTCATGAACAAGTGAAGGGCGTTTTTATCCTCGGGGGGAACCTTGTGTTCATGATTCACGAAATGCCAAGTGTTTGATTGATTTGATTGTTGCTTGTTTATCGCCCCAAGCGGGAGCGTGATTGTCTTTGTCAATGATTCTTTGAATGCATGTCGTTTTCCTTAATTGGGTGTGTGATTGTTGATTGGTGACTAAGTGTGACTACCCCCTCAAGCGACGAATCGATGAGGGAATGACCTTCGTGAGAGAAGCGACGAGTCGCTTGACCCAAGATGACTTGTGCAAGGTTTGCCTTTAGAGGGTTTACCGTTAAGCGTGTGCAATTTTTCCAACATATGGGCCTATTTTTGGTGGGTGTTAACCCTTTTGGTGATGTCATAATGAGGTGAAATCATCGAAAACCTATTTCCCGTGGAGCGGTCCGGCTATGATAGCCTTCTTGGGGAATTAGGAGAGCGATAATTTGGACCTCGACATCGATTTTCTTTGCCTAGAGGCTAAGTGCGAGAGCACTTGTGTCCGGAATTATTTTTGCTTGTGTTTTTGTTGAATTTTGTACTATTTTTGTTGTTTTTGTGACACCATTTGGAGATTGAATAGTCGGCAATCCGTCCTCTCGTGGAGCGGTCCGGCTATGGTAGCCTTCTTCGGGAGTAGGATAGTAATAATTTGTGACCCCGATGTCGAATTTGTATGCCCATGTTGTCAGTTGGATTTGCAATCCTGTCAGGCAGTTTTATTGTCTGTTTTTAGTGCATTTTTAGTCATTTTTCTTGATTTTTTTTTTGTCTTGGCCTGAATTCGTCCCTGGGTGGGACGAATTCCAGCTGGAGAATTCGTCCCTGGGTGGGACGAGCGCTGATCAGAGCGCTCATCCCGGTCAAGGACGAATTCCAGTGCAAAAGGCCTATTTAAGGGCCAAAACTTGATTTTGGCCTCATTTGTGTCATTTTTTTCTTGCGATTTTGGAGCTGTGGGAGGAGGAGGTAATTCTGCGAAGCGAAGCGGCTGCTTGGAATTCTCTCTGCCATCATGAGTGCACAAGCCGAGTTCGAGCGGCGGAGCCGAGGCGGAGTCTTGTAAGTGACCCTAGGGCTTATTTTGCTTTAATTGAATGCATTGTTTTTGTGTTGCGCTTTTCAAAACTTTAAGATTTTTTGTTATGTTTTTTGTTTAACAACTAAGGTTAGAAACCCTAGAATTGAAAATTTTATCTTTTTCATTTTTTTATTTATTATTATTTTTTTTTTTGCTTGCAGGTTGTTAGGAGCCGGTACCGTGTACCCGCTTCCTTTACTGAGGCGCGGTTGGCCTTGACTGATGACGACTGGGAATGGCTTGATGCCCTTGGGCTCAAGCAGGTGGCTCGGCTGGAGCTCGTGGTTTCGGATCGAGGCCTATCCGACGGCCCTGATCAAGCTTTGGGATCCGAGGACCAATACTTTCCATCTCCCGACGAGGGGATGACTCGTGACTCTTGAGGATGTCTATCGGTTGCTTCGGATTTCGATAGATGGTCTGCCTATTAGGACATCTCCGTTCGATCGATGGACTGCTATACTCACGAGATGTTTTGGGCATGGGGAGGAGTCGGGTGTAGCGGACCCGGTGGAGACGATCGAGGCGGATTTCCGGTGGCGGGATTTTGGTTGGGTGGTGGAAGGAGAGGGGGTGTTAGGAGTGAGGCACGCATTCCTGATGGGCCTCATTTCTAACATTCTTCTCCCTGATTCGTCAGGCGCGAGGTTCCCGTGGAACCTGCTGGATTTGGTCTGGCAGTTGGCAGAGTGCCCGATAGAGGCACCGTTGATCCTGAGATGGGGACAGACTTTGTTGGCACGACTTTACGGAGAGCTGTACGGGGTCCACTGTCGACAGCGGAAGGGTGTCAGTTGCAGCTTTTTGTTGCAGTGCTGGGGTTGGCAGCACATAGCTATTGAGAGGCCTACCGGGTTACCGTGGACGACTCGGGCGGCGATGGAGGATGATGAGATTGGTTATGCGGCTTTGTGGCGACGGTCCACGCGGAGCGAGGGCGAGTCGGCGATGGGTAGGTGCGGTTGATCACTACATTGATGCCTTTTCGCGGCTCACTCCGGGGGAGGTGTTTTGGCGTCCCTATCGGGACTGTCCAGCCTGGCCTGAGGCTGGAGAGTGGCTCCGACGGGTACGGAGGGAGCGATGGTTGACTGGGCGGCACGGGACGGAGCACGAGTTCTTTCCATACCGTCGGGTTACACGATAGTTTGGGGTGCGCCAGGGGTTGCCTGGTGAGCCCGTTGGCTATCGCCGTCGGGGAGATGAGAGGGATCTGGAGCCACCTGTCCTCGTGCCATTGGGCGAGGAGTCGGATGCTGTTATTGAGGTGTTGGATGTGGATGACGTAGGTACTACCACTGAGTATGACTCGTGGTGGGTTTTGCGGCGCTGGAGAGGTGAGGGTCCACTGGGAGGTGCGGAGGCGGTAGTGGAGGATGCTGAGGCGACAGGGGGTGATTGGGGAGGGCCGATGGATGATGCAGACATGGCGGATGTGGGAGATGAAGATGTGGACTTGGGTGTTCCGGAGCAGCCGGACATGCAGGGTGTGGAGGAGCAGTTGGAGCCTGAGCAGGCTACTGTCCCCGCGAGTCCTATGCATCCGACAGATACGGAGGGGGTTGGGGCGGATGTAGGCGATGAGGTTGCGTGGCTTACAGAGCTGCTACGGATGCGGGATCTGGAGAGGGATCTTTTGCGGGCTCAGTTGGCAGAGCGGGATAGCGTTTTGGCGCAGCGCGATGACGCATTGTCTATCTATCATCGACGGGAGGCAGAGTGGTGTCTGTACCGGATAGACTTGGAGAGGGAGGTCATCCGCCTTGGCGGGCGGCTCCCTGAGCCTTCGATTAGCAGATCTTCTCGACGGACGAGGGATAGTCTGACTGAGCGATCAGCATCATCTCGCCGTAGGCGGTTAGATGAGGGGGGTGGTAGTAGGCATGATGCGGGGGCTAGCAGTAGCCGCCCTGCAGGGTCCCGTAGGACCCACACCACGGGGGGTAGTTCTCGTCGCACCGATCTGCGCATGATCATGGTGGCCGACGCCTTAGGTTGGGTTTTGGATATGATTGCGGGGTCCGAGGACTCGTTTTGTAGCTCGCGGGCATCTTTTTGACGATATATATATATATATATAAAAATATATATATATATATATATACACCGGTTTTATTTTTGGATTTGTACATGTGATGATGTGATTGATTTTTGTTATGCATGTTTATTTATTTTGATGAATGCGGATGAATTGAATTGTTTTAGATGTCTATGTGATATGCAAAATGGATGAATGCTATTTTTATTTATCTGGTTTTTCTTTGCTATTTTTGTATTTTCTGATGGTATCATAAGGATGATAAGTAGCGCAGTTGGTTTTGGGATGAATGTAAGATTTTTTGAGATTCAGACAGTTTTAACTCACTATCCATAACTGTACTTTATCTTACAAGACTTTTGAACAAGGTACGAATCGGACCTGTTTTTGACCTAGTTATTTAACATCCCTGTGTGTGCAATTGAGTTCATTTAGTGGTATTTGTTAGGATACCGCCAGTGCCAGATGGGCTTTCAA
Source organism: Wollemia nobilis (assembly GCA_028583015.1). Classification (NCBI taxonomy): domain Eukaryota; kingdom Viridiplantae; phylum Streptophyta; class Pinopsida; order Araucariales; family Araucariaceae; genus Wollemia; species Wollemia nobilis. The sequence goes on from JAQPPZ010017059.1 coordinate 2,428,669, forward strand.
CCGAACCTGTACTGAGGATCACCTAATTAGCTCCATGAATTCCTTTGTTGTATGTACTAAGATTAATCCGCGGTGTAATCCAAGATGTCATAAGCTAGCTCATCCACATGCAAACATTGATCTGTACACAAGTTAATGTGACAGATATATCGTCATGCGGGAGGTTTACTTCTGTTACCGAATTGGTATTGAAGCTTGCCTTATGACCTACAGAATCTTTGAGAGTTCCAGGGATTCAAGGTCAACTCCCTTATTTTGTTTCAATTTTATTGGGATACTTGCTCTTTTGTAGTGATAAGATCACTGTTTATTTTGATTTTTTTTTTTTTTTTTTTGAGCAAGGGATTGGGGATATGGAGTGATGAAAATCACAGTTGTTTGTGCCTTTTGATGTTTGCACTGTAGTTTGTCAAATTTTTGAGTTTTGACATTTTGCAAATTTTTGTGTTTTGCAACTATTGAGAACTTTAGGGATTCTTAGGGAATTGGGTAGGGAGGAAGCTTGTCCTTTTGCCAACTCTCAGCATTCTAGGGGTCATTCGCACGGGGGGATGAGCAAGATAACCGTTTCGCTTGTGGTGACCTAGATTATTTTGCAGGTTTCGTCTTTCGTTCACACAATTTTGGGAATTTTAGTGTTTTGATTTGTGTTGGGATGTTACGTAACAAGGTGTATTTCAAGTATGACTCTACCTTTATAAAATCCGTTCGACTTGGTACACTACATGGCTAAAGAGGAAAATGATGACTGAATTACTGAAACTCTTAGTACGTTCCCAGACCACTGACTGTAGTGTGGTAAGATTTATGCATGGTGTTTTTGTTGATTTTGATGAATTCGAGTATGCCTAGAATTGAGATGCAAATCTTTGTTGATTTTGTTGATTTTTGTTGTTTTGTTTTTGTTGAATTTATTGATTTGTTTGACCAAGAGATTGCGATAATCCTTGGAGCTTTTTGGGTTGACCAAGAGATTGCGATAATCCTTGGAGCTTTTTGTATTGACCAAGAGATTGCGATAATCCTTGGAGCTTTTTGGGTGACCAAGAGATTGCGATAATCCTTGGAGCTTTTTGGGTTGACCAAGAGATTGCGATAATCCTTGGAGCTTTTTGGGTTGACCAAGAGATTGCGATAATCCTTGGAGCTTTTTGGGTTGACCAAGAGATTGCGATAATCCTTGGAGCTTTTTGGGTGACCAAGAGATTGCGATAATCCTTGGAGCTTTTTGTGTGACCAAGAGATTGCGATAATCCTTGGAGCTTTTTGTGTTGACCAAGAGATTGCGATAATCCTTGGAGCTTTTTGGGTGACCAAGAGATTGCGATAATCCTTGGAGCTTTTTGGGTGACCAAGAGATTGAGATAATCCTTGGAGCTTTTTGTTTGTTTGTTTTTGTTGAATTTTTTTTTTTTTTTTTTTTTGGTACATGGCTGTCTTAGATATGAAATGGTCGTAAATGACTGATATTCAAGGGTTCTGTTTCCTTGATACCGTCAAGAGAAGCTAGCCTGTACGTTCCTGGTCCTATTTTGCTATCAATGACATAAGGACCTAACCAATTTTCCATGAATTTGTCCCTCATATGGGACGGCAAATTAGAGTTTTGTTGGTTTTCCTTCAGAACCAGATCACCAACCCGAAAGTCTCTTAGGTGAACTTTCATGTTGTAAGCTCTCTTAAGCCGCTCTTGATAGATACGTAAGTGCTCGAGAGCATTAACGCGTCTTTCATCAAGCAACGTAAGCTGGTCTAACCGGGCCTGCCGCGTAGTGTCATCATCGATGAATTCTCGCATTGATATGCGGAGGGAAGGAATTTCCAACTCGAGAGGCATTACTGCCTCTGAGCCATACACTAGTGAAAACGGAGTTGCCCCAGTGGGCGTCCGAATGCTAGTGCGATAGGCCCAAAGGGCAAGTGGGATTTGTATGTGCCAATCCTTATGACTGTCTGCGACGGTCTTTTTAAGGATGGCGACTAGCGTTTTGTTTGACGCCTCTGCTTGCCCATTTGCTTGCGGATAATAGGGTGTTGAAAAGTTGTGCTGAATTTTGTACTTTGTGGTTAAAGCACGCACGTCTTTGTTCTTGAATGATGGCCCATTATCCGAGATTATTTTGGATGGAATACCAAAACGACATATGATGTAATGCAAAATGAACTCCGCAATGCGGGAGTCCTGTCGTAGAGGTTAACGGAATTGCTTCCACCCATTTGGTAAAATATTACGTGGCCGTTATGATAAACGTGTGACGGCTCTGACGATGCGGGGAGATCTTTCCGATTAGATCGAGGCCCCACTGTGAAAATGGCCAAGCGGTGGGTATTCTGTAGGGCCTGGGAAGGTGCGTGCATCAGATTGGCATGATGTTGACATTTTACACACCTCTTGACATACGCGCAGCAATCTCGCTCTAAAGATGGCCAATAATAGCCCATGCGAAGAATGCGCTTTGCAATGGCCATACCACTAAAGTGGCCGCCACATGTACCGTCATGCGCTTGGGTGAGCTGCCCAAGTGGACTCTTGCTTGGTCCAAGCAACGAAGAAGAATTCCGTCGTAGGCTGCGACGATACAAAATGTCTCCTATCAAGACATATTTTGCCGCTTTCTGTTTGAATGTTCGTTTTGCGGCTTGCGTCAATCCAAAGGGTAGATTACCTAACTTGAGGTAATCTCTTATGGGTAAATACCAGTCCTGTTGATCAGATACCTCGACGGTTTGAACAGCCAATCCCTTTTGGAGTTCTTCCCTAACAAATGTTGATTGGGATAGAACTTGTAAAAATAGCGTTGTGTTGCTATTAATGGGAATGGGGGAGAACAAAGACCCCCAGTTGGCGTGTTTCAAATAGTCTCGGATTCGAAAGAACTTATCCGAAGATGGTTCGATCTGGATCATGTGGATTCCTGGCGTCAAGTCTGAGCTTGCGCGCTCCATCGCGGGTTGCGATAAGGTTTTGACCTGAATGGTTGTTATATCACCGGAAAGGTCTTGCGGGATTAGTGACCCCAAGGAGGCCATTGTGTCCGCAAAACGGTTCGATGATCGAGGGAGTGCCTCGATGTCATACCACTCAAGTTTTGCCAGGAATTTATCCACGAGGGCTTTATAGGCCTTCAGAACTGGGCATTTGCATTGGTATACCCCTTTGACTTGATTGACGATTAACAGCGAATCGCCGAAGATGTTCAGTCTTTTGATGTTCATGGCGATTGCTGTCTGAAGACCTAGGAGCAAGGCTTCATATTCGGCATTGTTGTTGGTGCACTGGAAGTTTAATTTAAATGACAGGGGCATTGGAGCGCCCTGCGGTGTGAAGAATACAATTCCTGCGCCACCACCTTGCTCGCATTTAGAACCATCGAAAAATAAGGTTATGTCGGCACGAGACTCAGGCTCTTCAGAATCTAGCGATTCTGAGACATGGAAGACCTCATCATCGGGTAGTTCTATGACCAGAGGCTGATCGTCTTCAAGAGGAGCCTCTGCTAGTTGATCGGCTATGACTTGTCCTTTTATAGATTTTTGCCCAATAAACTCAATGTCAAATTCCGTCAACAACATGATCCATTTCGCCGTGCGGCTACTATGATAAGTACGACTCATCATGTATCGCAATGGATTCTCCTTAGACACAACATACGTCGTGTTGCTCGGCATGTAGTGGCGTAGCCTTTTGGTGGCAAACACCACCGCCAAGCGAGTTTCTCAACGTATGCATAGTTAAGTTAAGTAGCCCGACCGGGGTGCGGCTAAGATAGTAAGTAGCCTGTTCTTTGTAAAGTTCATTCTTACGGGCTAGCATTGTGCCCAGTGCCACCTCAGTAGCTGAGATGTATAAGTAGAACGGCACACCTGGTCTCGGCGGTGCCAATACTGGTGGCGAAGCCAAGTATTGTTTGATTTCGTCAAAGGCTGACTGGCACTCGTCATCCCAATGGAATGTGACCCCCTTGTGCAATAGTTTGTTCATTGGTCGGCATTTGTCAGATAATTGCGCTATGAAGCGTTTAATCGACGCGACCTTTCCTTGCAGGACTTTGAGCTGCTTGATAGTGGTTGGGGGAGCCATTTCAAGGATTGCCTTGACTTTGTTTGGGTCCACTTCGATGCCTCTTTTGGAGACTATAAAACCCAAGAGTTTTCCAGATGTGACGCCGAACACGCACTTCTTGGGATTCAGTCTGACCTTATGCTCTATGAGGCGATCGAGAATCTTGCTTAAGTCACCGAGATGATCTGAGCGCAAGATAGACTTGGCTAACAAATCATCCATGTAATCTTCCAAAGTTTTGTGCATGTAATCGTGGAAGATATACGTCATAGCACGTTGGTATGTAGCGCCGGCGTTTTTAAGGCCAAAAGGCATGACCTTATAGCAAAATGTCCCCCAAGGCGTTGTGAATGCCGTTTTGAGTTGGTCTTCGGGATTGATACGAATTTGATTGTATCTCGAGAAACCGTCCATTAGGGAGAGCATTTCGTGACCTGTTGTAGCGTCTACCAATGCGTCGATGCTTGGCAAGGGGAAATCATCCTTGGGACTCGCTTTGTTTAGGTCTCGAAAGTCGGTGCATATGCGAATCCTCCCGTCAGGCTTCTTGACGGGAACCATGTTGGACAACCATGGCGGATAATCCATGCAGATGACAAATTGTGCATCCAACGGCTTTTGCAATTCGTCTTTGACCATCAAGGCCATCTGTTGGGTGCATCTTTCTTAGTTTTTGCTTTACAGGCTTGATTTTTGGATCAAGCGTTAAGTTGTGCATGACTAGCTGCGGGTCTAGTCCTGGCATATCTTTGTATGACCATGCAAAAACTTCCTTCTTCTCTTTGAGAAGGGCAATGTAATCGGCTTGCTCTTCGGGGGAAAGGCTTACCCCCAGCTTGAGAATCCGTGGATTCATTGGATCTATGTCGATGTCTACGTCAGTCGTCTCTTCGACTGACATGTGAGATCCGTCCTCCAACTGATGTGGAGTTGGGATTAAATGGATATCATCAGGTGAGTTAAGATCTGCGTTTGGGACCTCGGGTCCCTCTTCAGCCTGAAAAATATCTTGAGTTGTCCTTGGGGTAAAATGAAACATTTCACCGAAAGGCCAGTACTCTGATGGTGACAATGGTGAATTGACGCGATCCCAGTCGATGGCATCCATGTTTAGATGCAATGACCGAGATGGATCGGTCGGATTGCGGATGGGTGTGGTCAAATCAATGGAGATCATGTGGATGGAATGAATTTGGTCTCCAGAACCACGGGTGTGACGACTTGATTCTTTCAGATGTTCCCTATACTCTGGATCTGGCTCTACGGGAACAGGCACGAATGGATCTTCTCTAGGTGCAAATTCGTCTCTATGTGCGAAAAGGAAGGCGGGGTCTTCCCTTGGTACTGTTGTCCTGATGGGATCTTGAGGTGGACGCTGCTCATCTTGAATTTGGAGCCATAGGCCTAACACTTGGTCCCACCTCGTTGGGTCTAAGTGCCATTCATGTCCTAACCGTATACCCATTTGTCCCATTAGATCTTCATGGGTTAGAGCGCGGTGATGTCGTCGCGCATGTCTGAGATAGTCCATCTCAGTCTCGTCTTCTGAATCGCTTTCATAGATCCAAAATTGTTCATCCTCTTCGACATCTGTTGCTTCCGACATTGAGGACTCTTCCTGTTCCAGTGAATTAATCTGGTCCCATTGCGGTTGTTCCACTCTCGGTGGAGGGACCTGATTCTTTGGAGGCTGTGTTATTTCAGTCCGGAACCTCTAAGGGGAACAATTTTAGAAAAATGTCTGGAAGCCGTTGTTGTTCTCTTTGATGACTTCTCTATGAACTTTCACCTCTCTCTAGCAAAGGAGAGGGATTATTGTTGTTACCAGGGGTGTTTGTAGACCATGGGAGATAATCCCCCAATGTGTATTCTGTGTTTGGATTGGCGTATGGGTCTTGTGCCAATCCCCCCCTATTGCCTATTTCTAGGCCTTGCATGTTTTCAACCAAGATGTCTAATGGCAGGGGGATGGTTGAACCCTACCCCCGACTTGTCGTATGGCATCTGATACCTTGGTTGGCAAAGGATCCGCATCCCTTGCTCGTATCTTCCTAGCCCATACCCATGCCAATTGCATTGTTCGAGATATTTTAGGGCAAATTTTGGGTTCGACAGATAATTGATGTTTTCGACAAAAGGTTCTTCATCTGTTTCCTTTTGTTCGCATGGTTCAGAACCATGATCAAGGCCCCCATACACAAAATTCGTTTGGTTCGGTGGGTAGCCTAGAGGGACGATTGTTCCAATGGGAAGGCGAGGTCTTCCCATGTCTTGTACTGACTCCGATGTGGGGGTTGCCACAACATTTTGCACTATGTACTCTCCCAGGCCTGTACTGGCCATCTCAACAATGATTGTCGATGATTGGGTAGGAGGAAACGGTAGTCCTTCCTGAGTCCATTCCATGTTTGGTTGTTCAGGAATCTTGGTTTCCGTTGCGTTGGACGCTTCCTCTGTTGATATTGCTGAGATCGTGGGCAACCCCTCTTCTAGAGGCTTAACCTCTTCCATGATTTGCTTTCCCTTGTCCTTCTGTTGGACCACGATGGGTGGCGTTGATGATGAAGGAGCCGATGATGAAGTCTCACCTGGCTGGGATTTTGCCTTATTTGCCACCAGTGGTGCCTGCGGTATCGAACCCTGTTTAGATGGATTCAATTGAAAATCCAAATGTGTTGATGGTAGGGTCGATTGAGGTATGAATTGTACTGCATTGCAATACTTGAAGGGCTCTAAGTCCATTGGGACTACATGTATTTGCCCTTCATAGGCATACTTCAAGCATTGGTGTGCGATCGAGGGGACACACTTCATGTCCCTGATCCAAGGCCGCCCTAGCAGTATGTTATAAGCCATTTCGCCTTCCAACACGTGGCACAGTGTGGGTATTGACTTTTGTCCTACCTGTATAGGCAGAACGACTGTGCCGACTATCGAGCATATTGCATCGTTAAAAGCTCGCAGTGTGTACGTGGAGGCGGTGATGTGAGAGGCTGGAAGTTTTAAATGCTTTAACGTTGCAGTGGTTATGATGTTACTGGACGAGCCAGTATCTATCAGCACTCTCTTGTACGGGATCCCGTTGACCCGCGCGATAACGTGCGGGGGTGGATCCGGCATGTCATTCGATATTGTTTTGACCTCATTTTCTTTGAATGTGATGACAGGCTCCGTACATTGTTTCACATGTCCCACGAAAGCGTTGAAAGAATTAGCTTCGTGGGGTTGTACTTCAATGGCTTTTAAGATGTCCATAAGAGCTTCTCTATGTGGAGCTGATTGTTGAATAAGCTCGTAGATGGACAGCCTAGCTGACGTGGTCCGCAAACTCTGCGTGAGTTTGGTTCGTATCGTGACCTCAGGTCTAGGCGGAGGTAACTGCGTTGGGCGTTGTTGAGGCTGCGATGTCGATGGAACTTCCCTCGCAGGTACCTCGGGGGCAACTGCTGGGTATTTTTTGTTCCTTGTTACAATGCTAATCATTCCCACAAATCCTTGTGCGGGAAGATCTTGTCGCACCTCGTTTATTTGGAGCGGTTTTGTCTGCGCCTCGTGGGCAGGCAAGGGGTCCTTGAATACCCCCATTTGTTGGTTGTTAGGTGCGATGGGGTTGTCCACGACCAATGTTCGATTTTCGATCAAATCCTGGACTAGTTCTTTGAATTTCCAGCACCCATTTAGGTCATGTCCTCTGCGTCTATGAAATCTGCAATACAATTCCTCCCTATACCCCCTAGGCTTGGGAACGTTAGGGTCAAAAATTTGGATTTCTGGCAGAGTAACTAGATTCGCCGCTGACAAGCGGTCAAATAAGGAGTCCCTAGACTCCGCATACGGGGTGAATTGTCGCCTAGGGCGACGCTACTGATAATGTTCTTGTCTCATGTTATCTCTTTCGTAAGCAGGAGGCACTTGCCTGGTAGTTAGCCTTTTGAGGCTGCGTTTCTTGCACAGGCGCTTGGACATTTATCGCAACTTGGTTGATTGCAGCGTGTTGTGGTTGCGTTGTCCCGGTTTTAGTGGTTTTATTCCACTCTTTCTTCTTAGGCTTGGCAATTGCGCCTTCGCCTATCTTAATCTCTTCTATGACTTTGGCTTGCGCCAAAGCTTCTTCTAAGGCTGTCGTATTGTCGCAGCAACAATAGACCAGAGATTGATTTTAAACAACTTTTCATGAACATTTGCGTGAGGTCCGACATGGGAGGACGGTAGGGTAACTTAGAAAGCAAAGCTCTCCATCGGTTCCCGTACGCTGCCATTGTTTCCTCCTCAAATTGTTTAAGGCTAGCAAGATCACTAAGTGATGCCTTCTTCCTTGTGTTGAAGGCGAAGCGTTCAAGAAACGCATCTACTAGCTGATCTAAGCTGCTTATGTTGTGTTTGGGCAGCTGTGTGAACCAATCCGAGGCAGGGCCTGCGAATGTGGTTATGAATGTTCTAAGCAATAACGCGTCATTATCTTGAATGCCGAAGCATTGGCTTAGAAACCGTGTAACATGTTCCTGTGCGTCCTCTTCACCTTTAAAAACGCCAATTGAGGCAACTTAAAGTGTTTAGGGTAAAGAGGTGTAGGCACGGAGGGATGCACCGGATTATTGTGGAGTAGACGTAATGTGGGTTTTTGATGCCCAGCAGCTTTTGTCTCCACCGACTCTAAACGCTCCAATAGCGCTTGGTATGCATCGGAAGATTTTATTTCTTCCTCTCTTGTTCGCTCTTGTTGCAAGTTACGGTAAACTGGAGGCCTATGGAGGGGTGGCCGAATGGCATCCTTCCTGCCTTGATGGGGAGTTTCGATATACTCCTCTTCTGGTTCATACTCCTCGTAAAATTCTTGAGGAGTCTCAGGGCGAAACCTATGACCCTGATCAAGTTCTTGCTGAAGGTACCCATCATTGTTTCGGGGAGTTGCCTCCCTCTCGAATCTATGGGGTCTTGGAGGCGAGCTTGACGAGGTCGTGGAGACTGGTCTTGCGCCAACGGATTACGCCTCTCATACTTGTTCAGCTCTTTGGATGCGAGGGGTTGGCCCCCTCTCGGGTATTTCATAGCGTAACTCATCCGCTTCGCGTTGCATGCGTTCTTTATCCAAGCGGTATTGATACTCTATCTCTTGCTGACTTTGTTTAAGCCGCATGATTTGGGCTTGACGGGTGGTATATCTGGCGACAGCCGGATCAATTTGTTCTACCCTATTTTGTTCGGGAGGTTCAAATGTTCCTCCTATGGGTCTACCTTGATTTTGATGCTCTAAGGTTTCAATGGGTCGCTTCCCTCTGTCGAGGTAAGCGGTATGTGCTCGAGGTTCTGGCCTCAAGGGGTGATCATGATATCCTGCTGGTGCGGAAATGCAAGGTTCCCGCATTGTTTGTTGCTCTCGAGGAATGTGATGGTTTTCCTCATACTCCCTTTCATGAGTGTAAATGGGATGGGCGGAGTTAGGTCGCCCTATGTAAGGAGCCCTGCGCTCCGGATTTGGTCTCTCTGTTATGATGATAGGTAAAGAAGGGACGCCATATCCATGTTGCCCCTCTAAATGGACAGTGTGCCTGTTTAGCGCTTCATTGCGCGGTGGCCACTCATGCCTACCTTCAAGAGGTGATTCTCTATTTATGTCAAGGTCTACATGTAAGGCATCTTCCCGAAAGGGGCTGCTTTGAATAGGCATACCCCATCGAGGATTATGAATTGGATTCTTTTGTAGGTTAGACCGATAAGGCGGTATAACCAAATCCTCAGGACTGAAGTGAAGGCAACTTGCACCTGCTTTTTGTGTACCTTTCGGAGCTTCTGCCCTTGATTGGGCTTGACTACGGGTGTACACCATTGCGGTGCTTCTATGCTATCTAAATAAGTTTTTATCTCATTTTATGATTTTCTCTTTTTTTTTTTTTTTTGTCTACACTAAGCAGAATTAAACACACACATTCACAAGACCGTGATTATCTCTTTTAAGGATTCTTGGTGTGCCCTAGGCTGGTTTAGTGCATTTTGATGTTTTGTTTTGTTTTTGTAGATTTTGTAGAACGTTTAAATGCATCATGTAGGCTCTTATAACTCCAAAAAGGTCGCCCCTTCAATATACCAACCGGGCCGATATACCAACCTCTCTATATACCCGCCCTTACGAGAGGGAGACTATAGGTACGTGAGAGCAGAAGGTACGTGGTACATAGGCGGTACGGAAGGGGGATTGTCCTGTTAATGACACCTACCATAGAAAACTTATCCTCGCGCGCATGGGAATCACCCCAGCTACGCTCGGTCTGTCTTCGTCAGGATTTACGCCTAACAACAGTTGACAATCGGGAAATGGATGCAAATCAAGCCAAGGCGGTGATTAAATCCACCAATGGTCTTGATCAAGGGCTGGGGTCTTACGACCAGCTCCTTGGTTTAAAGTTGTTTCGTGATGTGTGTGGGATTCGTTTTATCCAACAAAATGAAACTAGCATACATGACTTTTCCTAATGCAATGCAAGATTAAATGAAAACAATTAACGAAACAGAAATAGAAACAGAAACAGAAAAATATAACAGAGATCATGAAAATCCCTACCTCTTCTCTGCTGCTCTGTTGTCTCCGAATTTCTGCTCCGAAAATCCGTGAGACGGGAATTCGTCCCTACGGGAGACGAATTGCGGAACGAGATTCGTCCCACCCGAGAGACGAATTTGAATTCGTCTCAGGGTCAGACGAATTGCAAAAAAGGATTCGTCCCTGTCAGAGACGAATAGCAGTCTGCAACAAAAAAAAGATGTACCTGTCAAGCACAAACACAAAACTTTGATCAGTTTCTGTGATTTCAAAAACCAGGGAACAGAGTCCCACCGTGATCGCCACTGAAAGCACGAGATTCCGGTCAAAGGAAACACCAAGTGCAATTGCATTCAAAGTTAAGCACGCCTAAGTCCTAGAAATATGAATTACATGAAACGGAAAAGAGACATGTTGTAAGAGACGCAATCAGATAAAGAAAAATAGCCCTTTCATTAATTTCTTTCGATCTCTGTTACAATAATGCCTCCTCCCTTTTCAGGGGCTAGGAGTGCAAATAGGGTTTGATTACAATCGCTGAATGGTTCCTCCTTCCGCGTGCCCACGATTGCACTGGGCGGGCTAAGATGATGCCGCCGCTGATGTTGATGGGTTCTTCGCCTCTCCTGCTTCTCCTGCAAACAAAGAAATGATCAAGACGTTAGTAGCACCTGTTGCAAATGAAAAGCATTCTCTCTCTAAAACTAACAAAATATGCATACGAATATTTGCACGAAACCGTGAAAACGGTGAATCCAAATTGCTTCAAAACCTGACAGAAGGTAAGAAAAGTTACCAGAAGGCCACTGCCACTGAGGCAGCTGGCCAATCCACCTTAAACTAGAATTCGTCCCTGGGCAGGACGAATTCTGACTGTAATTCGTCCCTGGGTGGGACGAATTCTTTTGAATAGGAGAAATCGACCTGCTGCTGCTCCAATGTCGGATCCCGGGACCTGCAAAACTCCTGCAAATAGGGGGGTTAGGTAATTGGGGCCATTTTGGGACGACCCAGATGGTCGGATTTTCCCAATTTGGCCTCCTCCCTCGGGAATTTGGCCTTGACACCTGCAAGTTAGCGAAACGACAAAGCAATACAAAACACCCTAAACTATGACCAAAAGCTACAAAATTGCAATTATGGACTAATCAGACCTAGTAACACAGAATGCAATCTAAAAAATAATCTAAAGTGCTCAAAAACTAAAATTAGGACTTAGGGGGTGCGGGGGTGCCCAAGTGGGCCTCCCACCGTTGGCCCTCGATTTTGGAGCCAATCCACCAAGGATGGGCCCAAAACCTTTTAGGATTGGGGGGTCGGCGAATTGGTAGGTTCAGATGTCCATGCGTCGGATTTGAGTAAGGTTCGAGCTTCCAAAGGCCACCCAACAACCTCCCTTGCAAAAGAGATTGATGGATGTAGGAAGGTGAACAAAGGGGGATGCAAGTGAGTCTTCGATTCGGCAGCACTTCGTTGCTTGAACACTCCTTCCACCTGCATGTTTTGGGTGAGAAAAGTCCCACCTTTTATAGACCCAAGGGGTCTCTTTTGGGAGGGAAGCACAAAAGCCAAGTGTTGGCCATGGGCGCCATGTGGCAGTCTTGTCTTCCCATGAGGGAGGGGAGTCCTTCATTGACTTGAACTTTGATAAATGCTTCTTGTAATAGTCCTCTAACGGCCCCTCTGTCCACTTACACATGCGTGCAAGGTAGGAGCCCTTAAATGACTGTTGCGGGCTGCCACTTGGCACCATTTGCCTTTTTGCCCGTTAAGCTTAGAATTCGTCCCACCCGGGGACGGATTCGAAGTCGATCTGGGGTGGGACGGATTCTATTTTGAATTCGTCCCTGGGTGAGACGAATCCTGGGCAAAGTGTCCAAGTGTGCCAAATTGCTCCTTGACCTCACAAAATTGCTATGAAAGTGGTTAAGACCACTATTTAACCTCTGAGGGCTGCCCTGGGGGCTGTTTTTGTCAAAGCGATCAGTGTTTGCAGTCACATAATCGGATTGGTGTTGTTTTGGTGTCTACATAAAGAAATATGGTTTTATGTAAATTATGAATTTTATTGAGGGTATAGGACCTTAATGGATTAAAAAAATGGCTTTGTATAATGGAAATCATGAACCTTTGTTTATTTAAAAGGAATATTGTTGAATTACTCTATGTTTTATAAAATTAATCTCATTTTATTGATGAGAATAAGAGTGTATGTATGGGATTCCATTTGATGTTGAGTAAATTATTCATGAATGGATGCATTGAATAAATTTATATGGTTGCAATTAGGCATCCAGATTATAAATGCACATGTTTTATAAGTAATCTAGTAGATGCATTTAGATGCATGCTTCATATGATCCATGAGTTGTCTGTATCCCTTACCATCATCAATTGAGCTATGGAGAGACAAGAAGGACCAAGGAGGGCACTTAGATCCAAAACATCAACCTTGGCATTTGTTGTGAGGAGAAAAAATATTATTGGATTAGAATATAGTTGAGTAATCTGTTGGATGGATAATGATGTAATACCTTATTATTTTAAAGTATGGAATTTTTACCATACTTGTATTATGTAATGTTTTAAAGTATGAATGAAATATGTATCTCTTACTTATTGTTAAGGAATCTTGATGTTGTAGTTTTGTGAACTATTCTAATTTGCTAATGTTTGAGTTAAATTATGATGCATTATTTAAAGGCTTTCTTTAATGATTTTATAAATGTTGTTTCTTGTTTGAATTAAGTAGATAGAATAATAACATCCCTTTAAATTAAGTAATATTAGAAATATATTAAATATTTTAAATTATTTAGCTAAATTAAATGGGTATCTAAACATTAATAATATTACGTGTTAGAAGTAGATTAAAGGATCCCAAGGGATTGTGGGATATCTTAGGACATAAGTTAGATTAACCTTGGTTTAAATATCTCTTTCAAAGAAACTAAAATAAATAGACTTATACAAAACAAAGTAGTGTTTTTAAATGAACTAGGCTATCTATGAAAGTAATAAGTTAGCTCATCATGGATATGAGACTGATAACTTGTTTGCAATACGCATAGTATACCTATACAAACTGACTTGTGTATGGTATATATATGGGTGTATCCTTATACTGACAAAATAATATAAGTTAGCTCAATTCAGAGATGCGATTGATAGCTTATTTTCAATACATGTAGTACAACTATATAGATAGAATTGTGCATGGTACAGAGATGGGTGTATCCTTTAATAGATTAAGGAAGAGAATGTTGGTTCATTATGGATATGAAAAATAACTTAAAACATTAGATTAATTTATATATCCTCGTAGTAATGCATATGTTGGTTAGGGATATGTAAATCCCTCTGGTATATGTTTGCATTAAAAAAATTGCCTTAGTTAGATTAGTTATATTTTGGGTCATTATCATCTATGATTGATTTTTCATATATGGAGGTAGAATAAGTGGCTTTTTAGTATCATCATTTACACAAGGAGTATGGTTATAGTGATTTTTTGAGGACCTTTGAGAGGCTTGAGAAGATCCAACTCAAAAAAATTTGTCATAATATAGGGGCAATTCAATTGTCAAAAGATATGGTTTTTGATTCAAAGGTTAAATGCATTGATCTTAAGAATCACTATGTGATACCTTTGGTGCAAGAGAATATGGTGAAGCTTGAATGTCTCAAGATTGAATATCGAGTTCCTAATATCTTGACTAAGGGGTTACTAAAGTAGGCACATGCAAAGCTAAATATGAAGCTGGATATTTGACCACTTTGCATCAAAAGGAGGAATGCTAGTGTTAGTGATCTAAAATAAAAAAATAAAAAATAAAAAATAGAATATTGTTTCAGTTTCTACTAATTGGTTGCTTGCATTAAAAATTAAAAATTAAATAATAATATATTTACATGTTTAAAAATTAAATAAAAAAATAGGGAGAGAAGAATATAAAATAGCCATTTGAGAAACTATTGCATATTTTAGTAAAGGTTTTTAACAAAAAAAAAGGGGAGACTACAACTTTGCATAAATACCAACCAATGAACTTTCAAAACTCCGAAGTTAGAGTTTCATCGCTCCTTTTGGGCACCTCATATGGTGCTACTTTTGTATTTATATTTTTTTAATATATAAGTGGTTCTTGTTGTAGTGCACCTTTTTTAAAATATTTTTTTGTAATAAAAGAGAGAGCTAAGTTTTTTAATGTGTGACACTATTAGACTAGTGTATTTATGATAATATCAAATTCATATTTATATTGGCTGTAAAATTTATTTTTATGATTGCAAATCAAACTTGCAATCTCATTTAGCATAATTGATAGGTATATCTAGGGCTATGAAATTTTTATTCTATGAAATAAATTACTAATTTTTTTATTAAAACCAAAACTTTACTGGCTATATGTGCATTTTTTCCGCACATGAATTTACAAATCGGTAATGTATATCACATTGTAGAATTATCTTACTAAATGACTTCAGTTAAGTGGGCATTCAATAATGTCTTCTCATGATATATTTCATTCATTTTTATAATTATTTACAATATTGCATTAGAATACAATCCCATTTCATCTTGTTACTATGCATTTATTATTAGAAGCCCTATATTATGCAAGTTTGATGATTATTGGGAGTTGTGCTCCTATATTATGGTGATTATTTATATACCATTTACTTGTGATTTTATAAAAAGGTTAAAATTATTTTATCTTTAAGCATTTGGAAAATCTATGGACAAATACATAATATATGTATCATTTAATTTTAGTATATAGGCTCCATTTAATTTCTTTATGTGCTATTTTCCATGATTTTCTAAAACTATAATAAAACTATTTGTTTATGTTCAACAATAAGTTATTTGTATGTTCCACACTTAGTATACAGTACAAATCATTTTCTTTCATTTCAAATATGAAACATAATATGAATATTTGTATTCATTAATTATCTTTTAATTTTTTAAGTAGTCAATTCTATTATATAGTTATACTTAATCCATGATTTACTTTCATTCATTATTGATATATCATTACAATATACACAATAACACCTATCTATTTAAAAATTGGACATAATGTATTAAAAGGCATGTAAAATACTTGAAATACCTTATAGTATGTGTTATTTGAAGATGAATATATACTAGGACTATTATAAATCAAGATATCATTATAGAATTTATCTTGTCATCCACTACATTTAAATTAGATAAGATGTAAATATTGTTGTGAATTTTTTTATCATGATAATGTATCAACTTGATTGTTATGAAGGTTATAAAAAGTTGTATAGTAGTTATAACTTTGAACTCATACCTATCCAATTATACATGTATATATACTTCTATCACATCAATCATAACGTAGATTACAATGTTCAAATGCATTCTATATTTTTAACATTTGGTATTAGAGTAGGCTAATATCATAATGAAGCTTTGACTTAAGAAGGTGATATAGTTGCCAAAGAGTGTAAGACACCTCTCAATTTTTGTAAAATATTTTTACAACTAGAGAATCTAGAAAGGAGCATATGTAAGTTCAAGCAAGGATAAAACCAACTAGAGAAGAAAAACTCTTATTTTTTCTATTTATAAGTGTTGTAAGAATTTATTTAATCTTAGAGGAGTTATAAAGCCATCTATGAAATGTTTAATTTATGCCAAAATATTTTCCATAATGAAATTGATTTTTTTCATCTGAATAAAATGTGCTACCATCTAGTGCAAGAAATGTACTATATAAAAAAATGAATAAGTCATGTGGAGCATTGCACTAGAGTTTAAACATGTTGGAAATCATATTTTTTGTATATTTCTACATTTTTTTGTGTTGTATATGAATAGGAGTATATCAAGATAAAAATAATGTTAATTCCCATCTACAATTGATTCCTGAAAGAGCTATTTAATTATCACATCTAGAAAATATTGTTGTTTGGAATTGCCACCTAGAAGAGACATCTGATTTATCTAGAATGTATTGTTGTCTAAAATTACTACATAGAGCTACCATATAGATCTTCTACCATATGGAACTATCATCTAGAGCCATTTTATAGACCTAATAATTTTTATAGCTGCTATATGGAGTTGCAATCTAAAGGTACCATTTGGAGCTACCATCTAGAGTTATTATTATTTGGAGTCATCACCTAGAGTTGTCATCTAGTGAATTTTGACCCTACCATCTATTAACCAAGTCTTCTAGTGATAAGGTCATCTAAATATTCCATATAATCAATTCATGGTCCATTTAAAAGTTAACTTCAAGTAGTGAAGTGTTACCATTTAAAGTCTTGTGCCACAAATTTGAAAAAAAACACTTGTTACCTATAGTTTACTAGGAAGAAAGTGTTAATCTACTACATGCAAATAATAACTAGTCTAAAAATGGAAAGGAATAATAAGTATATTTAAATAAATAAATCCCACATGCTATATAGGAATGCTCTTTGAATTCCTTAAAAGATATTTTATTTGTATGTTTTTTATTATTGAATGCAAACAATAAGATGATGGTTTTGAATATTTATTACCCTAAAACATTGACTAATTATTCCAAGAATAATCCTTGACATTTCATGTTGAAGAAAAAATAACCCAAACCCCCAAACATAATTTTAACCCAATGAGACCTTGCTATTTTCACATTGTTAGTTGTGTTGATTTTTTCATGAGCATAGTCTTCATGCAAACATTTTATGAACTTGACATATTTTTTGCTATTTGAGCCCATTCTAGTAGTTTTTTTTATATATTTATGAAGATTTGCATGGCTAATAATACCCCAAACATGTTGCTAATTTCACAATTGCTAAAATATAATAACTATTCCATGTGGAAGACATAGATGAAGATTCACTCAGAGTTCAAAGACATATGGGGACTGGTATCTAGTATTATGTAAATACAAGCTACTAACTCGAATAAATAAATTTTTTGATAAAGTTAAACAAAATATGGATTAATTATCATGTTTGATGTATCTAATGATATCTATATATACATTCATGATGCTATAATCACAAAGTGTGCATGTGATAGTATAGTGTTTGAGTCAAAGAACTAGAATCAAATTATACACCTACAAAGCCAATTGCATTACTTGAATATGAAGAATGATGAGAAGATAGAAGTATTTCTAAAACGAATTGATAAGTTATGAGCCTTACAACAAGCATTAGGTAAAAAAATCAGTAATTGTGTACTTGTTCTAATAGTGCTACTTGCACTACCACTAGCATACAATCTTTGGGTAACAACTCTAAACATAACAAATCAAAGTTCCACTTTTCAGAATCTTATAAATTTGGTTAAGGTGAAGAACACAATTCAATATCTAAAAGATAAAAATGAACATGATTTTCTCATACATCTAAAATAAAATAAGATGATGAAGTCAAAGAAGGGGGGTATACCCATCAATAAGCATCAAGTCCATAAAAAATAAAAAGGATAAATAAAAACATAAAGGGAAAATGAAATTAACATGTTTGAAATGTGTGCATACATGATACATCCTTTAGGAGTGCTAGCATAACACATTCTCACAAGGATCATCCAAAAATCCATCAAATAATTAATTAGGATGTAACGATATTTTTCATTGAGAAAGAAGAAATCACCTCAATTTCAACTTGGTAATGTGGCTAAGGACATTGATTTTTATGTAGAAGCACATGTATATGTCTATTCAATTTAATATCTTGATACTATTTCAACATCAATCCCATTTTAGTACATTGATTTAGAAGATACCAAACACATTATAAACTAAAAGGAATTATTCATGAGTTTTGACCATTCATTTTATTATGGACAAGTAACACTTGGCTAAAATTTGATATACATCATTCCTAGAATTGATGATGTTTGATTACATATTAGAAAGTATATCTATATCCTAAATAAATTTCCTTATATTCCTAGACTCGTAAAGATCTTATTTTCTAATAATTAGTTCCTTGATCACAATTTACATGTTGAGTTTTTGAAAATAGTTCCAAAGAAAATGTCTAATTTAAGAGAAATCTACAGGTTAGAAATTCACTGCTCATGCTTCTAGGATAGGCAAGATGTTTTAGCTTGTAGTTGTAATACAAGACAACCAAGCATTGACAACAAAAGTAGATGAAGCTACCTTACTATGGCATAGATAATTTGGACATCTATGCTTTGGCCATTTGGATTCACTCCTACATAATTACATGGTATGTGGACTTCCATATTTCACAAAGGCTCATGACCTATGTACAATTTGGTTGACCTAAAAGCAATGTTAAGCTCCATTAGCCTCATATAGTCATAGAGTGATTGGTGCACTTGACCTAATTCATACCAATATATGCAAACCCATGGATTCAAGTTCTAGTTGCTACCTATATTTCCAATTGTTTCTTTATGATTATACATGATAGATGTATATGTACTTCTTAAAGACATAGGATGAATCTATGCATTATTTGCAAGAGTTCAAAGCTTGTGTGGAGAATATTTTTTTTGACTCCATTTATACTGGGGGAATTAAATTAGTAATTAATTTTATCCTTTCCTAAAGCAATATGGAATCAATTTATATTATATAAATTCTTACATCCCTTAATAATCTAGAGTTATAGAGGCATAATTATACTATTTAGGGAATGGTGCAATGTATATTGAATGATGCCAAATTGGAGCCAATATTTTGGATAAAATATATTCATATTATGCTTTATTTATTGATATATTCACCTATACATAGATTGAATGGCATCACATGTAAAGATGCATGTATATGAAACAAACCTTTCATGTCATATATCCATATGTTTGAATGCATGACGTTCATGCATATTCTTAAGTAAAAGTGAATGAAACTGAAAGATAAATCTAATCAATTTTTATTCATTGGATGCAATAGTGAGTCAAAGGGATATGATCTCATGGATCCTAACACCAAGAAGTTTTATACTAATAGAAATATTCTATTTAATGAGAATAATAAGTGTAGCTCTTCTTCTATACCATGTGCTATTGACAAAGCACCTACTATTTTCTAATTTGATAATGATGTTGAAGCCTTAAATATAGGACATTGATATTGATGAACATGAAAAATATTCTTAATGGATCTAATGACCCAATACTATACACTTTGAGTACAAATCATAGGCCCAAGTGGTATCTCAGTACTACTTATGATGTAAACCAAGATCGTGTTCTACATACATCTAGTTTTGGACTAGGAATATTAAGCAAAGTTCAAAATGAGGTCTACCTAGCCTTGATTAGTACTATGGTGTAGATACATAACCTTCAGTTATTCACAAGGATATTTTATTAAAGGAGTTGAAGGACCCCCATGAACATTAAGTATCAAGTATTTATGAAGAACAATATGTTGCAACTTGTTGATCTTCCAGCTAGCAAGAAACTCAATGGTTATAAGCAGATATTTAAGACCAAATTCAAATATTATGGGAGAATCAAGACATACAAAGCAATATTGTTTGCAAAAAACTATGCATATAAGGAAGGAATTGGCTATGATGAATCTTTTGCATCAATGGAAAATATCAAGACAATTAATATGGTTTCCATAATGGCTACATAATTTGGATGAAAATTTTATTTATTGGAAATAAAGAGTGCATTTCTCAATGCTAACCTCAATGTAGAATTCTACATAATATAGCTAGAGGTATTAATAAAATATTTTCAAGATAACAAGGTATGGATGCTCATAAATATCTCTTTGGGTTGAAGTAGATGCCTAAAGCCTAGTATGTAAAGTATAATGAGCATATTCTATGACATAGATTCTATTGTAATATATATGATTTGAACTAACACTTCAAAAGATAAGGTAGATGGATCATGATCATCATTGTGTATATCAATGACTTCATAATTATTGGGGGTTTGTATAATTAAGGTGACCAAGAAATCATCCATTTACCATGACTAATATTGGGTGAATGTACTATTATATTGGATTGGATGTGTGGAAAAATAAGAACCATATGTTCATGTCACAAATGAAGTATACCAAAAAAATGCTTAAGTTTTAAATTATATATTGCAATCCCATGGATAATATAATAAAATTAGGGTTGCAACTATCACATTATGATCTATCTCCACAAGTTAATAGAAATCTCTATCACCATTTTATTGGTAGTATCTTTTATCTAACATACACTAGATCTAATAGTGGTTATGTTATGAGCTATGTTTCATGGTTTATACAAGAACTAAAGGTGTGTCATTTAAAATTATAAAAACAAGTACTAAGGTATATATGTGATACAATTGAGTACAAATTGGAGTATAATAAAATTGACAAATTCTTATTGATAGGTTTCATGGTTGTAAACTATGTAGGATCCATTGGTTGTAAGTTATACACTTTTGGATGTGTATCATTTCTAAGATTTGGTTTGATTTATTGGTGAAGTATGAGGTAGCAATTTGTTTTTAATTCTTCCATTGAGGCTAAGTATTGTATCAAAATAGGATCTACCTATGAGGTGATATGGTTATGTTGCATCTTGTTAGGAATGGACATCCCATAAAAGAAACCAACTATCTTGAGTTGTGACAATCAACGAGTCTTGAAGATTATTCACAATCTAGTTTTCCATGATCACATAAAACACATTAATATTTAGTGTCATTTAATTCATGAACATGTTCAAGAAAACAACTTACAAATCTAGTTTAGTCCCATAGAGGAGTGACATGTAGATATTTTGATAAAAATAATGTATGTGTAAACTTTGACAAAATTATAAATTTTCTTATATGTACTTTGATTGAGTATAGATGTAATAAGGAGGTAATATAAGATATTAGTTATTAATAGAATAAAACAATTAAAACTCCCTCTTATTCGAAACCAAAATTTATAACTAATATTTTTCTTACAAAACAAATATAGTTGAAAGTTTGATCAATTACAAGAGTGTTATAATATCATGGATGCATAATTAAACCTTATCATACATAATGTCTACTATAAATTTTTGAATGTTGTTACTAAATTCTATCTATAGGATATTTCAATCAACAATCGTGCTAATAGTAAGTCTAAAATTATAAATAGAATCATCAATTTCTTTCCCATTCAAGATATAGATAATACAAAGTTAATAAATCTAATATATAATTCTCTATGCCACTTCTCTCATGTCCTTAAAGATCCAACTTCATTATACATCATGATTCTCTAGGATAGTACATCAATGAGGTGAAAAGTTCTAAAATATTAGGTTTATTCATTTGAGTTCAATTTTCTCTTATGAGAAGCTTCATTCAATCTGTTACCAAGTTCCCAAATTAGGAACTAGTAGTATCTTAAAAATTAATATTTTTCTCATACAAAGCCAAATTTACATAACAAATATTAGTCATAATATAAATACAATGGATAAGTTTTAGTTTCTTGAGATTGATGTAAGCACATAAAATAATCATGCAAAATCTACCCAGGTTTTTCATTTAGATGCCAAAGCATCCAAAAATATTGAAGTTTCAAGGGTAAAGCCAAACACCTAAAACTGTAAATTACCAATATTAATACAAACATGCTTGAAAGGATTTTATTTTGGATACTACTCAAGCCTATAACTTGGGTATCAAAAATACTAGGTGTAGAGATGAATTTATGAAAAGGTAAGGATTGTTTAGTGTTGTTTGGTAAAATTCAAAATACTAAAATAGAGGTATTCTAGTGGTAATATATGAATCCAAACTCCTTATTTAGTAGACTGGAGTTAACTACAACCAATGATTAGTTTCTCCACCCTCACTTAAGACATGTCAAGATAGTATTTTTTGTGGCATCATTCTATTTATAAATAGCTGCACTCTCAAGTTTTAAATTCAGGATGAAAATCTAAGTGCATGGTTAAATATGTGGAGATATTTTAGGCATAAATGTTATACAAATTTATAATCTTTTGTTTCTAAACTAGATAAAGGGTGTACATGTGTCAAGTGTGGCACTACCCATGTTTTAAATGTGGGAAATTGATCTCTTTAAAGAGTGTACATGTGTGAAGCATGATATTTTCCAAGTTTTGAACTTGTGCATATGAAATCAACCCAAAAAAACACCTCATATTTAAATATCTTTATAGTTCTAAAGTAAGAAATTTTGAAGGCTCAAAATCCAAGAGCTTAAAGTTTAAGGGATCAAAATATAAATTTCCAAATTCAAAGGGATAAATCTTCAAAGTACCAAGGTAGAAAGTTTAAATATCCATCATTTAGAATTTAAAGTTAAAATTTTTTAAATCCAAAGGCTCGCTATGATAGGGATATTTGTATTTAAATTTAGATAGATCCACACTATGGTAAAAATTAATGTTTTATTTAATTAGATCCTTCATTACTCTTCAAAATTCAAAGCACCACTTACCCAAAATTTAAAATCTAAGTATAATGTTATTATCCTTTTAGAGAATCATATGATTGATCAATAATAAATTCCAAATAATAATGGTCCAATGTTTGTAAATAAAGGTGGTAGAGTTGTTCAGCCAGTGTCCAAGTTCTTTACTTGGGTAAGACATTAGCCCATTTTAACAACTCATCATTTTATTAAAATTATTTTGAAGTTCATGTCATGACCCTCCCTTGGTAGAATTTCTATTTGGATGGATTCATGTTTTGCTATGTTGCATTTATTAATAGAATGTTTGACTATTTCAAATTTAATTATGAAAAACATATTATATTTTTTATGGAAAAGCGATATGTGTAATTATCAAGGGAATGTTGGATAATTTCATGTTTGAGTTCCTTGCAAACTTAATTATTATGTTGAATATGATGCTACTAATGGAATTGCATTTTTACAGGAACATGTTTATCTCATGATTGGAAGGAAGAATAACCATCAAGAATGAGATATAATAAGAAAAGGAAAGACATGATGTCTATTTCATAATTCAGCCTAAAAAATGAGAAGAATTTTTTTAATCATAATTGCATAATAAGAAACTACATAAATGAATTATTTTAAGTAGATGAAGTTTTGGATGTTGCTATTAATTTTGTTTTTGTAGTAAAAATAATTGGTGGATCCTTTGAAAATAGTAATGAGAGTTAAGCATTAAATTCTCTTGTTTTGATTAAATTAGGGAGACATATCCCTTGGTGGTAATTCAATGTTATGAATTAAATAACTTAGTGAAGGTATTTAAAACTATCGCTTGATTTGGAGTCAAGGAATTCCCCCTAAATATTAATTAAAGTAATCATAAACATTAAATTTTGATTTCTACCTGGAGATATGGGTTGGTAGCTATCGAGGTAAGGTGACATTGGCACAAAATATGGTGGTGAGAATAGGATTTTTGATTGGATTTGGATTCAATCATTCTGGTGGCGGAAGGAGAAGGAGGATCATTTCATTTATGTTAAAAATAAAAATTCGAGTAGGAAGGATTATGTGAGTGGATGATGAGTGCAAGATAGGGGAGGAGACAAAGGTTGGTTTTTTATCTACAAATTTTTTTGGTTTGGGCTATGAGATATGGTTGGTTTGAGTTGTTAAATATTGTGGGTTTCAATCAGAAAAATATTACTAGGTTGATCTGCAAAGCTTTATTGGTTTCACAAGGAATATTTCATTGGTTTATCTATAGTACACTGTTAATTGACTTGTGGAGTGCATTGAATTATCTTCAATATACCGTCATATCAGTAAAATATAATGTTGGAGCATCACCATTTGGATAGAGGTATATTCTCTTGTAATAAATAAATTTTTTCTTGTATTAGTTGGGCCATTTGTGCAATACATTAGGCTAATGTAAGAGAATGTGCTAGTAATCAATATTAGTTGAGTATCTTCAATATATGTTTTAGAAATTATGTGTTTTTACATAGGATTAGAGATATTATGAAAACTGTAACTTCATCCATAGGAATGGTTGAACGGGTGAAGGTTTTTCTATGGTGAATGTAGCTTTAAGATTAGCTAGTCTTCTTAGCTAAAATATAGGAGTTGTATTTACAATGTCAAGTTGGTGTGGAGATTTGATACCTCTATTAAATTTATTCATTCCAAACACAAATCCTTCCAGATATTTTTAGGTTCTAAGTATTGATTGCTACGACACTAAAAAATATGAGTGTGTTACTCTTAGATAGTCATGGGAAAAAGGATATTTGACCCAGTTCAGTTGAGAAAGGGATTCTTAAGAAAAAAATGTCTGAATTACCAACCACTGAAAGAATGGATATCTTAGTTTGTATAACTGAAAGTTTGCAAGTAAATGATTTTTTGTTTATTACTATTCTTAGGAAATAAGGTAATATGCATTTTCTTATTGGGAAGTGAAAATGATATTTTGTTACACCACTAGATAACTTTGGTTCAGTAGGCTCATAGATAGATATTGTTGCTTTATGCCTTCTTTTACCAAAGCATGCTTTCAAAAGGCAAAAATATTTTCATCAGGTTGATAGAGATTTAGGATGCTATAATTGTAAAACTAGGTAATGACTTGGGTTAGAAGGAATGCAATTTATTGAATTCTAGAATGTAGGATAAGATATTGATTATTTTTTGATCCATGTTGTTGGTAACATTTTCCTTTTCGAAGACAATGTTGGAATAATTTAGTATAGAATCTTCATTACTCTAGATTAATGATGTTTTTTACTTTAATATGAGAGTTGTGTATGTGTTGCTTGTTTATGAATCAAACAATTAAAGGAATATGAAATCAATTGTTGGTTTCTTACATTATTGTAATGAGGAACATGAGTGCTCTCCCTATGTTATGATGGTGACACATAACTCCTTGTGTATTGAGAAGACATATTGTTTTACATGCTCCTGATTAACGAACTTAAAATTGTATTTATAAACTAAAGAAATGCTTGAGAAGAGAAAACAATCATAGGAGATAATGCATAATGACTTGTCTAGTCTCTATGTATGAATTGATTATCATACAAAAACAAAATAAAAAGAATATAAATTTTGGGTTGTCCCTTCGAGGTTTCTCCAAAGGTAAAAGTGGATTTATGTGATTGTTGTGGCTCTTCCATATGGTAGTATGTGTATTATGCAAATGTATTATGGTATGATATTTTTTATTTTAGGAAAATTATTAGATCAGTATGAGTTATGGTTGATCCATTTAACTTAAATAAATTTGTTAAGAAATTTATGGAATGGTAGTATGCATTGAATGTTTTAATTCTGCAATATTGTGGTGAAGGTGTGTTTCTCTTGGTTAAGCAATCTAAGTGGGTAAATGTGTAAGACAATTTAATGAACCATGACTATTGGGATGTTTGTATGGATACTTAATTTACTTGGTGGAATTCTCCCCACTAACTAATGACTAGAATAGCACAACTTGGTAACTTTCCAATTGTAAGGGAAATTTATGTGATAGACTATTATAAAAGTATTCTCTTATAAGTTCTTGATGGGTGTAGTAAATAGAAAACTTGAGTTAAATAGTGGATTGGTAACTAGAATTGTCTATGTTTTGATTCCTCGAATTAAGGATGGTAACGAGGTATAATAAATAGAATGAGGTTATCCATGGATCGACTACCTCATCAACCTATCTCATAACCAACCAAACTTAGGTTAGGCTCACATCATAGTTACTATTTCATGAGTGAATTCAAGTATCTTCATGTGGTTATATTATAGATGAGTACCTAAGTAAGTCCAAGGTTGCACTTCACAGAAACTCAACATAGTTAGTGTCTATCATGTGGATAGGAGTGGCCATCCTCTATAATGACCTGTAGGTAAGGTTTATTTACCTTGCAATTGGGAATTCTCCTATCTATTTCAACAAGAACACACTTTTAATTTACTATTTTAAATCAAATATTAAACTAGTCTTTATGCTCGGTTTATTTCAACCTATACATTAGGCATACACCTTGATGATTAGCTTGTTCTTCATTAAGGAGAGAAAAACAATAATTGCAATGCATAACTTTATCACATACATGATAATAAGTTAAACGGGTTATCACACAAATCCACATAGACTTGTGAATGTCTACCATTATACCTTACTTGAGTTATTCAACCATAATCTCCATGAAACTAGATAACATTCACATTCTCCCTTATGTTCACTTCATATTTTATTCACTAAAGATACATATTTAAGTGGCATGCATGGTTTATTCATTCTCTTTAATGTTAGGATTACTTTAGGTCATTTAGACACCATATTTAACTCTCATTTAAAGATCTAAATCCAAACATACAATATCTTTATGTCATGATACAACTTTGCATTACTTTCCATGACTATTTACAATTGAGAACTACATCTCTTAAAATCCTCGTAATGAGTGATACAAACTAATTACAATTGATCTCAAAGAGATACTTTACAATAATAGAGACCTTTTATTAAAGAGGCCTTGTTATAATATACAAACTATTACAACAGAATTTGAGTAGATCCAATATTCATTTGACTCCATTTGAATCACTAGTACTTGATTGAAGGTAAATCGGGATTAGGACAACCCATAGCATGTATATGAAAATGCATTCTAGGAAAGCAATAGCAAGTAATAATTCTTTTCAAATGAATGCAACTAAACACAAAATATTTCTCATAATGTAGTTGTCTAAAGCATTCAATCATTCAAAGGAAGGAAATATGATGGGGACCGGGAAAATTACACCAACACAATATTCCACTTTTTCATTAACATTCTTCGAAAAATAATTACATACATCAAAATAAAACAGCCCGCAGGCTTTACAAAGACCAAGCTCGGCTTCGGTCTCACTAACTGTGCTCCTTTTTTCCCGTTCTCCGGTCCACCACCCTACTATTACAAAATTTCAAGTTTTTAACGAGGTCCCGGTCCTCTAGGCAATTAATGCCCCTGCCTAACAAAATTCAAATTCGACTTTCCCTCCGGCCGAGTTTTTCAAATTTTTGCCATAAATGGGCAACTGCCCGATCCACCATGACGCTAGCATTGATGGCCTCCCTGCACCGGCCGCTTTGTTCTGACTGTCCTCTGCACTGTTGTCTCCTCCATTAAGCCATCACCTATAATGGCTGTGTTGCCAGAAGTAATAACAATAAAAGAATGCGTGGCCGATACCTCCCTTATCAACCTACGTGATCCCCCATCTTTGTTTTCTTACACGTAGCCGACCACGTGTAAATCTGGCCATGCCTTCTCCTTGTCACAATATATTTGGTACACGTGCCCTTCACAACTGTCACGATACACGTGGCAGTCCACGTGCCAAAATTGGCCTTGCCCGACCGTCCGCTTAACAAAATTTGCACTGTCTTCTTATTGGCCGCGATACCGCGACATGTCGCGATATCGTGACATGTCGCGATATCGCGACCCCAACTGCACTCCTGCGCCCTGGTCCGCAAAAAGCCGCGATACCGCGACATGTCGCGATATCGTGACATGCCGCGATATCGTGACCCAAACTGCCCGCCTTAGCTTTTCTTTTGGGAGCCACGATTTCGTGACATGTCACAAAATCGTGACATGTCACGATTTCGCGGCTCCCCCTCCGCCTTTGCCTTTGCTGAACTTTGCTCTGCTTTAGCTATTTTGAGACCACACCACGTGGCATCTTTTCACTGGTCGCGATATCGCGATCGGTCGCGATATCGCGACCTGCCACGATATCGTGACAGGACTCCCCCCTACACTTTGCTCTGAAAAGCCGTCACGATATCGCGACAACACAGCCGCTCCACTCTGCATTCCCAATGACGTCGTGATATCGCGACAACATAGCCGCTCCACTCTGCATTCCCAATGATGTCACGATATCGCGACGTCGCGATATCACGGTGAAAACTCTCCTCGCTACACTGCAGCTCTTGGGGTCACGATTTTGCGACCCCCTCCCCAACTTTTGCCTTAGGAAAAAAAACTAATTTTGCTGAACTTAAGCTTCTCCCCTGTTTTTCAAAACCTTTCTGAGGTTGTTCTTTTACCGTCGGATGCTCCTGCATCAGACATCCGGGGTAAATGGAGAAGTGACCTTCACTTCTGTGTTGTTCGGTCCGCGTCCCTTGTAATATATCCGAACACTTATCAACCTTCACAACCTGTCCCAATCCCGTTTCCTGGCAAGAAAACTTTTTGCCCTCTACCAGACAAATTTTGGCATTGTTGCACACCTTCTCATCCACTGTCTGCAATGGCTTCAACTTGTGCCGCACTCCATCTTTCATCAAGGAGTACGTATTTGCACGACCATCATGCACTGCACTTCGATCAAACTGCCATGGCCTTCCCAATAGCAAATGGCAAGCATCCATGGGGAATACATCACACAGGACCTCATCCTGGTATCTCCCAATCTGGAACGTGACTAAGCACTGTTCACGGACCCATGCTCTGTGGTCCTTCCGCAACCACGCAATCCGGTATGGATGCGGGTGTCTCCTTCTCTCCAGCTGTAACTTAGCAACCATCTCCTCGGAAACTAAGTTATCTGTACTTCCATTGTCTATAATAACATTACAGACTTTGCCTGCACTTTTGCACCGTGTGCGGAACAGGCTTCTCCTCTGCTCTGGTTTGTCTTCCTCAATCAACATGGTCCTCCTCACTATCATTGCTTCTCCTTTCTCAGCTTCTTCAGAATGTTCTGAGTCAGCATCTTCAACTGCCACAACAGCTCTGGCAGGACCCACTTGTTTCTTGTTCACTCTCTCGGGGTGCTGGGGGCACTCATATGCCCGATGCCCCTCTTCTTCACAGTGGAAACATGTTCCTCGGAACACTCCTCTTCCATACCCGCGTCCAGATCTACCTCTTCCTCTTGGGTAGCCATTGTTCTGAACTTGCGGTTTGGGTTCTTCATCTTCTTTCTGATTCCAACTGCTGCTAACCTCTTCTTTCTTCTCTTCCTTTCCTTCCTCTTTTCTTCCACCGTTCTTTCCTCCAGGTCCTTTTACTCTTTGTTTGCTTTCAAACCTTCTGTTCAGTTTTTCTTCAACCTTCAGAGCAAACTGGTAAGCATCTTCAATGGTGCTCACCCGAACTAAGCTCAACTCTTCCTGGACACTGGGTCTCAACCCATTAATATAACGGGCCACCTTTTCCTTGCTTGCTTCTAAATGATCGGTTCTGATGGAGATTTTATAAAATTCCTCCGTATATTCTTGGACAGTTTTATTCATCTGTCTCAAACTCTGCATTTTTCTTAGCAGATCCAGTTCATAATCTACGGGAATGAATTGTCTTTTTAATTTTTCTACCATCCGTTCCCATCTGGTTATCCATTCTTTTCCTCTTCTGTTTCGTTCCAGCTGTACCCCCTTCCACCATATGCTGGCATGACCCTTTAATTTGGTTTTAGCAAACCTGACCCGCTCGGGATCTTCAACCTCTTCATATTCAAAATATTCTTCTAAGTCATTTATCCAGTCAATCAATTCTTTCGGATTCAAGTTCCCGAAATACGTGGAAACTTCTATCTTTGGCCTCTTCCCGATCTGGGATATGGCCTTGTATAGTCTGGCTTGTGCCGGATCCACAACTTCTTCTTCTTCTTCTTCTTCAAACTGATTTTCTTCTTCATCCGCTTCATCCTCACTATCTGCATCTCTTCTTGGTTCGTATCCTCTGCGCAGTTCTTCTTGCAGGGCCTGAACTTGCTGCTGCAAAGCTTGGAAATCTGCTGCTTCCATGCCTCTCCCACCAACGAGGTTTCTTCTTGGAGGCATCTTCTCACTTTCTCATGAGCCTTCCCACAGATCCTGGTGTGACTGCCTCACATCCGGCGATCTGTCACACACTCAGGAACTCCCGCTCTGATACCACTGATGGGGACCGAGAAATTACACCAACACAATATTCCACTTTTTCATTAACATTCTTCGGAAAATAATTACATACATCAAAATAAAACAGCCCGTAGGCTTTACAAAGACCAAGCTCGGCTTCGGTCTCACTAACTGTGCTCCTTTTTTCCCGTTCTCCGGTCCACCACCCTACTATTACAAAATTTTGAGTTTTTAACGAGGTCCCGGTCCTCTAGGCAATTAATGCCCCCGCCTAACAAAATTCAAATTCGACTTTCCCTCCGGCCGAGTTTTTCAAATTTTTGCCATAAATGGGCAACTGCCCGATCCACCATGACGCTAGCATTGATGGCCTCCCTGCACCGACCGCTTTGTTCTGACTGTCCTCTGCACTGTTGTCTCCTCCATTAAGCCATCACCTGTAATGGCTGTGTTTCCAGAAGTAATAACAATAAAAGAATGCGTGGCCGACACCTCCCTTATCAACCTACGTGATCCCCATCTTTGTTTTCTTACACGTAGCCGACCGCGTGTAAATCTGGCCATGCCTTCTCCTTGTCGCAATATATTTGGTACACGTGCCCTTCACAACTGTCACGATACACGTGGCAGTCCACGTGCCAATATTGGCCTTGCCCGGCCGTCCGCTTAACAAAATTTGCACTGTCTTCTTATTGGCCGCGATACCGCGACATGTCGCGATATCGCGACTGTCGCGATATCGCGACTCCTACACCTCTGGCCCGGTCCGCAAAAAGCCACGATACCGCGACATGTCGTGATATCGCGACATGTCGCGATATCGCGACCCAAACTGCCCCGCCTTAGCTTTTCCTTTGGGAGCCACGATTTCGTGACATGTCGCGAAATCGTGACATGTCACGATTTCACGGCTCCCCCTCCGCCTTTGCCTTTGTCGAACTTTGCTCTGCTTTAGCTGTTTCGAGACCACGCCACGTGGCATCTTTTCACTGGTCGTGATATCGTGACCGGTCGCGATATCGTGACCTGCCGCGATATCACGATAGGACTCCCCCCTACACTTTGCTCTGAAAAGCCGTCGCGATATCGCGACGTCGCGATATCGCGATGTCATGATATCGCGACAACCGCTCCACTCTGCATTCCCAATGACGTCGCGATATCGCGACGTTGCGATATCGCGACGTCGCGATATCGCGACAACACAGCCGCTCCACTCTGCGTTCCCAATGACGTCGCGATATCGCGACGTCGCGATATCATGACGAAAACTCTCCTCGCTACACTGCAGCTCTTGGGGTCACGATTTCGTGACCCCCTCCCCAACTTTTGCCTTAGGAAAAAAAACTAATTTTGCTGAACTTAAGCTTCTCCCCTGTTTTTCAAAACCTTTCTGAGGTTGTTCTTTTACCGCCGGATGCTCCTGCATCAAAATCCCATGCTTTCCTAAGACTGAAAATCACATTTTCATCTCATATCTTCTACACAAAATATGCCTTTGAAACAAATATTATTACAATCATATATTTCTAGTCCTTTCAAAAGAATGTACAGACCCATTCATGAATAACTCAAATTTCTTTCAACTATAATAACATTGAAAACAAATCATACTTTCTCAAGTAACTCATATTTCTTTAAACTATAAATAATATTTAAAAAAATCATACTTTCTCAAGTAACTCATATTTCTATGAACTATAAATAGCATTTAAACAAAACATACTCTCTCATGTAACTCGTATTTCTATCAACTAGAAACAGCATTTAAACAATTCTTTTAAAACATTAGATGCAACTGTTGAGCAAGGTGCAACAACAGTATTGTCATTGTTGTCAACACAGTCAGATAGATCTGTTGATGCAGTGGACAGGAAGTTCAAAAGCTATTTAGATGCAGAAGACGAGAGTTCAAAGGTTATTCAGAGTATGTACGGTGATTTTCCAAGAAGACCGAAGTGGCCCATATGCAAAAGATCAAAGAAAAAGGACAAGTAAGAAAAGTGTCACGATATCGCGACATATACAGCAGGAAAGAAAAAATGTCGCGATTTCGTGACATGTTGGAAGAGAGAGAAAAAGCAGGAAAAACTATCACGATTTCGCGACATGTTGGAAGAGAGAAAAAGCAGGAAAAATTGTCACGATTTCGCGACATGTTGGAAGAGAGAGAAAAAGCAAGAAAAATTGTCACGATTTCGTGACATGTTGGAAGAGAGAGAAAGCAGGAAAAACTGTCGCGATTTCGTGACATGTTGGAAGAGAAAAAGACAAGTGAAAAACTGTCGCGATTTCGTGACATGTTGGAAGAGAAAAAGGCAAGTGGAAAAACGTCGTGATTTCAAGACATGTTGGAAGAGAAAGAGAAAGCAAGAAAAAGTTCGAATTTCGAGACAAGTTCGAAGAAAGAGAACAAGTAAGAAAAGTGTCACGATTTCGTGACATGTCGCATTTTCAGACTAAAATAGGAGAGAGAAAGTAAGTTTGAAAAGTGTCACGATATCGTGACATGTCACATTTTCCTGACTAAAATAGGAGAAAGTAAGTTTGAAAAGTGTCACGATTTCAGACATGTCACATTTTTGCGACTAAAATAGGAGAGAGAAAGTAAGTTTGAAAAGTGTCACGATATCGTGACATGTCACATTTTCATGACAAAAGAAAGAGAGGAAGCGTACGAAGAAAGTCACGATTTTCATGACAAAAGGAAAGCAAGACTTCGAAGAGAAGTGTCACGATTTCATGACAAAAGCAAAGAAGTAAAGTTCGAAAATAGAAGTGTCATGATTTCTTGACAAAAGAAGAAGACTTCAAAGAAAGTGTCACGATTTCATGACAAAAGCAAAGAAGTAAAGTAAAAGAAGTGTCACGATTTCATGACAAAAGAGAAGAAGACTTCGAAGCGAAGTGTCTGTAATTTCACGACAAAACAAAGAAGCTAAGTACGAAGTAGAAGTGTCATGATTTCATGACAAAAGCTAAGTTGAAGACTACGAAGGAAAAAGTTGAAAATTCGCGATATCACGACAAAAGCAAAGACGAAGTATACGGATGCGAAAATGTCACGATATCATGACAAAAGAAAAGATGAAGTCTACGAAGGTAGAAATGTCATGATATCATGACAAAAGAATAGAGAAAGCGTACGGAGGTGAAAGTGTCACGATATCGTGACATGTTGTATTTTTATGGCAACAACAACAAAAGAAGCTACAGAGGTAGAAATGTCATGATTTCATGATAGGTCATAAATGTGCAAGTCAAGAAGGAGAACCCGACTAAAATGAGAAGTATGACAGTGGACCGACATCACTACGACATTTACAGGGGTAGTTACAGAGTGATTTCATACTGCTAAAATACGAAGAGTGATCAAAAGTCAGTATGGTGGTTACAGGGTCTATCCAAAATGAAATCATCAAGCGATGGATAAACCGAACATCTTCTTGAGTTGAAGCCGACGAAGACCGATGATAGCCAACTAAAATTAGGGTTTACAATTGTTATGAAAGCGACTAAGATTAGGATTTACACGACTAAGATTAGGGTTTTCATCATAAAAAATATTGTTATAAAAGGAGGGTTGTTTGGAGAATTGAGAGATGGTGGAATGTGTGTGAAATACGGTCATTGTGCAGAGAGAGCAAGTCATGTCGAATCGTGCTAAGTGTAAAATTCACAAAGAGAGAGAGTGCAAAAAGGGAGAAGATGATCGTGAAGTTTGACTATAACAAAGTAGAGTGTGCGAAGTGATTGCATAGAGAGAGCAAAGGTGAAGAAGACCAGTCAAGATATTGCAAAAGAAAAGGTATCTTACTATCAAACTTATAGATTCAAATTGAAGTCCAAGTTGGAGCTTGGCATCAGGGGTTGGTGCTCCTTAGTTGGTAATGGGTTGGTGCTCCTTTCTATTGGTGCAGATAAATCAGGGGTTGGTGCTCCTTCCAGTTGGTGCTGGTAAATCAGGGGTTGGTGCTCCTTTCTGTTGGTGTAGATAAATCAGGGGTTGGTGCTCCTTCTAGTTGGTGGAAAGGGGTGGGGCTTGGTTAAGGTGGGGGTTGGTGGAAATGGGGTTGGTGCTCCTTCTATTGGTGCGGATAAATCAGGGGTTGGTGCTCCTTTCTATTGGTGTAGATAAATCAGGGGTTGGTGCTCCTTCTAGTGGGTGTTGGTAAATTGATTGTAAAGTTGGTGCTTTGCAAAGGCTAGATTTGGATGGTAGTCCAAGCAGTCAATTTTTGAGGAGTAGCCACATTGGTGAACCTCATTAAATCTTGTGTTGTGTGATGCTCTTTTGTTATACTTGTTGTATCTAGTAATAAGTTTTAATTATTATGGTATTAAGAGCTATAAATTTAAGTTTATAGAGCTACAATGATTCACCCCCCCTCTCAGTGTCATTGTAAGACTAACAATTGGTATCAGAGCTAAGTTCCTATACAAGCTTAACCGGCTAGGGTGATCTTGGAAGTAACACAATGGCAGGTGGTGAAGGCTTCTCATCAAACAAAGCACCATTGTTTGATGGATCTAATTACAGTTCTAGAGAATCAGGATGAAAATTCTATGCTTTGGGATACGACAACGAGGATTCTGAAGAGGAAATAGGTGAAGCTCTTTTCATGGCATTTGAAGAAGTAAAATCAGAAAAGGAAGGAGTGAACTCTGAAGTATGTGGTGAAAACCCTGAGGCTGAAGTAGATCTAGAAGGTGAGTTGATCTCTACACTTGAAGAGTGGAAAATAGAGAGGAAAAAGAATAAGAAAATTTCAAAAAATCTTGAGGATGCAAACGAAATCATAACCGATCTGAAAGTACAGACAGAAGAATACAAGAAAATATCTGAAGATCTCGAAGTACAAATTACCATGAAAATAGATTATTGCTGCAAACTAGAAGAAGAGAATGTTGGTTTACGGACGTAGATAGAAGAGATGAATCACAAAATTAGTTGCTATCACAAACGCGAAGAAAGTTCTATGAAGCTGGATAAGATTATAAATGACCAAAGGCATGCAGGCATCAAATTTGGTGCGGGTTTCATCGAAGGAGAATCATCAAATGGATCAAAGGCCAAAAATGTAGAATCCATAAAGAATGAAGATAAGAAACAGGTTGATCAAGGAAAAACGTCTCATGCAAAAGAAAGCAATAATGCCAGGCACGAAAGGAGAATTGACAATGATGGATTCACCAATGTCACACATCAAAGAAGAAGAAGACCTATGGCTCCTACGGCAACATGGCAAAGACCATCACCCGGGTTCAATTATCCCTTTTCTGGTTTCTATTTTAAATGCAATGGCTATGGACATAAAATCTCAGACTGCAAATATAATGTAAGACCAAGGAATTTCACCGGTAGAAATGCTTTTTCTCCTTTGATGAATTATACAGTAGAATGTTATAAGCTGTCATAATTTTGGGCACATTGCAAGAAACTGTAGAAGTACATTTGCATCAAATCAGTTTCGGGGAAGAAAATTTCAACCAAATAGGATGAGACAAAATAGAAAACTTCCCGAAAAACATGCACAAGCTATTGATAAGGGAAAGGCAAAACAAGAGCCCAAAACTACTATCAAAATGGAGTGGAAAGAAAAAGAGCGACTTAAGGAAGAAAAGGAATCCTTAATCGTACAAACAACATTTAAAGCACAGAATAAATATGTACCATGGATACTTGATAGTGGATGCTCCAGTCATATGACGAGGTGACAAACAAAAATTTGAGAAGTTACAGAAATATGAAGGTGGTTCGAGTAAAGTTTGGAAATAATGATGGAGCTAAGATAGTTGGCAAAGGTTCGAGTTAAAATTAGTGACGAAAAAATTAAGTCGAGAAGAAGTCTTGTTTGTGGATGGTTTGAAACATAACTTGTTGAGCGTAAGTCAGATTTGTGATAAAGGTCATGAAGTAGTTTTTAAGAAGCGGGGTTGTGAAGTCAGAAAAACAAACAGTGGAAAATTGATAGCAACTGGATCAAGGACATCTGGAAACCTGTACACGCTCTCAGAGACTTCAGGAGGAGCTTGTTTTATTGGACAGGAAGAAGAAAATTGGTTGTGGCACAAGAGACTCGGTCATATCAGTTTTGATAATCTAGTAAAAATCAACTCAAAAAGGGTAGTGAGAGATATTCCCACCATCAGCAAACCTGCAAACAACATTTGTGCTTCATGCCAAAAGGGGAAGCAAACTAGAGTCACATTCAAAACAAAAGAGTACTACACAAGCAAACCTTTGGAACTAATACACACTGATTTATGTGGACCCATGAGAACACAAAGCATAAATGGTGACAAATATTTTATGTTGTGCATTGATGACTATTCCGAGAATGACATGGATATTTTTCTTGAAGCATAAATCGGAAGCTTTTAAAATGTTCAAGATTTTCAAAAACCAAGTTGAGAATGAAATAGGAAAGAGGATCAAATGTTTAAGATCAGATAGAGGAGGAGAATTCATTTCGAGAGGAGTTTACTGAGTACTGTGAAAAATACGGTATTAGGAGACAGTTTTCAGCGACCGGGACACCTCGGTAGAATGGAGTGGTAGAAAGAAAGAACAGGACGGTGCAGGAAATGGCACGGACTATGTTGGCTGAAAGGAGAGTAGCGAGACAGATTTTGGAAAGAAGCGAGTCCATATTGCGGTGTATATCCAAAATAGGTACATGCTGAGAACACATGAAAGCAAAACTCCTTATGAGTTGTGGTTCGGTAAAAGGGCAACAACAAAATACCTCAAAGTTTTTGGCAGCAAGTGCTACATCAAAAGAACTGAAGATAATCTTGGTAAGTTTGAAGATAGAGCGGATGAAGGTATTTTTGTTGGTTATTCATCAAAAAGCAAAGCTTACAAATGCTACAACAAGAGGCTAAAGAAAATTGTGGACGAGTGTCGATGTTAAATTTGATGAAGGTAGAGAACGAGTAATTAGCTATGAAAAGAACTACCCAATTTATGAAGAGGTTATTGAAGGAGATGAGGAAAACGAAACGGAAAAGATACAAAAAATTGACTCGAGATGATTTAAGTTGTGATTCAGAAGTGGAAGAAAATAAGAAATTCAAAACAGAGAGTTGGCAGAAAAATCATCCTAGAGAGCAAATAATTGGAGACCCCAAAGTTGGTGTTCAGACAAGAAGAAGAGTAGTAAGTAACTACTCTCTATTATCCAGCATTGAGCCCAAAAATGTTGCTGACGCAAGCAAAGATGAAAGTTGGATGAAGGCAATAAATGAAGAATTAGATCAGATCGAGAAAAACGAAACTTGGGAGTTAGTACCTAGACCTGCAAATAAAAATATAATCGGGACTAAATGGATTTTTCGAAACAAATTGAATGAAGACGGACAGGTAGTCAGAAATAAAGCAAGATTGGTATGTAAGGGTTATGCACAAGTTGAAGGCATTGACTTTGAGGAAACTTTTGCACCAGTAGCTAGACTAGAGGCAATTAGAATGTTTCTGGCTTTAGCGGTCTACAAGAATTTCAAAGTTTATCAAATGGATGTGAAATCAGCGTTTTTGAATGGGAAACTTGAAGAAGAGGTTTATATTGAGCAACCGAGATGGTTTCCAACTTGGTGATGATCCCAACTTGGTTTGCAAGTTGAAGAAAGCATTATATGGCTTAAAACAGGCACCCCGAGCATGGTATGCAAGGCTAGACAACTATCTCACTCAACAAGGGTTTAAGAAAGGTATGGTGGATAGTAATTTGTATGTCAAAATAGAAAATGGGCATCTTATTGTTCTTGTTGTATACGTAGATGATATCATATTTGGCAGCAGCAAAGATGAGTCGTGTAAAGATTTAGCAAATAAGATGCAGAAAGAATTTGAAATGTCAATGATTGGTGAACTTTCGTATTTCCTCGGGTTGCAAGTTAATCAAAATAAGAAGGGCATATTTATTTCTCAAGTTAAATATGTGAAAGAGATGTTAAAAAGTTCACAATGGAGGATTGTAAGCCGGTTAGCACTCCCATGACGACAGGTTGCAAGTTGAGCAAGGATGACAAATCTCCACCTGTTGATCAAACCATGTACAGATCTATGATTGGGAGCTTATTGTGCACGATGACTACCGGACCAGATATTTTGCAGGCAGTATGCATGGTAGCACGATTTCAGGCTAATCCCAAGGAGACTCATGTGACAGCAGTGAAGAGGATTCTTCGGTACCTCAAGGGTACTATGGAGTATGGGTTATGGTATCCGAAAGGTAAAGACTTCACCCTTATTTTGTATTCAGATGCAGATTGGGCAGGATGTGTCGATGACAGAAAGAGTACCAGTGGAGGTGCATTCTATCTTGGAGACAGATTGGTCGCGTGGCACAGTAAGAAACAAGAGTCAGTTTCTTTATCGATAGCAGAGGCAGAATATATTGCAGCGACAACATGTTGTACGTAGGTATTGTGGATGAAACAAACCCTGAAAGATCTTGGTATTAGCTTCAGTGAGCCAATATCAGTTAAGTGTGATAACACCGAGTGCCATTAACATCTCCAAGAATCCGGTTATGCATTCACGCACAAAACACATTGCTATCGGGTATCACTTTTTGAAGGAGAAAGTTGCGGAAGGTGAGGTTAAGTTGGATTTTGTTCCAACTACGGAGCAAGTAGTGAGATATCTTCACAAAACCATTGCCCAAGGAAGTTTTTGAGTACCTTCGCAATAAATTGGGAGTGGTCACACTTCCCAAGAATTGACTAGCTACGGGGATCACATTCTCAGGGGGAGCATTTAAGTATTTGATTATCTTTTTGCTCATGTTCATGATTTTTGCTAAGTGTAATAAATTTTGCCTGAGAATGTTGTGCATGGACTCGGGGGAGTCTGCGGTAGCCCTTTGGTATTATTGTCAAAGGGGGAGAAGAGTTACAGGAAATTGCACATGTGTTGCCAACAATTCCAAAGGGGGAGATTGTTGAGCAAGGTGCAACAACAGTATTGTCATTGTTGTCAACACGGTCAGATAGATCTGTTGATGCAGTGGACAGGAAGTTCAAAAGCTATTCAGATGCAGAAGACAGGAGTTCAAAGGTTATTCAGAGTATGTACAGTGATTTTCCAAGAAGACCGAAGTGGCCCATATGCAAAAGATCAAAGAAAAAGACAAGTAAGAAAAGTGTCGCGATATCGCGACATATACAATAGGCAAGAAAAACTGTCATGATTTCACGACATGTTGGAAGAGAGAGAAAAAGCAGGAAAAACTATCATGATTTCGTGACATGTTGGAAGAGAGAAAAAGCAGGAAAAACTATCGTGATTTCGTGACATGTTGGAAGAGAGAGAAAAAATAGGAAAAACTATCACGATTTCGTGACATGTTGGAAGAGAAAAAAGTGGAAAAATGTCATTTGGAAGAAAAAGGAAAAAGCGTCACGATTTCGATGACATGTTGGAAGAGAAAAAGGCAAGTGGAAAAAGTTGTCATGATTTAGCTGACATGTTGGAAGAAAGAGAAAGCAAGAAAAAGTGTCACGATTTCGTGACAAGTTCGGAAGAAAGAGAACAAGTAAGAAAAGTGTCACGATTTCGTGACATGTCGCATTTTCGTGACTAAAATAGGAGAGAGAAAGTAAGTTTGAAAAGTGTCACGATTTCGTGACATGTCGCATTTTCACGACTAAAATAGGAGAGAAAGTAAGTTTGAAAAGTGTCACGATTTCGTGACATGTCGCATTTTCGCGACTAAAATAGGAGAGAGAAAGTAAGTTTGAAAAGTGTCGCGATATCATGACATGTCGCATTTTCGTGACAAAAGAAAGAGAGGAAGCGTACGGAAGAACTATCATGATTTCATGACAAAAGTAGAAAGCAAGACTTCGAAGCAGAAGTGTCATGATTTCATGACAAAAGCAAAGAAGTAAAGTACGAAAGAGAAGTGTCACGATTTCATGACAAAAGAGAAGAAGACTTCAAAGGTAGAAGTGTCACGATTTCATGACAAAAGCAAAGTAAAGTACAATAGAAGTGTCACGATTTCATGACAAAAGAGAAGAAGACTTCGAAGGCGAAGTGTCACGATTTCACGACAAAAGCAAAGAAGCTAAGTACGAAAGCAGAAGTGTCATGATTTCATGACAAAAGCTAAGTTGAAGACTACGGAAGCAGAAGTGTCACGATATCACGAAAAAAAAAATATCATATACAAAAGCAAAGACGAAGTATACGGAGGCAAAAATGTCACGATATCATGACAAAAGAAAATACGAAGTCTACGAAGGTAGAAATGTCATGATATCATGACAAAAGAATAGAGAAAGCGTACGGAGGTGAAAGTGTCACGATATCGTGACATGTATTTTCATGATAACAACAACAAAAGAAGCTACAGAGGCAGAAATGTCATGATTTCATGTAGGTCATAAATGCGCAAGTCAAGAAGGAGAACCCGACTGAAATGAGAAGTATGACAGTGGACCGACATCACTACGACATTTACGAGGGAGTTCAGAGTGATTTCATACTTGCTAAAATATGAAGAGTGATCAAAAGTCAGTATGGCGATTCCACGGGTCTATCGAGAATGAAATCATCAAGCGATGGATAAACCGAACATCTTCTTGAGTTGAAGAGAAGACCGATGAGATCGACTAAAATTAGGGTTTACAGTTGTTATGAAAGCCGACTAAGATTAGGATTTACAATCGACTAAGATTAGGGTTTTCATCATAAAAAATATTGTTATAAAAGGAGGGTTGTTTGGAGAATTGAGAGATGGTGGAATGTGTGTGAAATACGGTCGTTGTGCGTAGAGAGCAAGTCATGTCGAATCGTGCTAAGTGCAAAATTTGCAAAGAGAGCAGAGTGCGCAAAAGGGAGAAGATGATCGTGAAGTTCGACTATAACGAAGCAGAGTGTGCGAAGTGATTGCCGAGAGAGAGCGAGGTGCGAGAGAATGCAAAGGTGAAGAAGACCAGTCAGGGTCTTGCAAAAGCAAAGGTATCTTCTTATCAAACTTATAGATTCAAATTGAAGTCCAAGTTGGGGCTTGGCATCAGGGGTTGGTGCTCCTTTTGGAAATCGGGGTTGGTGCTCCTTTCTGTTGGTGTAGATAAATCAGGGGTTGGTGCTCCTTCTAGTTGGTGCTAGTAAATCAGGGGTTGGTGCTCCTTTCTATTGGTGCAGATAAATCAAGGGTTGGTGCTCCTTCTTGGTGAATTTTTTATTGGATAAATAGGGGTTGGTGCTCCTTTCTATTGGTGCGAGATAAATCAGGGGTTGGTGCTCCTTTCTATTGGTGCAGATAAATTAGGGGTTGGTGCTCCTTTCTGTTGGTGCAGATAAATCAGGGGTTGGTGCTCCTTCCAGTGGGTGTTGGTAAATTGATTGTAAAGTTGGTGCTTTGCAAAGGCTGGATTTGGATGGTAGTCCAAGCAGTCAATTTTTGAGGAGTAGCCACATTGGTGAACCTCGTTAAATCTTGTGTTGTGTGATGCTCTTTTGTTATACTTGTTGTATCTAGTAATAAGTTTTAATTGCTGTGGTATTAAGAGCTGTAAATTTAAGTTTATAGAGCTACACTGATTCACCCCCCTCTCAGTGTCATTGTAAGACTAACAGCAACTATAGAACCCGAAATCACAAATCGGATTTTTTCTACAATCTAACATTATGGTTTCACTATAGTTCCCTCACAATTATGTTTGCTAGTTTATATTGAAATCTATAGTTCTTCCAGAAATTTGGCTACTAGGTTGACTCAATATTCATCCATGAAATCATTCTATAGTTCCAAGAGTTTAGCTAAAATTTCTCTTGTAATCTACCAATAGGATTACTCAAAATTTAGCTACAACTCTATCAGTATTCTATCACATAAGATTACTCTACAGATTACAAACTTGGTCCTTAATTTATTACAATAATCATACTATAGGTACACAACACTTTAGCAAATAAGACTACTATTCAATCTATTTTCAAGGATAACTATAGTTTTTAAGGTATATTGTTCTAAAATATATATTAATTTATTAGCTAACTAAAGTTCTTTATCTTTAGTTAATCTAGTTTAATTCTTCCTCTTAGCATAGACATAATTTTATTTCATTTTATAAACCAAAGTCCCATACCTTTGATTTAAAAAATGAACCATTTCATTTCTTAGTAGATTTCTAAGGTTTTCCCTTTTTGTTTCTATGCAAAGAGAAGAATTTTCCTTAATCCACTCTTTACACAAGAACTAAGGCTTTATATATATATATATACATATATATATATATATATATATATATATATATATATATATATATATATATATATATATATATATATATATATATTTCCATATGTCTATT
The DNA here is from genome assembly GCA_028583015.1 of Wollemia nobilis. Taxonomy (NCBI): domain Eukaryota; kingdom Viridiplantae; phylum Streptophyta; class Pinopsida; order Araucariales; family Araucariaceae; genus Wollemia; species Wollemia nobilis. The sequence continues at coordinate 2,471,382 of JAQPPZ010017059.1, forward strand.
ATATCCTTTCTTATACAAGGAGAGGACTTATTTTCATAAACCATAGATTTATGCAAGGTTTTGGTCATGTTAATCAACTAAACACGCTATGAAGTCCATCACACAACATACGATAAAATCATAAACTAACGAGGACTTCCATTAAATATTTTACCATTTTAAAAAGGTACTCACCAAGAATTATATGGAGATTTTCAATCCTTAATTGTCTGTGTATTTCAAAGAATATTCTCCATGGTTCATAATCAACACTTATTGTAATACCTTGGAAGCATGAGTTTCGAAGAGTAAACATTTAGATGCTACCCATAATGTGCATATGGAGTAGTAAAATTACCTTTGTCGGCTTTATATTTTTGGAAGTTCATACAAGATGTATGACATAACAAGTTGCAATATTGATCAAAGGTTTAATCCATACTCCATTCTTATCACACTTAACCTATACTTGCCACATGAACCGAGGTACAAGTCATCCACTGCAGGGGTCAGGTAGATAGTTGAAATGTCCATATTATTCAGTTTATAGGCAGACGTTGTTCCAACCTTAAATGGAATTTTTTTAGGGTATTTCTATTTGACTGATCCAAAGGATATAATCCTTATTTTAAGGCATTATTTCAGTATAATATACTGTAATAGGGTCAGATAGAAAATATAAGACACCTATTAATAGGCGCACTTGGATTCACTATGCATTCCATGCAAAATATCATGATCGTATCTTTTTGCTTTCTATGAATGTTAATATCTTGCATTCAACCTAATGTAAGGGCTTTAATTACCCCAATTAGGGATTACCTATAATTTTATTCATATATAATAAGTTTAATGGTGTCTTCCTTACAAGATGACCTCTCATATATGAGTGTACTGTTATACTAATTTTGACGGCATCAAAAATATTATAGAATCCTCTTTAAATAGTATCGAGGCCTCTAAAAGGAATGTCTTAAAAGGCATCTTGGTGCCATAATATAGCTAACCATATCGTAATACCATGTGAGGTGCATTTCTCATTTTTTTTCTTTAGACTCAGTAGGATTTGGGTCATATACAACACTACAACAGGGAGGAAGTTGAACTTTCCAATGTTCTATACATGCAATACTTTGGGAAGCTAATTATAAATAAGACCGCACACATATATACTAGGGTAAATGACCATCAGATGATGGTCCTAGGTACTTTAGTCAACGAGTATCACGTCATAGACTACATTAATAATTACATTGATTTAATAATTACATTAATATCCCATAAGAGAAACTATGGATTCTATAAACATTTGAATATAGTGATTACAAATAATATGTTGGAGTGAAAATGAAACATAAATCCATTAGTCCTACTTAAACATAGATAAATAAGAAATTCTTTTCGACCTAATAAATTTGCAAATGCTCCCAACTTAATTCCCTTGGCTTCTGAGACCAGCAATCCTTCATTCTTGCATCCTTCTATCAAATTCTTGATCAAATACCTCTAAAAAATTTGAGCCTTTTGGTTTTTGTTTCACCAAAGGGTGAAGAGCATAATCCCTAAGCCCAAATTTTCCCTATCCAAATGTTCCCCCTTCCTCTTCCTGAAAGCTCTCAATTTATAGGAAAACATATTCTCTCATGAGCCACAAGTGGCTTATTATTTTATTAATATGCCACTTATCCATAAGTAGCTAAAGTGGTAATGATATTATAATTATTATTTTTTGTTGAATTTACATGGTGGAATCGGTAGCCGCCACGAATCTAGGCAGGCTGTCCAGCTTTTATGGCCACCACAGTATTCTGCATTGTCCGCCCTAGAAGCCGCCACACAGATCTTCGTGCAATCCACCCCTATAACCACCATGCCACAATAATTTTAAACCTTTTACGCCACTGAAAGCACCAGGAAAGGGACAAGCGTTCAGTCCGGTGATGGCCCAATATTTGAACCTTGGACCTCCGCCCCCTTATGGGGTTTGGATGAACCAATTGGTCTACACCTTGGACCTAATGACATTATAATTATAGACTTCTATAAGTCTAAAGTTAGAATACACTACCTTAGTGGATTCATTTTAATAATATGCCACTCATCCATGAGTAGCTAAAGTAATAGTGGTATTACTTTTATAATATGCCACTAGCCCATAAGTGGTTTATTAGATTATTAATATAAGGTGCACATAGTTGGATGCCCACTTATTTCATCCGAACAAAATCTTCCAGATAATAAAAGAAGCTCCAAGTTGAGATGTGGTGGCTGACAAGTATATTACTAAAATTGTGAGAGACTACATCCCTATAAATCCTTGGATAAGTAAAAGTCATATAGGAGGGTGAATAATAAAATGTTTCTTCTTATTATTCTAAAATTTAGTGTTCCTCTTTGTCCAATAGTATTTTGACAAATCTTGTGAGCACTTTGCTGAGTTAAATTAGGTTAACTAAGCCTAATTCATTACATTTAGTAAAAGATACATCTTTGTTTACAAAAATCCTATTTAGTTTCTGTTCTAAAGTGTATATTTTCCAAAACACCAAATATATCATCAACATTCACAAAACTCTATAAATTACCAATACCCCTTAGAGGCTCATAAAACTAAGCATTAGTCTCATAATCATCAAGCATAAGGGTTTGGTCAAGATGGGATGTGACATACTCCCCCCTTAGACTAAACACAGTCCCTTGTGTTATCATGGTAAGTAAGCAATATAACATTAATGCATAACCAAAACATAGTAAAGGAAACAAATATCATAATACTTTTACCAAAATACAATCATAGGCAATCATGCAACCTCAATATTCTACACCATTGTTTTATCCTGAGGATGGTTTTTTTTTAATATAGTATCACTATCACTATAAAAACTAGGAAGCTAGTCATAGACATCATCACCCAATGGTCTAGTCATGAGTATACCTATATACGGGTAATTATCCATGTTATCACTGGGTTTCCTTTATCATAATTTACCGTTTTGGCTAGTTTCTTGTTCTTGGTGGTTGAACAACTCCTTCCTATGAGAAGGTCAGCTTATTCCACTCACGAGAGCTCTTGGACCTATGATGCAACATAATATCAACAGTACCATATTCTTCAAAAAATAAAGCATCTCTACTTCATAATTACTTTGCATGATAATGTCAAGCATAGAAAACATAAATATCATGAAATATAGATCAATGCATACAAACCATCATAAATTTTTGTAGTATCTATCAGTGCATAAGTGTCTCAATAAAGATGTAGAGTATCTATCTATGCATCAAATATAGTCAAATTGAAATAATATTACACATTATTTTCAAATAAATAAGGAAGCCTTTGTCGGATTACCTTCAATTTTTCCTCAATTTCCTTGAGTGTATTGGGTCCAATGTTGACTCAATTCTCTAGATTATTCCATGACAATGGTGTTTTGCATATTTGAACATATAAAGCTTCAAAAGGAGCCATTTTAAAGAATCATGGTATCCATTATTGTAAGAAAATTCCACTAATGGTAAGAAATCTTCCCATCGAGACTTCTGATCCATGCAATACATACGAAGCATATCTTTTAGGACTTGATTAACTCTTTCTATTTGTCCATATATCTCTGGGTGATAAGCAAAACTTATATTAAGAGTAGTGCCAATTGCACGATGAAGGGCTCACCAAAAGTTAAATGTGAATCTGGAATCTCGATCGAAGATGATCACTTCAAGAAATCCATGTAACCTGAATATCTCTTTGGTGAATCTATTAGCTACTACTACCGCATCATCTTTAGTGCTTCTAGGAATGAAATGTGCTACCTTGGTTAGTTTATCCACTACAACAAGTATCGAATCATGTTGATACCTAGTCTTAGGTAACCCAACTATGAAATCCATAGATATCACTTGCCACTTTTGCGAGGGTACTTCATGTGGATACAACTTTCCAGCTAGATGTTTATGCTCTGCTTTTACCTTTTGGTATTCCAAACAACAAGCAAAAAAATTAGTAACATCCTTTTTCATTCCAGGCTAGTAGAAATTTTTCTTCATGTTTTCTCTCATCTTGGCCCCTCCTGGATGAGCGAAATATGGAGATCTATGAGCTTCACTCATGATCGCCCTTCTCAAATTACCATATTTGGGGATGACTACCTGATCCTTAAAATACAAAAGTCCCTCCTTGAGACCATAATATTCAGCTATCTTAGGATCTTGTGTCATTTTGGCTTGTATTTCAATACAAAATTGATCCTGGGATTGAGCTTGTTTAACCTGATCCATGAGATTTATATGACTTCGAGTTAGTGCAATAATGTGCCTTATTTTGCTCAAAGCATCGACAAACTTATTTTCCTTACCCAAAATAATATTCGGCCAAGAACTCAATCCACCTTATTTTCCTTGCATTTAGAAAATATTGAGTAAAAATATATTTTAAACTTTTGTTATCAGTTCTTAACTCAAAGGGTCTACCCACAAGGTAGTATCGCAATACCTTCAGGGTATGAACAATTGTAGCTAGTTCTAGGTCATGTGTAGCATATTTAACCTCATGTTTCTTAAGATTTCTAGACTCATATGCCACTACTACTTTATCTTGGGATAACAAACCACCCAATCCTTCCTAGGAAGCATCTGTACATACTAAAAAATCACCTTGGGGTTCTAGAAATTTTAGTATAGGGACAGATGTGAGATTTTGTTTAAGCAACTAAAAAGTGGCTTCACATTTATCTGACCATATGAATACCTTTACTTTTCTTTGAATATTTATTATCAGAGAGGCTATCTTAGAATAGTCCTTCACAAATCTTTGATAATATCCTACTAATCCCATGAAAATTTTTACTTTGGTTGCATTAGTCGAAGGTGGGCAGTTCAAAATTGCTTCAATTTTCTTAGGATCCACTGCAATTCCATTTGCAAATATTATATATCCCAAGTGTTGTACTTGTGACATAAAAAACACATTTTGAAATGTTTTCGTAGAGTGGATTTCTCTTTAGTAAACCTAGCATGATTTTTAGGTGTTTATCATGCTCTTCTTTTTGCAGGAATAAATTAGAATATCATCTAAGAATACCAATACAAATCGATCCAACTGATTTCTAAACACACTATTCATCAAATTCATGAAAGCAACTGGTGCATTAGTCAACCCAAATGGTAGGAAAATGAATTCATAATTTCCATACCGTCTTAAAAGTAGTTTTATGAGTATCCTCATATCGGATATTCAACTTATGATATCCTGATTTCAAATCAATCTTGGAGAATATGGTCACCCTCTTGAGTTGATCAAAAAGGTCTTCTATCCTTGGTAAATGATACCTATTTTTAATGGTATATTTTTTTAACATCCTATAGTCTATACAAAGCCTCAACGAACCATCCTTATTATTTATTAACAATATCGGTGCACCCCATGGGAATACACTTGATTTGATTAATCCTTTGTCTAGCAAATTTTGAAGTTGCACTTTAAATTCTTGCATATCTATAGGACTCATCCTATAAAGATCTCTATGGATGGGTTCTATACCAGGTACTAATTCAATGGTAAAGTTAAAATTATGCTTGGGAGGTATTCCATGAAGTTTTGAAGTAAATACTTCCCTATATTCTTGCAGAATTGGGAATTTCTTGAATACTTTTTCCTTATTGTCCTCAAATTATTTCGGTTTGACTGAATAAACTATTTTTATTTTTTCTTATAGCTTTATTTAATTGCATTTCTGAAAAAAAAAAAGGTTCAAATGATCCTTGTTCACTAAGCAACTTTACCCTTTTCTTCTTGTCATTAGTGAACTCAATCCATCGATATTGTAAGTTGATCAAATATTTATGGGTTTTTAATCAATACATGCCCAATATGATGTTTAAGATATGTAATGGTGCTACATAAAGGTGCCAAGTGATAGTACTAGTGGATAGGTATATTTCAACTATGGCGAAACACTGATCCATGAAGTAGGTCTGTCCTAACCCATACTCCACTTTCCATACTTGTGCCAAAGATCTAGGTTTCTCTGGTATGTCCCTTATTATCCTACAAGAAATAAAGCTATATGTAGCTCCAATATCTATCCATATTTAATATCTCTACTAGAGATTTTACCTTTTATGAGCAAAGGAGTTTCTTTTCCTTCTGAGTTCTATTTCTCGATAGCTGCATCAATTTTGTGGTCCTTCCCCATTGCATTCTTGCTATACTTCATGTGGAGAGGATAATTCCTTGCATAATGTGGACCTCCACAATCATAGCAATAAAATTTATAGTTCTAATTTATTCCTTGGAGTAGCTTATCCTTATCATTAGTAGTAGAAGCTTGTCCTACTGATGCAGGAGCATCCGGTGGCAGCAGAGCAATCTTGCATCAACAAAAAAAGTTCCAAGTGCTTGCTTTGATGTCATAATATCGTGACATCAGAAAGTCATGAAAACGTGACATGTTGTGATTTCGTGACATGTCGTGATATCATGAAAAAGAAAAGAGAGAGGAGGCATGGTGCAAAAATGTCGTGATTTCACGACATGTCACAAAATCGCGACCGAAGCAGGGGAAGGCAAGGTGCCCAAAGAAAATGTCACGATTTCGTGACATGTCACAAAATCATGACCGAAATAAGATAAAGAGGGCATCCCAAGAAATTTGTCACAAAATTGTTATGGAAAGGAAGCAGGAAGGACCGGAGGAAAAATGTCATGATTTCACGACATGTCACGAAATTGCAACCGAAAGGAAGCAGGAAGGACCGAAGGAGAAAATGTTGTGATTTCGTGACATGTCACGAAATCACTACCGAAAGGAAGCAGGAAGTACTGGAAGATAAAATGTCATGATTTCACGACATGTCACAAAATCATGACCGAAAGCGACAGGGAAGGCCAGAGAAGAAAATGTTGCGATTTCGTGACATGTCACGAAATCGTGATCGAAGGAGCAGAAAGAAACCAAGGAAGGAAACTGTCGCAATATCGTGACATGTCATGATATCGCCACCCGAAGTAGAGAGCGAAGGTGGAAGGCAAAGTTGTCATGATATCACGACATGTCATGATTTTGTGACCCAAAATGAAGAGAGGAAATAGAAGGGAAGAATGTCATGATATCGCGACATGTCACGATTTCGTGACCCAAGAGGTGAGGAGAAGGCAGAAAGGAAAGATGTCATGATATCATGACATGTCATGATTTCATGACCAAAAGAAAGAAATAAGAGCCGAAAAGGAATATTTCGTGATATCGCGACATGTCACGATATCGTGACCCGAAGAAGAAGAAAACAACGAGAGAAAATTGTTGCGATATCGCGACATGTCGTGATATCATGATCTGAAGGAAAGGAAAGACAACGAGGACAAAAATGTTGTGATATCGTGACATGTCATGATATCATGACCCGATGAAGAGGAAAGGCAATGAGGAGGAAAATGTTGCGATAGCGCGACATGTCGCAATATCGTGACATGAAGGAAAAGAAAGCAACAAGGAAGAGAAATGTTGTGATATTGTGACATGTCGCGATATCGTGACATACTAATGGTTCTCGGTTCGAAAAGACATGCATTCCCATACAGAGTTTCCTGAGGTAGTCTAGGCCACATTTGTGCATGATTTATTTCCCAGTAAGCTTGCTAAGCATGGTGAACATTCGAAGGCTACGTTCAGAAGTCAAAGACATTTAGACGGCTCATCAATGCACATTTCTATGGCTAATCCGGTGGCAGTTTCCAGTTGAGGAAAAGGATGTGAAGGTTCAGTCAAAAAGGTAGAAGGAGGATGTATTCTTCCAGGTGGGTCATTGATGACCTAGAGGGTTGGGACCTCGAAAGAAACATAGGCATTGCTATAGAAGCAGGTGGTGAATCTGGATAGAAGGGGGGATGGAAAGACTAGAAGAAACTATGCCTGTTGGCTAGTATTGTAATTTTCTTGAAATTTTAATGAAATGAAAGCTTGAGTGATTCTCTGTGAGCTTGTGTCCCCATCAAGTGGTATCAGAGCAGGAGTTCCTGAGTGTGTGAGAAAATTGTCGAAAGTGATGCAGCTTGCACTAGGATCTATGGGAGGGTTGTGAGAAGAGAGTGAAGCAGAATGCCTCCATGAAGAAACCATGGTGGTGGGAGAAACATGGTGCCAGCAGAAGATTTTAGGGCTCTGTAGAGACAAGTTCAGGGCCTACAAGAGGAGCTACGTAGAGGACTTTAACCCAGAGGAGAAGAAGGAAGTGAAGATGAAGTTGATGAAGAAGAGGACCAGTTTGAGGAAGAAGAAGAGGTTGTAGATCCTGCACAAGCTAGATTATACAAAGCCATCTCTTAGATTGGAAAGAGACTGAAGATGGAGGTTTCTACATATTCTAGAAATCTTGATCCAGAGGAGTTGATTGACTGGATCAATGATTTGGAAGAATACTTTGAGTATGAGGAGGTTGAAGATCCTGATAGGGTCAGATTTGCTAAGACCAAGTTGAAGGGTCATGCTAGCATATGGTGGAAAGGAGTACAACTGGAAATAAATAGAAGAGGGAAGGAGACAATAACCAGGTGGGATAGGATGCTAGAGAAGTTGAAAAGGCAATTCATCCCAGCTAGCTATGAGATGTATCTGCTAAAGAAAATGCAAGGTTTGAAGTAAGCAAGCAAGTCTATTAAAGAATACACAGAAGAGTTTTACAAGATTTTAATCAGAATAGGTCATTCAGAGGCCAACAAGGAGAAGGTAGCCCATTATATAAATGGGTTACGAGCAAGTATTCAAGAGGAGTTAAGCCTAGTCAGGATGACCACCATAGAGGATGCTTACCAGTTTACCCTGAGGGTTGAAGATAAATTGAATAGAAGGTTTGAAAGCAAGCAAAGAGGAAGACGTCGTGGTGGAAGGATTGGTGGAAGGACCAGTGGAGAAAAATATAAGGACCAGAAGAAGGCTGGTGAGACCAGTAATACCCAAGAGTAGAAAGAGGAGAACACCTACCAACCCCATAATCAGAACAATGGTTACCCAAGAGGGAGAGATAGATTTGGATGTGAATTTGGAATAAGAGGATTTCGTGGAACTTATTTCCACTATGGCGAAGAAGGACATCGAGCATTTGAGTGTCCACAACATTGAGAAAGGATGAATAAGAGACCTGAGGGTCCTGCCAGAGTTGTTGTAGTAGATGAAGGTGCTAAATTAGAACATTCTAAGGAGGCGAAGAGAGGAGAAGTTATGGTCACAAGGAGGACCCTGTTGAATGAGGAGAAAGGGTCAAACCAGAGGAGGAGCCTATTTTGCACAAGGTGCAAAAGTTTGGGTAAGGTCTGTAACATTATTATAGACAATGGTAGCATTGTGTAGACACCAAAATAGCACCATTTCTATTAAGTGATTACAAACATCTTCTTCTGGTCAAGCAACTCGTCGCTTTTCTCATGAAGGTCATTCCCTCATCGATTCATCGCTTGAGGGGGTGGTCACACTTAGTCACCAATCAACAACCACACACCCAATCAAGGCAATGACATGCATTCAAAGAATCATTGACAAATACAATCACGCTCCTGCTTGGGGCAGTAAACAAGCAACAATCAAATCAATCAAACACTTGGCATTTCGTGAATCATGAATACAAGGTTCCCCCTGTGGATAAAACGCCCTTCAATTATTCATGACTGATCAATGTCTAATTTCAAGTCACACCTCACCAAAATAGGTTAATACTTGAAATCAAATTCCTTAGCTCGTCAGAAGCAAGGATTCAAGAATGCATGTCCTTTCCATACTTGGGGCATTAAAAGTTGGTTAGGTTACCAAGAAACCCTAATCATTAGTGCTTTGGTCGTATATTTTTGCTCAGCACTGCGTCACCCGCAACGCTTCCCAAAAAGGGGCATCTGTAGACACCAAAACAGCACCATTTCGATTAAGTGATTACAAACATTGATCACATTGATATCACAGCTTTTAGGGCAGCCCTTAGAGGTCAAATAGTGGTCTTAATGTGATCAATGTTTGTAATAACTTAATCGAAATGGTGCTGTTTTGGTGTCTACACATTGATAACTTGGCTTCAAAAGAAATGGTTGCCAAGTTACAGTTAAAAAGGAGAAGACACCGACATCCATATCGGATTGCATGGTTACAGAAGGACCATAGGGCTTTGGTCAGTGAGCAATGCTCAGTAAAATTCAATATTGGGAATTACTATGATGAGGTCATGTGTGACATCCTACCTATGGATGCTTGACATTTGTTGTTGGGAAGGCCATGGCAGTTTGATTAGTGTGCAGTGCATGATGGTCGTGCAAACACCTACTCAGTGACTAAGAATGGAGTGTGCCATAAGCTGAAGCCCTTGAAGGAGGCAAAAGAAAATGTAGCAGTGCTAGAATCTGTTTAGTTGAAGGAGGAAGATTTTTGAATAGTTTAAAGCATGAGCATATGTGCTATGCATTAGTTCCTAGAGTGAGGAAGGAAGAATGCAAGGATACCCCTACAGAAGTCTTATGACTGTTAGAAGAATTTCCAAAAATTATATCTGATAATGTGCCGGAGGGTTTACCACTAGTAAGGAATATCAGTCACCACATAGATTTGGTACCAGGATCTAGCTTACCCAATAAGGCAGCACATAGAATGACCCCTACAGAAACTGAAGAGTTGAACAGGTAAGTCCAAGAGTTGTTAGGGAAGGGACTGATTTGGGAGAGTTTGAGTCCATGTGTAGTACCTATAGTACTAGCACCAAAGAAATATGGAGAGTGGAGAATGTGTACAGACTCTCAAGCCATTAACAAGATCACCATAAAGTATAGATTTCCATTGCCGAGGATGGATGACATTATGGACTGTTTGAGTGGAGCCAAGTACTTCACCAAGATTGACCTGAAGAGTGGTTATCATCAGATTCATTTCAGAGAGGGAGATGAGTGGAAGACATCCTTCAAGACCAGAGAAGGTTTGTATGAATGGTTGGTCATGCCATTTGGGCTGACCAATGCACCAAGCACATTCATGTGATTGATGAATGAGGTATTGAAAGAGTTCTTAGGAAAAATTTTCATTGTCTATCTGGATGATATTCTAATATTTAGAAAAACCTTGGAAGAGCATCTAATGCATATCAGAAAGGTTTTTGAGAAGCTACGAGAGGAGCAGTTGTTGATTAATCTGAAGAAATGTAATTTTTTGAAGGAGTTAGTGTACCTAGAATTTGTAATCTCAACTGAAGGTCTAAAAATAAACCCAGAAAAGGTAAGAGATATCATTGAATGGCCTACTCTGAAAAGCATGACTGAGGTAAGATCATTTCATGGTATAGCAAGTTTTTATATGAAATTCATTAGGAATTTCAGCAGTATTTGTGCACCCCTTACAAAATCAATGATAGGGGATAAGAAAGAATTTAAGTGGACCTTAGGAGCAGATAAGAGATTTGACATGTTGAAAAGGAAGGTTACAGAGCAACCTATTTTGGCACTTCCAAATTTTAATAAGGTATTTCAGGTAGATTGTGATGCTAGTGGTAGTGCCATAGGAGCTGTTTTGAGTCAAGAAGGTAAACCTGTTGCTTATTTTAGTGAGAAACTCAATGATGCTAGAAAGAAATATTTAGTTATGATCAAGAGTTTTATGCTATAGTTCAGGATCTAAAGAAGTGGCGACATTACTTGTTTCCAAAATATTTTATTCTATATACTGATCATCAGGCCTTACAGTATATTAATAGCCAAGGGAAGCTAAATTAGAGGCACCTAAAGTGGGTTGAGTTTCTACAGAGTTATGCCTTTGTGTTGAAGCACAAGAGCAGAAGGTCAAACAGAGTTATAGATGCCTTAAGTAGAAGGCAGTGTTTGTTGATAGAAATGAAGGTGGAAGTGGTAGGATTTGATGAACTGAAGGGTTTGTACCGTGAAGATCCTAATTTTGCGGAATCCTGGAAGGCTTGATTGGCACCTGTTACTTTGGATAGGACCAAGTGGTTGGATTTTCTGATCCAAGATGGAATGTTGTTTAGAGGGGGTCAATTGTGCATTCCAAGGAGTTCCATGAGGGAAAATATGGTCAAGGAAAAACACAGTGGAGGGCTGGCTGGACATTTTGGTTGGGATAAGACCATTGCCCTGGTTAGTGAGAACTACTATTGGCCACAACTACAACAAGATGTGAAGAGGTTTGTGCAAAGCTATAGGGTATGCCAGATGGCGAAGGGTGTGAGCCAGAACACTGGATTATACCAGCCATTACCTGTACCAGAGAGACCATGGGAGGACGTTAGCATGGATTTTGTTCTTGGTCTACCAAGGACACAGCGGGGAAATGACTCCCTATTTGTGGTGGTTGAAAAGTTTTCAAATATGGCACATTTTATCCCCTATCGAAAAACTAGTGACACAGTTCACGTTGCAGGTTTATTTTTCAAAGAGGTGGTACGACTTCATGGTCTACCAAGGAGTATAATTTTTGATAGAGATACCAAGTTTATAGGGTATTTTTGGAGGACCTTGTGGAAGAAATTGAAGACAGATTTGAAATTCAGTTCTACCTACCACCTACAGAATGATGGCCAAACGGAGGTGGTGAATAGAAGTCTGGGGAATCTGTTGAGATGCTTGATAGGAGACAAGCCCACGGGATGGGATTTGGTTTTGCCACGGGAATAATTTACATACAACAATTCTGTCAACATGAGTACTAACAAATCTCCATTCTAGATAGTGTATGGGAGAAGTCCAAGGAATGCTTCTAAGTTGAGGAAGATAGATTTAGGGGAGAAGTGTAGTGCCAAAGCTGAGGACCTTGCAAAGCATCTGAAGAGCATGCATGAAGAAGTAAAGAAGCACATTACTAGCATGAATAACCAATATAAGACAAGGGTAGACCGAAAGTGACAGTTCAAGGAATTCACAGTGGGAGATGAAGTCATGGTCCATCTGAGAAAAGAAAGATTTCCTACTAAAACCTATAACAAGCTGAAGATGAAGAAGTTTGGACTATGCCAAATTATAGGAAAATGGGATTCAGGCAATGCGTATGAAGTGGAATTGCCAAGTGACCTTAACATATCACCTATTTTTAACATTACAGATTTGGTAGAATATCATGATGGAGGCAGTAGCGAGACACCAAGTACAGAGTTGTGGAGTATTCCAACATCTACTCCAGCAATAGATGAGATCAATGAAATACTAGACACTCGAGCAGGTAGAAGTACCAGGAACAGACAGTATTATGAATATCTAGTCAAGTGGAAGGGTAGGCCTATCGAAGATGCAACTTGGTTGTCAAAAATAGAGGTTGACCACCTGGGTCTTCCTCCAATAGTACAGAAGTGAAGGAGCATCCGATGGTAGCAGAGCAATCTTGCATCAACAAAAAAAGTTCCAAGTGCTTGCTTTGATGTTGCGATATCGTGACATCAAAAAATGTCACAAAAACACAACATGTCATGATTTCGTGACATGTCGCGATATTGCGACAAAGAAAAGAGAGAGGAGGCATGGCACAAAAATGTTGAGATTTCGTGACATGTCACGAAATCGTGACCGAAGCAGGGGAAGGTGAGGTGCCTGAAGAAAATGTCACAATTTCACGACATGCCATGAAATCGCGATTGAAATAAGAGAAAGAGGGCATCCCAAGAAATTTGTTGTGAAATCGTGACATGTCATGAAATCATGACCGAAAGGAAGCAGGAAGGACTGGAGGAGAAAATGTCATGATTTCGCGACATGTCACGAAATCACGATCGAAAGGAAGTAGGAAGGACTAGAGGAGAAAATATCGTGATTTCACGACGTCACGAAATCGCGATCGAAAGGAAGTAGGAAGGACCGGAAGAGAAAATGTCATGATTTCATGACATGTCATGAAATCACGACCGAAAGTAGACAGGGAAGACCAGAGAAGAAAATATCACAATTTCGTGACATGTCACGAAATCGTGATCGAAGGAGCAGAAAAAAACCAAGGAAACGTCACGATATCACGACATGTCATGATTTCATGACCCAAAGTAGAGAGCGAAGGCGAAAGGCAAAGTTGTCGTGATATCGTGACATGTCGTGATTTCATGACCCAAAATGGAGAGAGGAAGCAGAAGGGAAGAATGTCGCGATATCACGACATGTCATGATTTCACAACCCAAGAGGTGAGGAGAAGGTAGAAAGGAAAGATGTCACGATATCTTGACATGTCGCAATTTCACAATCAAAAGAAAGAAATAAGAGCCAAAAAGGAATATGTCGTGATATCATGACATGTCACGATATCGTGACCTGAAGAAGAAGAAGACAGCAAGAAAGAAAATATTCGCGATATCATGACATGTCGCGATATCACGACCCGAAGGAAAGGAAAGGTAGCAAGGACGAAAATGTCACGATATTGTGACCCAAAAAATAGGAAATGCAGCGAGGAGGAAAATGCCGCGATATCGCGACATGTCGCGATATCGCGACCTGAAGGAAAAGAAGGCAACAAGGAAGAGAAATGTCATGATATCGTGATATGTCGCGATATCATGACATACTGATGGTTCTCGGTTCGAAGACACGTGTTCCCAGATGGAGTTTCCTAAGGCGTTCCAGGCTGCATTTGTGCATGATTTCTTGCATGATAAGCTTGCTGAGAATTGTAGCCATTCGAAGGCTGTGTTCAAAAGTCAGAGATGTTTAGACGGCTCATCAATGCACATTTTCATGGCTAATCCGGTGGCAGTTGCCAGTTGAGAAAAAGGATGTGAAGGGTCAGTCACGAAGGCAGAAGGAGGATGTATTCTTCCAGGTGGGTCATTGATGACCTAGAGGGTCGGGACCTTGAAAGAAACACAGGCATTACTATAGAAGCAGGTGGTGAATCTAGATAGAAGGGGGGATGGAAAGACTGGAAGAAACTATGCCTATTGGCTAGTATTGTAATTTTCTTAAAATTTTAATGAAATGAAAGCTTGAGTGATTCTCTGTGAGCTTGTTTCCCCATCACCTACCCGAGTCAAAGTTTGGGGTCTTTCAACATTGTTGATACTTTTATTCTTTGACTGGAACTTCTTATTAAAGTGCCCTAATTTCCCATTGTTCTTCTTTATAAACTTGGGATTTCCAATACCCTTATGATGTTGCTCAGGTTCCCACTTCCTCTTATATTGATGACGATATTCCTTCTTTGACCCATTTGAAGTGTTAACCATTTTTTTTAGGATTTAGATTATACTCTGCATGACATGCTAGTTCATAGGTGGTTTCTAAATCACTAGGTTTGTGCATATTTTCTGAATTCCTAATGTGATACTCAATTTTTGAGAGGAATTTTTGTACTTTAAACTTGTTATCCTTATCATAATATGGAATATATTTAAGTAATCTTATGAATTGCCTATAGTATGCTTCTACGGACTGGATTCCTTGTTGAAGTTGGATGAACTCATCAAGTTTCTTCATATAGAATTGTTCTGTAAGGAACATTTTTCTAAAGGCTTTAAGAAAATCCTCTCATTTGAAGTGAGTGACATTGATATTTTCTTCCTTACAATAGATTTACCACCATTACAGACTTATTTCAGTTAGAATTCCTATGGTCCAGACCGTCTTAGTTGTTGAGGAGTAGTTTCTCATAGAGAAATAGACCTCTAATTCATTCAACCAAGATTTTGTTGAGTCACCATCTTCTTTTCCGGAGAATTCCCTAACCTTCACATATTTCAAGTCCTTATCCAACTCCCCATTAATACGAGATTTTACCACATGATCCACTTCATCTGTGTCATTTTCCTACTCTACCATAGGATTTGTTGTTTTAAGACCCCTATTTCTATATTTTTGTATTTCAACCCTAATGGCCTCCAAAAAATTGCTCTGTTGGACCATTTTCTCTCTATATAAAGTCATCTCCCCTTGCATTGTCTGAATAATAGTTGTGAGGTTTTCTACTTTGTTTGAGTTTCCTGAACTCTCTCCTATGGGTCTATATTCAATACTATCAGTACTAATTGGTCTCTCTTTTTGAGTGACCCTCTTCCTTCCACTTCTCAACTTAGGTGGCATGTTTCCTGAATAGAGAATGGTGTCAATTTTTGAACATACAAATTTATTTTGCTACAATGTTGTACTAACAAAACAAGTTAAGCAATGTTTTCTTCCTCTATCAAATTGTATCATTTAGAGTTCCTCTATATTTTTTGTGGAATATTTGTGCCTAATAAACCTAGGATATGATACTAACTGTAATAACCCTATCTCATAACCAACCAAACTTAGTGAGAATTTTTTTTTTTTTTAGGCTCACATCATAGTTACTAGTTCATGAGTGAATTCAAGTATCTTCATGTGGTTCTCTTATAGATGAGTATCTAAGTAAGTCCAAGGCTGCACTTCATAGGAATTCAACATGGTCAGTGTCTATCCTATGGATAGGAGTGGCCAACCCCTATAATGACCTATACGTAAGGTTTATTTACCTTGCAATTGGGAATTCTCCTATCTATTACTATAAGAACACCCTTTTACTTTACTATTTTAAATCAAATATTAAACTAGTCTTTATGCTCAGTTTATTTCAACCTATACATTAGGCGTACACCTTGATGATTAGCTTGTTCTTCCTTGAGGATAGAAAAATAATAATTGTAATGCTTAACTTTATCACATACACGATAATAAGTTAAGCAGGTTATCACACAAACCCACATAGACTTGTGAACGTCGACCATTAAAACCTACTTGATTTAATCAACCATAATCTCCAAAAAACTAGATAACATTCACATTCTCCCTTATGTTCACTTCATATTTTTTTCACTAAAGATACATATTTAAGTGGCATTCATGGTTTATTAATTCTATTTAATGTTAGGATTACTTTAGGTCATTTAGACACCATATTTAATTCTCATTTAAAGATCTAAATCCAAACATACAATATCTTTATGTCATGATATAACTTTGCATTACTTTCCATGACTATTTACAATTGAGAACTACATCACTTACAATCCTCTTAATGAGTGATACAAACCAATTACAAATTTATCTCAAAGAGATATTTTACAATAATAGAGATATTTTATTAAAAGGTCCTTGTTACAATATACAAATATTTACAACAAAATTTGAGTAGATCTAATCTTAATTTGACTCCATTCAAACCACCAGTACTTGATTGAAGGTAAATCAGGATCAGCGGAACCCATAATATGTATATGAAAATGCATTCTAGGCAAGCAATAGCAAGTAATAATTCTTTTCAAATGAATGCAACTAAACACAATATATTTCTCATAATGTAGTTGTCTAAAGCATTCAATAATTCAAAGGAAGGAAATACCATACTTTCCTAAGACTAAAAATCACATTTTCATCTCATATCTTTTCCACAAAATATGCCTTTGAAACAAATATTATTACAATCATATATTGCTAGTCCTTTCAAAAGAATGTACGGACCCATTCATGAATAACTCATATTTATTTCAACTATAATAACATTGAAAACAAATCATACTTTCTCAAGTAACTCATATTTTTTTCAACTAGAAATAGCATTTAAACAAATCATACTTTCTCAAGTAACTCATATTTCTATCAACTAGAAATAGCATAAACAAAACATACTCTCTCGAGTAACTCATATTTCTATCAACTAGAAATAGCATTTAAACAAATATTTTAAAACATTAGATGCAACTATAGAACCCAAAATCATAACCGGATTTGTTCTACAATTTGCCATTATGGTTCCACTATAGTTCCCTAACAATTATGTTTGCTAGTTTATCTTTAAATATATAGTTCTTCCACAAATTTGGCTACCAAGTTGACTCAAGATCTACCCATGAGATCATTCTATAGTTCCAAGAGTTTAGCTAACATTTCTCTTGTAATATACCAACAAGATTACTCAAAATTTAGCTACAACTCTACCCATAATCTATCACACAATATTACACTACAAGATTACAAACTTGGTCCTTAATTTGTTACAGGAATCATACTATAGTTACACAACACTTTAGAAAATAAGATTAATAATCAATCTCTTGTCAAGGATAACTATAGTTTTTAAGATATATTGTTCCAAAATATATATTAATTTATTAGCTAACTAAAGTTCTTTACCTTTAGTTAATCTAGTTTAATTCTTCCTCTTAACATAAACATAATTTTCTTTCATTTTATAAATCAAAGTCCCATACCTTTGATTTACAAAATGAACCATTTTATTTCTTAGTAGATTGCTAAGGTTTTTTCCTTTTTGTTTCTATGTGAAGAGAAGAATTTTCCTTAATACACACTTTATACAAGAGCTAAGGCTTCATATTATATATATATATATATATATATATATATATATATATATATATATATATTTCCATATACATGTACTATCCTTTCTTATACAAGTATAGAAGGACTTATTTTCTTAAACCTTAGCTTTATACAAGGTTCTGGTCATGTTAATCAACTAAACACGCTATGAAGTCCATCACACAGTATATGAAAAAATCATAAACTAACGAGGACTTCCTTCAATTCAATATTTTACCATTTTAAAAATGTACTCACCAAGAATTATAAGGAGATTTTCAATCCTTAATTGTCCATGTATTTAAAATATTATTCCCCATGGTTCATAATCAACACTTATTGTAATCCCTTGGAAGCATGAGTTTCGAAGAGTAAACAGTTAGATGTTGTAACATGCATAGGGAGTAGTGAAATAACCCCATTAAATTTATGTTTTTGGAATTTCATACAAGATGTCTAACATAACCAATTGCAATATTGATCAAAGGTTTAATCCCTACTCCATTCTTACCGCACTTAGCCTATACCTGCCACACGAACTGAGGTACAAGTCATCCAATGTAGGGGTCAGGTAGACAGTTTGAATATCTAGATTATTTAGCTTATAGGTGGATGCTATTCCAATATTAAATGGAATTTTTTGAGGGTATTACTCTTTGATTGATACAAAGGATATAATCCTTATTTTAAGGTATCATTTCAGTTTAATATAATATAATAGGGTCGGTTAGGAAATAGAATACACCTATTAACAGGCGCACTTGGATTCACTATGCATCCCATGAAAAATATCATGATCTTACCTTTTTGCTTTCTATAAATGTTAATATCTCGTATTCAACCTAATGTAAGGGCTTTAATGACTCCAATCAATTATTACCTATAATTTTATTCATATCTAATATTAATTGTGTCTGTATTACAAGATGACCTCTCAAATATGAGTGTAATGTTATACTAATTCTGACGACATCGAACAGATTATAGAATCCTCTTTAAATAGTATTGAGGCCTCTAAAAGGAATGTATTAAAATACATCTTGGTGCCATCATCTAGCTAACCAGATCACAATCCCATGTGAGGTGCATGTCTCATTTTTTTTCTTAAAACTCAGTAGGATTTGGACCATATACAACACTATGATAGGAAGGAAGTTGAACTCTCCAATGTTCCATATAGGCAATGCTTTGGGAAGCTAATTATAAATAAGACCACATGTATATATATACTAGGGTAAACGACCATCGGATAATGGTCCTAGGTACTTCAGTCAACTAGCATCATGTCATAGACTAGGAATCTTTACTAGTTTTAGCTTGAGATAGAGCAATACATGATTGTCCCGTAAATCTTAATTTCTATTGTGTTGATTTAATAATTACATTAATATCCCACCATAGAAACTATGGATTCTATAAACATTTGATTACAGTGATTGCAAAGAATATGCTGGAGTCAAAATGAAACATAAGTTCATAAGTCCAACTTAAACATAGATAAATAGGAAAGTATTTCTGACTTAATAAATTTGAAAAGGCTCCCAACTTAATTCCCTTGGCTTCCGAGACCAAAATTCCTTCCTTCTTGCATCCTTCTATCAAATTCTTGGCCAAATGCCTCTAAAAACTTTGAGCCTTTTGGTTTCTGTTTCACCAATGGGTGAAGAGCATAATCCCTAAGCCCAAGTTTTTTCTATCCAAATATCCCCCGTTCCTCTTCCCAAAAGCTCTCAATTTATAGGAAAACATCTTCTCTCATGAGCCACAAGTGGCTTATTATTTTATTAATATGCCACTTATCCATAAGTAGCTAAAGTGGTAATGATATTATAGTTATAGACTTCTATAAGTCTAAAGTTAGAATACACTACATTTTTTGATTCATTAATAACGTGCCTCTCATCCACAAGTAGCTAAAGTAATAGTGGTATTACTTTTATAATATGCCACTAGCCCATAAGTGGTTTATTGAATTATTGGTATAAGGTGCACATAGTTGGATGCCCACTTATTTCATCTAGAGAGAATCTTCTAGATAATAAAAGAAGCTCCAAGTTGAGATGTGTTGGATGAAAAATATATTACTAAAATTGTTAGAGACTACATCTCTATAAATCCTTGGATAAGTAAAAGTCATATAGGAAGGTGAATAATAAAATGTTTCTTTTTATTATTCTAAATGTTAGTGCCCCTCTTGGTCCAATAGGATTTTGACAAATCTTGTGAGCACTTGGTTGAGTTAAATTAGGTTAACTAAGCCTAATTCATTACATTTAGTAAAAGATACATCTTTGTTTACAAAAATCCTATTTAGTTTCTATTCTAAAGTGTATATTTTCCAAAACACAAAATATATCATCAACATTCACAAAACTCTATAAATTACCAATACCCCTTAGAGTTTCATAAAACTAAGCATTAGTCTCATAATCATCAAGCATAAGGGTTCGGTCAAGATGGGATGTGGCACAAATATGCTCTTAGAACCAAAATAGAAGGATCTATGTGATGTGATAAGAACAACATGCTTATTTTAAAATAAGGAAAGAAGGATAAACCAACTCATTGAATGATGATGAGAAATATGGTTTGGAAAACAAATGAATCCACCTAGTACATTTACATAATCAAAAATATGTAATATGTAGAGATGGGTGAGCTTAATAAAATATATGAGTATTAAAAGAATATGGTGAATAGATAGAAATAAGGTTTTTAGGTTTTTGGGTCATTACATTTGGTATCAAAGTGCTTGGTTCATTGGGATACAAGATTCCTTGTGTAAAAATATATAGAGTGTAACAAGATATGCACCGTGAAAAGACAATACCTATAAGAATAGTGTATCTATTAAAAATAGACCTCGATTGTCTAGCTAGGATAACTAGAAATATAGTTGTCAATAGGAGAAACAATTCAAGGATAAAATTATGAAATGATTCATACTATCTATCCTGTGTGTAGCCAATGACAATGCCACCCAAGAGAAGGATATGGAGTGTTACCCCATCGATGAGGTATAAATAATAAAATAATGTAGAGGCTAGAACATCAAATATAGGTATGAATGCTCCTAATAGTGAGAGGGAGGATCTTCCTACCATAGTTACCTTACTAGGGGAACATATGGAAACACAAAAATAATTGTTGGAGGCTATAGTGAACCAAGATTCACCAGCTAGTAATTTTATAGCATAACGAGTGAATGAGACCCATTCAAAGGTAAAATAGGCTATAATTTAGCTTGAGGTAGAATTATGCAAGGACATCAAACACCTAAAATTCTCCAAGTTCAATGGAGAGCAATATGGTTATAAAGTTGAAGCTTGTTTGAAATAGATAGAGACTTGTTGTAACATGAAGAACTATTCCACTGGAACCCAAACATCTTATGACACTCTACACCCACAAGGTGTTGGATTGGATTAGTGGTAAAAATTCAATGAGAAAAAAGGAATTGTAGTGGCAATTGATCTAAAATGGAAATAATTTGTAGTAGCTTTTAAAGAAATATTCCTTAATGAATAATTATATACCAAGAAATTTGAGGAATTAACCAAACTTAGACAAGGGAATAAAGTGGTGGGAGTTTATTTCCAAAAAAAAATCAAGCTACTAATATATGTGCTCATGCATAATGATAAAATGAAGGTACATAAGTTTATACTAGGAGCATATCCCAAAGTGGGGTATGAAGAGAACATATGATAACCTAGTACTCTTCAAAAGCCTTATGATCTGGCCAGGAAAGTTAAAAATTACCTTAAGCCTTATTTCAATTATGAAGGGGTATCTAAGCAATATAAAGGCACTAATAAAAAGGAACAATGTATGCTTTATGAAGTGGTAAGGGGAGTAGGAAAACAAGAGTTTCCCTAGATAGGATAGAAGGAATAACTAGAAACAAGGAGAGTTTAGAAAAATGTTCAAAGGGAAGAACCATAATCCTAACAATCACAACAATGGGGATAACCGACCACCACCATAGGGTTAGGCCAAACCTCCATTGGTATTTAAAGTAGAAGAAGGATAGAAGCAAAAAAATCACCTAGGACCTATGTATGGATGCTTTGATTATGATGGACCACATTATACCAATAAGAGTCCATACAAAGCAAGGTAGAGTTTGAAGGAAAAAGAACCCACCTACAAGGATGTTGCACAAAAGCAACCTGCACACAATATTTATGCAACAATAGGGAGTTAGAATTTGTAAGGACAAGCCACTCCACTATTGATAAAAGGTAAGATATTTGGTAGAAATTTTAGAATTCTGATTGATAGTGGTGCCACAAATAGATGTTTTTCCACTAGCATAATTAAAAATATACTAGAAATGCCAAGAATATTGGCAAATGGGTGGAACGTAGAGTATGGATCAGGATAGACCTACTTTGTAGATCAGTGTTACCTATGACTAAAATTATCTTCCCTAGTGGTACAACTATAGGTTATCTTTAGGTAGCACGACCACATAATTTTGATGTAGTATTAGGAATGGACTGGTTACAAGCACATAAGGTTGTAATCAATTTTTAGGATAGATGGATTGAGTACTCAAAATATGGCAGGAAAGTATAGAGGGTGTACATCCTGCAATGGGGCTTTTGGATCCTATATCCTCTTCGTAATGCAACTTAAGAAGGCAATGAATAAAGGAGGAACAATTTATGTAGTGAAGTTAAATGAGATAGAAGATGAAAAGAAGGAAGAGGTTTTTGAAAAATACCTAGTTTTTTAGGAGTTCAGAGATGTATTTCTAGAGTATTTACCTGGATTACCACATCAACTTGGAATAGAGCCAATTAATAGAGCTCCTTACATAATGAATCCAATTGAGATGTAAGATATGAAAGTGCAGTTACAAGGAATGCTAGAGAAGGGATTAATTAGACTGAGTGTATCACCATGGGGTGAAGTAGTTCTATTTATCAATAAAAATAATGGTTCCTTATGACTATGTATAGATTATAGGATGTTGAACAATGCAACCATTAAAAATAAATATCTTCTACCTAGTATCGAAGACCTCTTTGATCATCTCAAAAATTGATCTGAAGTTAGGATACCACCAATCGAGGATCTGAGAAGAGGATACTCATAAGATAGCCTTTAAATCTTATTATGAATATTATGAGTTTAATGTCTTACCTTTTGGTCTATAAAATGTTCCAACAACATTTATGAACTTGATGAGTAACATTTTCAAGAATATTTTCGATTGATTTGTTCTTGTGTTCCTCAATGATATTTTAATATATTCCCAGAATAATTCAGAGCATGACAGACACCTTAATATCTTTAGGAGCTACTAAGGAAGAATTGGTTATACAAGAATATATCAAAATATGAATTTTATGTGTTAAGAGTGCAATACTTGGGGCATATTATATCAATAGAAGGGATCATAGTGGATCCTAAGAAAATAGAAGCTATACTAAATTGGCTTCCACTAACAAATGTGATGAAAGTTCATATTTTCATGGGTTTGACTAGATATTACAAGCATTATGTGAGGGACTATGTCAAGATAACTACTCTAATAACTAACCTTTAGATGAAGGGAAAATAATCCAAATGGGTCAATAAATGTGAGGGAGCATTTGATATACTCAAAAAAAGACTCACTACATCTCCAATATTAAATATACCAAACCCTCAAGGTAGTTTTTTTGTGTAGAGAAGCACCATTAGAAGGTTTGGGAGGAATGATCTTACAATATGAAATAGTAATAGCCTACATATCTAGGATATTTGATGCACGTTGTTGGGGCCATAACTTGTGAACCATATGCCCATTTTCCTTGAAATTTAACAGGTGGTTTATGTGCTTGTCCCTCCAAAAATCATGTTTTCGGGACCTAACTCCGACATCTAGTGCCCCAAAATTAGCTTTTAGAATAGGTTCCTAGGTTTTTTGGGTTTTTTTGGCTGTTAGAAGTTTATTATCTTTTGTTATACCATAATTTGAGACCTAATATTTTAAATTAAGGTTCATTATTGTAAGAGGGATATGTGCACCAAATTTGAGTGCAATCCGACTCATTTCTATTTTTAGCAGTTTTTAGGAAAAAGATCTATTTTTAGCAGTTTTTAGAAAAAAACATTTTTAGGGTTTCTTTAGGGTTTCTTTGGTTTTTGGTTGCCATATGATGGATTGTAATATTTTGTAGAAGGGGTGTGAATTCATGAATGAGAAGAATATCAATTAGCAATTTTCTTCCATTATTGCAATTGCGTTATGTGATTGGAGTCCATTTTGTTGGTCTCTTGTAGCTGAGTTTACACCATTTGGTATCAGAGCGGGTGTGATCTCACTAGTGAAGGGAAGATGCCACCTAGAAGATATGCCTAGATGAATAGGTAGATCAAGGATCTAAATGCAAAAATAGCACGGTTGACTGGTGTGATTTATCACATGGGAGAGAGACGTCCCAAGGCACATGCAGATCAAGGATATGATGATGAAAATATACCTGATGCACATGCATCTGAGTTCCACATAGAAGTAGAACCAAAGGGCCTAGAGGAAGAAGGAAATATTTTTGAAAATTGACTAATACAATCTATAGAAGGGCTTAAGGGGAATCAATATGGGATTAAGATCGAGGTTCTCGAGTATGCTGGTGGGTTGAAACCAGAGGAGTTGATCGATTGGATCAATAGCCTAGAAAAATATTTTGAATGGAGTAATATTGCTAAATAGAATAAAGTTAAGCTCACATGCACAAAGTTTAAGGGACATGCATTTATTTGGTGGGATCATTTACAGACTACATGACATAGGAATGGAAAGGAAAAGATCAAGGATTGAACAAAGATGAAGAAGTTACATGAAAAATTTATACCTGTAGACTACTCCCAAAACCTATTTCGTAGATTTCAAAATCTTTGACAGAAGGATCAAAACATTGAGGACTATACTAATGAATTCTACAAGCTATCCATTCGAGTGGAGCACAATGAGACGGAGGACCAAAAGGCTTCCAGGTATGTAAATGGCCTAAGTTTTGTTGTTCAAGATGAGATGAGCATGCATCACACTCTTACAGTGGAGGATGCATATCAAATGGCCCTCAAGGTGGAGGATAAATTGAAAAGGATTAATAGAAGATGTAAGAAGGGATTCACACCCTCTTCAGGTCGAGGTCGAAGTGGATCTAATTTTATCAAGATAGAATCCTCAATACCTGCTAAACAAGAAGAAGATGGACAAAATCTGAGAGGAAGAGGATACCAATGAGGTAGAGGTTACGGTGGTGGATGAAATAGGAATGATCCGAGGAGGTCGTATACCTATTATGGATGTGGTGAGGAGGGGCACAAATCATTTGAGTGTCCCCAACATGATGTCCAAGAAAGGGGTCAAGGAGGACAAGGAAGGATAAATCTAGTTGAGATGGAAGAGAAATATGAGGATGAAGTTGTTGCTGACATGGGGGAAGCACTTATGATAAGGATGATGTTGACTACTCCTAAGAAAGAGATGGTGGAGAGCAAAGAAAAGTGGTAGACCATATTTGGTGAATATTCTTGGCTGTGAACAAACATATTTTGAACAAGGTGTACATCAGGAGGGAAGGTATGTAATATTTTCATTGATGGTGGTAGCTATGATAATATGGTGTCAAATGTCATGGTTGATAAAATGCACCTAAAATGTGAAAAAAATCCTTATCCATATCTCATCTCATGGCTTAATAAGGGGAATGAGGTAACAGTAGATCAGAGGTGTTTAATTAAATTTTCAATTGGGAGCACTTACAAGGATGAAGTGTGGTGTGATGTGATCTCGATGGATGCATGTCACATTCTATTGGGAAGACCTTAGCAGTACAACAAGTATACTAACCATAATGGGAGAAAGAATACTTATACATTCTGGAAGGATGGTGTAAAGGTAGTTCTTGTACCTCTGAAGGAGGATGGGTCAAGTGAGAGCTTGTTGATGATGAAGGAGTTTCTTACAGAGATCAGGGACGCTAGCTTCTATTATGCATTAACATCTAGGAAGCTAGAAACAAAGGAAGTGGTTATACCTACAACAACAGCTAAGTTGCTAAGTGAATATAAATATATCACACCAGAGGAGTTACCAAATGGGCTACCACCAAAAAGGGATATCCAACATCACATGGATTTGATTCCAAGATCAGTGCTCCCAAATTAGGTAGCTTATCGGTTGAACTTGACACAGAATGCAAATTTGAGTAGGCAAGTGATAGAGTTGATAAAGAAGGGATTAGTTAGGGAGAGTATGAGTCCATGTGCGAATCCAACATTGTTGACCCCGAAGAAATATGGTGACTGGCAAATATGTGTAGATAGTAGAGCCTTAAAAAAAATCACAATAAAGTATCGATATCATATGCTGAGAGTGGATGACATGATGGATGGATTGGATGGAGCTAAATAATTTAGTAAAATTGATCTGCAGAGTGGCTACTACCAGATCAGAATTCGAGAAGGGGGTGAATGGAAGACAAATTTTAAGACAAAATATGGATTGTACGAGTGGATGGTGATGCCATTTGGGTTGTCTAATGCACCCAGTACATTTATACGGTTTGTGAATGGAGTACTATGAGAATATAATGGTAATTTTGTGGTTGTGTATTTTGATGATATTTTTATTTATAGTAAAAGTGAAGAAGACCATTTGTTACACCTGAAAGTAGTGTTAGACGTGCTCAAGAAGGAGAAATTGTATGTGAACCTGAATAAATGTAGATTTCTTCAAGATAGTTTAGTGTTTTTGGGATTTGTAATCTCGAGAGATGGCATGAGGATGGATGATGAGAAAGTGAAGGTAATTATGGAATTGCCTCTTCCATGATCTATAACAAAAGTAAGGAGCTTTCATGGACTAGCTAACTTTTATAGGAAGTTCATTAGGAACTTCAGTAGTATAGTTGCCCCTATAACTGAGTGCACAAAGGGGAAAGAGTTTGTATGGACTATGACAACAACAGAGAGTTTTGAACTCTTGAAGAAGAAGGTGTCGAAAGACCCTGTTCTAGTGTTACTAGATTTTAGTAAGGTGTTTGAGGTTGATTGTGATGCCTCATTTGTTGGAATTGGTGGTGTCTTAAGTAAAGAGGGCCGACCTGTAGCATTTTTTAGTGAGAAGCAGAATGATGCAAGGAAAAATTATTCTACATATGATGTGGAATTTTATGCAATTATGCAAGCATTTCAAAATTAGAGACACTACTTAATCTCAAAGGAGTTTATGTTGTTTATTGATCATGAAGCATTGAGGTATGTCAATTCTCAAAAAAAGTTAAATAGCAGATGCCAAATGGGTTTCATTTTTGCAACAGTATACATTTGTCCTAAAACACAAGTCAAGAAAATAAAATAAGGTTGCTAATGCATTGCGTAGGAGAGTATTGTTGTTGACCACTATGGAGAATGAAGTGGTAGGATTCGAGGGGATTAAATATCTGTATGAATCTAATGCGGATTTTTTAAATATTGTGCAACAGTGCAAAAGTACGGTAGGGGGCAAGTCCCGTACCATTTTTGAAGAGTATTTTTACATAATGTTTACTTGTTTAAGGGTAATCGATTATGCATTCCCAATGGCTCTATGATAGATAACATATTGAGGTAATTACATAATGGGGGTTTGGCTGGTCATTTTGGAGTAGCCAAAACTACCACTCTTGTAGAGGAGAAGTACTATTGGCCAAAAATGAAGAGAGATATAATTAATTTTATCTCTAGATGCAGAGTATGTCAAATGGATAAGGGCCATTCACAAAATATAGGGTTGTATATGCCACTACCAGTTCCTACAGGACCATGGACTGATCTGAGTATGGATTTCATGTTGGGGTTGCCCAAGACATAGATAGGTAAGGATTCAATTTTTTTTGTGGTAGATATATTATCCAAAATGGTGCATTTTATTACTTGTCAAAAGACTAATGATACAACTAGGACTGTAGTATTATTCTTTGATGATATTGTGCGGTTGCATGGTGTTCCAAAGACTATTACTTTTGATCGGGATAATAATTTCTTGAGTCACTTTTGGAGGATGTTGTGGAAAAATTTGAATACCAGGTTGCATTTTAGTAGTGCTTACGACCCACAGACCGATGGAAAAATAGAGGTAGTGAACAGAATCTTGGGAAACCTCTTACGATGCATAGTTGGAGAAAAACAAAAACAATGGGATTTAGCCTTGTCACAAGCTAAATTTGCATACAACAGTTCAGTGAACAGGTCAACAGGTAAATCTCCTTTTCAAATTATTTATGGTCAAAATCCTAGAGGTTTATTATATTTGGTTGAGTTACCAATTGGGGAACAAGTTAGTGATGATGCAAAAGCATTTGTTGATCATATCCAGAAAGTGCAAGAGTCAATGAGGGAAAAATACAGACTAGTAATGCTCACTACAAAGATTCTTCTGATGCAAACAGAAGGGTGAAAGTGTTTGAAGAGGGTGATATGGTCATGGTTCATCTTAGGAAATAAATATTTCCTAAGGGGACATATAACAAACTAAAACTTAAGAAAATTGGGCCATGCAGGATTTTGAAGAAGATCAATGATAATGCCTATAAAGTGGAGTTGCCTGATGAATTTGATATTTCACCCATTTTTAATGTTTTTGATTTATTTCAGTATCCTAGTACTACCGAGGATGGTGAATTATAGGAGATAGTAAATTGGGCATGACAAATGCCTAAGAAGAAAAAAGATAGAGTTGCACAAGTGCTTGATAAGAATGTGATCACCACCACACATGGGAGCTACAACAAATTCCTGGTTTGATGGGAAGGATTACCATAGTCATATAACACTTAGGTTTTAGAGTCAAAGCTAAAGAAAATTGATAGCCATAAGCTACATGATTTCAATTCAACTGAACTCGTAGGAGTTGAGTTCTTTTTCACCAGAGGAGAATGATGCACCTTGCTAGAGCCATAACTTGTGAACCATATGCCCATTTGCCTTGAAATTTAACAGGTGGTTTTGCATGCATGTGCTACATCAGGCTCATCTTTTATGCACTTGACCCTCCAAAAATCATGTTTTCAAGACCTAACTCCGACATCTAGTGCCCCAAAATTAGCTTTTAGAATAGGTTCCTAGGTTTTTTGGGTTTTTTGGCTGTTAGAAGTTTATTATCTTTTGTTATACCATAATTTGAGACCTAATATTTTAAATTAAGGTTCATTATTGTAATAGGGATGTGTGCACCAAATTTGGGTGCAATCCGACTCATTTCTATTTTTAGTAGTTTTTAGGAAAAAGATCTATTTTTAGTAGTTTTTAGAAAAAAAGACATTTTTAGGGTTTCTTTGGTTTTTAGTTGCTATATGATGGATTGTAATATTTTGTAGAAGGGGTGTGAATTCAAGAATTATAAGAATATCAATTGGAAGTTTTCTGCCATTATTGCATTTATGTTATGTGATTGGAGTCCATTTTGTTGGTCTCTTGTAGCTGAGTTTACACCAAAATTAAAATGACATGAGGTCAATTATGCAACCCATTATCTAGAATTGGTAGCGACAGATTTTGCTCTCAAAATTTGGAAACACTATTTTATAGGAAGACCCTTTGAGTTGAGAACAAACCATCAAATTCTAAAGTAAATAATTACTCAAGCTTTGCTAAATGTGAGGTAGAGAAGGTGGATGGAATTTCTTGCTGAATATAATGTTGGTATTGAATGCATCAAAGGGAATGAAACTAAGGTTGTTGATGCACTTATTAGGATAAGATACATAGTTGTATTATCTCACATCCATGTAGACTTGATAAAATGGTTTATGGAAATGCAACAATAGGATGTGTTTTGCAATCAAATCTAGGAAACCATGGAAAGGAAACCCAATAAAAGTAAGGATTTTAGCATCAAGGATGGTTTCTTATGATTTAAGGATAGGGTAATAATTCCTGAGATTGGTGATTTGAAGAAAATTATCATGAATGAAGCACATAGATCTCCATATTCTACTCACCTAGAAGGGGCAAAAATGAGAGAGAATATGAAGAAAACCTTATTTTGGCCATGAATGAAGAGGGACATAACTAAATTTATCACCCAATATCTTGAATTCTAGAAATTAAAGGCAAAAAATAGACATCCTGTAGGACTATTGTATCCTTATGAGGTACCATCATAAAAATGGTGGGTAATTTCGATGGATTTTATTATAGGATTGTTGAAAACTAGATTCCAACATGATGCAATCCTAATTGTGGTCAACAAACTCATCAAGGTTAAACATTTTATACCTAGAAATACCATGGATTATGTGGTTGTGGCTAATAGATTTACCAAGGAAATTAGGTATCATGGTTTTCTAGAAGTGATCATTTTAGATAGATACTTGAGATTCACATCCAAGTTTTGGTAAGATTTACATCATACCATTGACACTAGGCTAAACATCAGTTCTACATATCACCCAAAAATTGATGGGCAAACTAAAATGGTGAACCAGGTATTGGAGGACATGCTTGACATGTATTGTATGGACTAGAAAAACTGATGGAAATATTACCTACACTTGGTAGAATTTGCCTACAACAACGGTAACCATTCAACCTTGGGTATGGTACCATTTGAAGATCTATATGGTAGGAGGTGTAGGACACCATTATATTAGGAAAATCCAAATGATATAGTTGTACTTGGACTAGATATGGTAAAGGAAATGGAACAACAATTAAGGACGATCAGGGAAAGACTTAAAGAAGCTATCGATCATCATAAAAGTTATGCCAACCTCAAGAGGTTACCAAGAGAGTTTGCGATGGGTGATAGAGTATTTCTAAGGGTGAGACCAATAAAATGTTCTATTAATTTCACAAAACTAGATTTGTATTTTGTGGGACAGATCAATACTATAGCATACCAACTTGCCTTACCACCCATTCTATCAAAGATTCATGACACCTTTCATATTTCGTTGCTTAGAAAATATGTAGCTAACCATGATCATGTGTGGTACTTTTCTAAATTGTAGATTATGGATCTGAAGACTATAGAGGTTCAACCAGTAAAATACTTAATATTCATTCTAAATAAATGAGGAAATGGACTTTGGAGCAATGCAAGGTCTAGTGGGCCTATTACTTCAAAAGAAATACTACTTGGGGAAAGTGGGAGATATGTAGAAACATTTTTCTTTTCTATTTGAATGATATGTAATTATTTTCTTATGTTTAAAATATAAGAAATATAGAGGACTATGTTAAAACTAAGAATGACAAGATGTCATGACCCTCCACATTTAAATGAACTCATGTTTTTCTATCTTACTTTTATTGATATAATGTTTGACTATTTTAAATTTAATAATGCAAAAATACACACACACACACACATATATATGGAAAAGTGATATGTGTAATTATCAAGGGGATGATGGATAATTTCATGTTTGAGTTTCTTGTCAACTTAATTATTAAATATGATGCTACTAAAGGAATTGTATTTTTACAGGAACATGTTTATCTCATCATTAGAAGGAATAATAATCATAAAAGAATGAGATATAATAAGAAAATAAAATACATGATGTCTATTTCATCATTCATATTGAAAAAGAGAAAAGAATATTGTTTAATCATCATTGCAAAATATGAAACTACATAAAAGAAATATTTTAAGTAGATAAAGTTTTGGATGTTGCTACTAATTTTATTTTGGTAGTGAAGTTAATTGGTAGAGCCTTTGAAAACAATAATGAGAGTTAAGCATTCATTTCTCTTGTTTTGATTAAATTAGGGAGATATATCCCTCAATGGAAATTTTATGTTATGAATTAAATAACTTAGTGAAGGTGTTTAAAACTATGGAGTCAAGGCATTCCCCCCAAACTATTAATTAAAGGAAATAGAAATATCAAATTATGAACACAGACTTGGAGAGAGGGGTTGGTAGCTATTAAGGTAAGGTGGCATTGACACAAAGGATGGTGGTGAGATTTGGATTTAATCATGCTGGTAGTGGAAGGAGAGGAAGGATACTTTCATTTATGATTAGAAGAAAATTTTGGGTAGGAAGGATTACGCGAGTGGATGATGAGCGCAGGACAAGTGAGGAGAAAATGGTTGATTTTTTATCTACGAAAGATTATTGGTTTGGGTTGTGAGAGATAGCTGGTTTGAACTATGAAATATTATGGGTTTTATCGATGAAATAATGTTGTTTTTATCTGCAAAGCTTTACTAGTTTCACTAGGAATATTTCATTGGTTTATCTGTGGGACACCGTTAGTTGACTTGTAGAGTGCATTGAATTATATTCAAGATATTGTCATATCGATGAAAGACAATGTTGGACCATCACCATTTGTATAGAGGTAGATTGTCTTGTAATAAATAGATTTGCTCATGTATATTTATTTTTATACATATTGAAAAAGATTA
Organism: Wollemia nobilis; assembly: GCA_028583015.1. Classification (NCBI taxonomy): domain Eukaryota; kingdom Viridiplantae; phylum Streptophyta; class Pinopsida; order Araucariales; family Araucariaceae; genus Wollemia; species Wollemia nobilis. The sequence goes on from JAQPPZ010017059.1 coordinate 2,504,051, forward strand.
GCATTGCTTATGTTTGCTTTGTAGCAAGTTTCTTTTAGTTGGACACATACTAATGGAATGTATATTGGTTGGGCCATCTATGCATAACATTAGGCTAACATAAGAGAACATGTTGGTAATCAATATTAGATGAGTATATTCAATAGATGGTTTGGAAATTGTGTGTTTCTACATAGGATTAGAGAAATTATGAAAATTTTAACTTCATCCATAAAAATGGTTGAATGGATGAAGGTTTTTTTGTGGTAAATGTAGCTTTAATATTAGCTAGTCTTTTTGGCTAAGATATACAAGTTGGATTTATGGTGTCTTAAGGTAGTAAAATCCCTATATTTTGTAAATTTTCACATAAAAAGTGCAGCCTTAATGGTCCAAATGGCATTAAAATGTATAACGTCCAGTTTAATGTGCAAGTGGGCACTATGGTGGGCATACGATCATAAAGTTATTGGATAGTAAGGGTGTTATTGGAGTATTATGGTAACATTGAGGGAGTCATAATCAATAAAGAACGTAATATTTTGGTGCTACTATTCAAGGCCAAGTGGGGGAAAATAAAATATTATGTGGTCCAAGGATGAAACGGAGAGCATTTCGAAAGAAGGCCTAGTGTCATGCAAGCCAAACATTAGAAATACAATGAAACATAGATTGACGATGATGGAAACCAAGAAAATGGAAATGAAAGGACAGGGTGTAGGTTTTGAATACCTCATCGAAATATTGTAAAGGGGTTGAACCTTTTCATAGGCTAAGGCTGGAAATATGTTGGAAAGACTGTATTTTCTATTTTTTTAATACAAATGATTCTAGAAATTTGCATCTTATTAGCAATATTGGAGGAGATTATTTATGTAGGTTTGGATTAAATGTTTATTTTTCCCCTTTAATATCTTAGTCTTATAGATGATGTTTAATGCATAATAGTGGTTGCATCATTGAATGTTTAAAACATGAAATTCATTTTTTTCTTAGAAGCTCGCACCTAGGTTATTGTGAGTTGTGCAAATGTAGATTCGGATAAACTAGGTTACATGCAAAATTTTCTCACATATTTGGTTTTGTAGAAATATGGTGGCATCATACTGGCGGTAGTTTTAAAAAAAAAAATTGGTATTCTGGTCCATTTCCATATTTTACTTTTATTTTTCTAACCCTTCCCTTTTGCAATTTTTTTTTAAACTTTGGTAATTAAAATAAAAATCGAAAAAAATTAAAACTCCAAAAACAAATGCACGGATGTGAAGAACAAGCTTTAATGTTTTATTTAGAACAAGTTCGATTTCATTTTGAAGCCATTTTGAAATTATAAAAATTATTTAAAGTTGTTTTATAGGAATTTTGTAATTTCAGATTTTACATAATTTCACATTTCAAAGGTAAATCAGATTTCAAGCTTTGCATGTTTGTTTTGCAAGCAATAAATTAACTTTCCTTTATGAAAATAACAATTTCATTAAAGGGGAGTGATTTATATGGCATTTCAAAGGCCATTGTTTTTAGAGCAATAAATTGACGTCTCTTTATGAAAAATAATTTCATCAAAGAGAGGTAATTTATTTATTATATCAAAGGCTATTTTTAATTTTGTATTCAAAGAAACATTAAAGGAATCCAATCATCATTTAAGGTTCACATTTAGAGATAGATTTTAATCTTCTATTTCATGCTTAAAGTAGGGTTTAATGTAAGATAAAACTTATTTAAAATATGCTTAACAAAAAGAAGATAAAATCTTCCTAAAACACTCAAAGATAAAATGAACTAAGGTTTTACATTGTGGTCATATGAGGTTCAATCGTATTTTTCTCTTTTAAGTTTCATGAACAATCACTATTATAGCAATAAAATAATAACAACACAGGCCCCTTGTTAAAATTTACTTGCAAATCACTAAGGTATTCCTAGCACTTATTTGCCACATCTTCACAAGATTACAAGCACACGTTAAGTAAAGGGAACCTTGGATAAATTTCATATTTCTTTTCAAGTGAGGGTTTTCGAATAAAAATCCTAAATGTGATGGGGATTTTGCAATTTGGTAAAATTTCCACTCAACAAAATTGGTGCTAGAAGGAGGACATGAATTGGTATTTATTGATTTAATGCTTTTGAATTGTTCATGCAGTAAATAATGTGATTTGGTGTAACCTTGAGAGATTTGAATTGCTAAATGTTTCATGTCCTATTATCTATTATCTTTAGGCCTCCTTGAGCACACAATAAAATTGGAACTAGAAGGAGGGTCTAAATTGGTTTACTTTATTGCAATTTAAATGCTAAATTGTTCATGTTTCTTATTTAAAGGCATTGTTATTGACTAACGAATTTTTTTTTACATATTGATCACTTCCATTGATCCTAACATTCTCTAATTGATGATGTAGTATGGCTAACCTTTTTGTAAATTTGAGAATTTTCTTTAATGTATTTATTTAATGCATATCTCTTGGTTGATTCTAACATGATTCATATGGTAAATATTTGAGATTTGTTAGTCATTTTATGCTTCTTTGCAAGATATATTTATTGGACTAAAAAAATTAGTTCTGAAGTTATTCTTTGAGTTTCACTAATGGTGATATTTGATCAAATAAGAGCAAGAAAGGCATATTTGTTAGGTGAGCATTATAGTCATTTAAACATGGCTGGAATACCCCATCAAATTATTGAAAGTGTATGTGGAATTAAGACACATATAGGGATTGTATGTCTACAAGAGCATGTTAATTCACTTAAAAATTTTCCATGAGGATGTTGCTTGTAGGCTATTATCATACACATTGGATGACATAACATTGAGTTGGTATATTCAATTACTTATAGATGTTATCACTTCTTTTGTCCAACTAGAAACAACATTTCTTGACCACTTTAGAAATCAAGTTGACCTAGATATGATAGCAAATCAGTTTACCTCTATTTGTAAAGAGCTTAATGAATCCATGAGTCAATTTAATGATAGGTTCCATAGGTTGTATATCAAAATAGATATGCATTATACTATTTCAAAAGAAGAAGCATTTCAAATTTACATGGGATCCTTAGACCCCTCAATATCCAAATTTCTAAGGAATTTTCTTGAAGATTCATCCTTGCTTAAGGCCTACAATGAGGAAATTATGGTAGAATGATGGTGAAATTTAAGAAATGTTAATGGGGGTAAGCCATTATTGTGTAACCCTAAGGATAAAATCAAAAGTCACCCCTAAGTCGAGTTGAGGCACAAAATTTTCCAATGAGTGATTGTTCTTAAGGAATTATGGATTCCAACCAATACCAACCATCTAATCTAGCACCCTCTAATCAAATGATGTCTAATATGAACAACCAATTGGATGAAGTTGAATGTATAAATGTTACAACCACTTTAGATATCGTTCAAGAGGAGGTGAAAGTTTCAAAGACAATATCCACCAATGAGGATTGTGTAGATATGGATTCATCTCTAGAAATGTATGAGTATTCAGATAATGTAGGAGTCTTAGATATAAATAACATTAAAATATGTGATAGGTTGGTACCTTCCATGGAATGGAGTGAAATGATTGAAACATATGATCAATAAGGCCAATGTGTTCCAAATGATTATCTAGGCTTAGAGTCATTGTTTACGAATGAGGATTGGGAGAATCATAGAAATTTGAATACAAGAATTGATTCCATTGAAGAGACCCTTGACCCACCACAAATGGTTGAAAGTGAATTGAAGGAGGAATTAATAGAAGAATCTAAATATTATGAGGAATATGCAATAGAGTTTCCCCTGATGGGTTTAAAAGATAATTATTATAATTGTTGGGGTATGTATGGTGATTCATTATTTTCTCACATCCCTATTGATTAAACTTATATTCCACTTGATATACAGGATGCTAAAATCACCATTTCACATGAATACCTTACACTTGCAATAATAGAGAAGGTTTCCAAATTAGATCATGTTGAATATGAATTTATTGAAGATCTCGTTGAAATAGAAAGGGAAGAAATGATAAATATTTTTTATGACTCATCTATTTTAGATGAGAAAGAGGTAATCGATGAAGGTCAAAGGCTACAAGATGATGATGATGAAGCCCATGAACAAGAACAAAGTATTACAATGGCCCACAAAGATTTGGTAAATAAAAAAGTATAAAAGGTAGAATCTAACCTTTTGTCTCCAAACATCCAAGCTTCAGGTGAAAAATTGCATAATCATTTATTGGATTCAAATGTTTTTTTATGATGAAATGCCATTGGAGGTTACTAAAGAACTAGAATTGATTTCTACTCACACCTCTAATAAGATTGCTTTGTTGAATAAAATAGAAGTTGATGTTTTTGAATTTTTGAATCAAGTTCATCATCAATTAATAATCAAATCTAGGATAAAAGCTTATAATGATTCTCATTTATTAAATGTCCTAGATGCTTGTAAATTTTTACATAAGAATGATTGGTCTAAAGACATGGAAAATGAAGTGGCTTTGAAATTTTTAGAAATAGGTTATTATTTGCAAGATCTCATATTTGAAAAGGAGAGCCTAATTCCAAATCATGAATCATATATGTGTTTCTATACTTTAATGTATGGATAAGAAGATATTAAAAATCATTTATTGTCTTATCATTAATGAATCAAAGCTTCAAAATAAAATTGCTAATGTCATTCAATCAGATTGGCAGAAAGAGAGGCAAATTGAGAATTGTTATATTATTTGCCATAATCTTACTACGGTTGGATTTCTGTAGAGCTTGGCATGCTTATCATGATATGTATCTTTTAAAGTGTGCTAATCATGTTTGGGATCCAAGGAAGTGATAGTCCAAATTTTTGCATCGCCCTTGTACATTATTGTATATAGTTTTGATTTTTTGTGCTTTTGGTTTGGCAAGTTTTGTGATTGTTTTCTTCTCAATTTGTGTTAGATTTTGGTTTGCAAGTTTTGCATTTTGAGGTTGGCCCCTCTGTTTGAGGTGATGTTTCATGGTTGCTACTAATGGCCTCTTGAATGTTTGTTGTGCTCCTTTGTCATGTAGGGTGAATGGACCAAGGAAAAGTGGATGAAGTTGTTTAGTAACCTATCCTATATTTTGGGGCTAATATAGTGAATTTTGGAATACCGATTATTTTTCTAAAGCTACACATGAGCACATAATAGTAAAGGGTATGTTTTGAAATATTGAAGGACGAAGTCATTTTGATTTAAAAATTAAGACAAAAATATAATATGCTCCATATTTAATACTCTCTAACCCATGTGGCACATATAAATTTGCAACGCCTTAAAAAAATGCAAGAAAATGAAAACACGCTAAAATTAGTCACCTGGTCTAGATAAAATCTACTAGGGCTATGGATGCTTGAATGGTAGTAGGGCTCTATCTAGACAAAGCTTGTTAAAAAAAAAGAAAAAAGGGACATTGCAAAGTATCAATTAAACCATAGGTAAGGTAGATAAACTCTATCAGGGCTATGGACGCCTAACTACCAATATGGCTCTATCTATAAAATTCTAGTTGGGAGAAATATTTATATAGCCTAAATACAGGTTATGTAATGAAATCCGGATGGTTTTCAATAATGCAAAATTATCTCACATTTACACTCACTAAGCGAGAGAAAATGTTCAGGTTTTTCCATTTGAAGTTATCCACCCCACCTTCTAGATGTCTCTAGATGATGCATATCTTTCTGATCTTTGGTTTTCTTGTTTTTAGAACTGGGTTCTTCACCCAAAATGCTCAAGAGCGTTTCCTAGTAGAGTCACCATTTGTTGTGTCCATTGCACAACTAGCCCCAAAACATGGGGACCCACCTTTAATTTTATTATTTTTGGAGATTTTCATATTATTTGAGTGCTAATAGGTTTCTCCATGTGAATCAGCTTTATAGTTACTATGGTTGCATTGCAGGATTGCGTAGTGATGAGTGTCCTTATTTTATCTATTTTATAGTGTTTTATGTTTCAATTTTTTATTGGATTTTGTATTTAAAATTTTGGTCTTAGCGTGGCTTTATTATTTCTTCTAAAATGGATTGATTCATTTTTTAAGAATAAAATAAATTTATATATGTATATATATATTTATAAAAATAAAAAATAAAATAAATAAAATTAGCAGTTTGTTTACTTTGGTTGAATAGATTTTATTCAAAATTTTGTTTTTAAAATTTAAGATTTTATATTTTTAGAATTATTTTTATTTCACTTTATTTTATTATCTTCGTTTCATATGTTTTAATGTGTGCAGGGCTTAGATAGCGGTATGCACGAGGATGACGATCCCATATCTTGGATTACAGTAAGGTATCAATGCAGATTTTGTCTAATACAACATGATAGAAAGGACGAAGACTCCCTAGGTTAGATATTATTGTTGCGATAAGTGATGTGGCATGGTGATTGAGATATAGACGATGTATAGGACCAACCGAGACAATAGGATATGGATTGGCATGGATATCCGAAGTGAATGTGGTATGGGAGCCATTTTGGATCAACAACCACATAAAATACCAGTATATGACTTGATGATTGCATAATAAGAGCAATGCATGGATGAAATTTGATAGAATGTTTCACCACCATGTTTTGCAAATCGAATACTGAGACATAAAAGTGTATTCGATGAGGGAGCACCATCAACATGGCATACTAGGACTGCTTGATATGGATGAGTGCTGGATAGCTAGGTTTTGGTATAAGATTGATGATGAAAAAAATAGGAAAGTTATGATAGTGGATAGCCAAATTCAAATGAGGTATCTATTGGAAGAAAATATAGACGGTGTTGACATTAGCGAGGAAGACTTGGTCCCAAAATGATAGCTAGACCCATGGCCTGGGTGATGGGGTGTATAGACTTATAAAATGGATGCATGATTTGTGTTTTTTTATTAGAAAGAATAGTCCCCATTCAAAATGAGTAGACCATCAAAGTTTTTGGGATGATGAAGAATCGGGCTTCTAAAATGTAAATTCAAGAGTGGATAACATGATGCAGTAGGGAGTTGAAAATATAGATTTGGCCTCCGCATGAACCACGATATACAAATTAGGCTTGGATTGATTCATGCTTGGGAATGAAACAAATAGATTCATCATTATTCAATATGAAATGTTTCCAGACACTATGATTTGAGGACTATAGTTGGTGGCAGTAGCATGACAATGGGGTATTGTGTATTACTGGAAAATGATGACTCATGCGGTGAATGTGGCTAAAAAAAATACCATGAAACCAATGACAATATCTCAAATCTTGAAAAAAATATGGACCTTACATAGTGGTGCTTGGAAAAATTTCTAAGGTGGAAGCTATGCACACTAGATGATATCAGGTATTACGATGAAAATGTTTGATGGATTCATTACAAGTCTGTACACACAAAGTTGGGTTATCATCATGAAATTTTTTTAGGAATGGTACACCAGGCAATGGGATAGCACCTATACAGTGGTTATGGGTATCTTACAAAAAATTATCATGAAAAAGTTGAATGCGACATGGAAAAGCTAGATCAACTCAATGTCGGGCATGATAGTGGGAAACTCAGTGGAACTAACACAATACATCACAAATATATTTGATGGGTAAACAACACTGTAATATGGATTGATGTTCATGCATGGTAATGTATAAACATAATAAATGGAGATAGAGTCATACAACATTACCAAGTATAGCACATTGGATAGTGAACGCTAGAGACACAACATTTTTATGGTGAACATAATGAAGGAGAGTTGCGCAATGTGGAAACAATGGCAGTGACATTGTTGAAGTGGAGAGTAGTGGAGGTCGAGCAATGCTCTAACATAGATGGTTCCAATGATATTAATCTTACATTACAGTGCTAGGATACATTCAACAGTAGCAATGATAGTAGGAAGTCATGGGCAGCAATATACCTTATCTGTATAGGATGCGCCACATCTTGGATAACATCTTTCAAAATTTCAAATGTATGTACATAAGGAAGTACATTATGATGTCTTAAAGTAATAAAATCCCTATATTTTGTAAATTTTCACATAATAAAAGTGTATCCTTAATGGACCAAATGACATTAAAAGGAATAACTCCCGGTTTAATGTACAAGTGGGCACTATGGTGGGTGTATGATCATAAAGTTGTTGGATAGTAAGGGTGTTATTGGAGTGTTATGGTAACATTTTGGGAGTCATAATTAATACATAACATTATATTTTGGTGTTACTATTCAAGGCCAAGCGGGGGAAAATAAAATGTTACGTGGTCCAAGGATGAAACAGAGAGTGTTTCGAAAGAAGGCCTAGTGTCATGCAAGCTAAACATTAGAAATTCAATTAAACACAGATTGACGATGATGAAAACTAAGCAAATGGAAATGAAAGTACAGGGTGTAGTTTTTAAATACCTCATCAAAACATTGTAAAGGGGCTAGACCTTTTTGGAGGCCAAGGCTGGAAATATGCTGCAAAGACTGTATTTTCTATTTTTTTAATACAAATGATTCCAGAAATTTGCATCCTGTTAGCAAGATTGGAGGAGATTATTTCTGCATGTTTGGATTAAATGTTTATTTTTCTCCTTTCATATTTTAGGCTTATAGATGATGTTTAATGCATAATAGTGGTTGCATCATTGAATGTTTAAAACATGAAATTCATTTTCTTTCCTTAGAAGCTCGCACCTAGGTTATTGCGAGTTGTGCAAATGTAGATTCAGATAAACTAGGTTACATGCAGAAGTTTCTCACATCTTTATTTTTGTAGAAATAGGGTGGCATAATATTGGAGGTAGTTTTTTTAACATTTTTATCATTTTGGTCCATTTCCATATTTTACTATTATTTTTACAGGTATTTTGTAATTTTAGATTTTACATAATTTCACATTTCAAAGGTAAATCAGATTTCAAGCTTTGCATGTTTGTTTTGCAAACAATAAATTAACGTTCCTTTATGAAAATCACAATTTAATTAAAAGGGAGTGATTTATATGGCATTTTAAAGGCCATTGTTTTTAGAGCAATAAATTGACATCTCTTTATGAAAATTAATTTCATCAAAGAGGGGTAATTTATTTATTATATCAAAGGCTATTTTTACTTTTATATTCAAAGCAACATTAAAGGAATCCAATCATCATTTGAGGTTCACATTTAGAGATAAATTTTAATCTTCTATTCCATGCTTAAAGTAGGGTTTAATGCAAGATAAAACTTATTTAAAATATGTTTAACCAAAAGAAGATAAAATCTTCATAAAACAGTCCAAGATAAAATGAAATAAGGTTTTACATTGTGGTCATATGAGGGCCAATCACATTTTTATCTTCTTTTAAGTTTCATGAACAATCACTAGTATAGAAATAAAATATACCAACACAGGCCCTTGTTAACAGTTACTTGCAAATCACTAAGGTATTCCTAGAACTTATTTGACACATCTTCACAAGATTACAAACACACATTAAATAAAAGGAACCTTGGAGAAATTTTATATTTCTTTTCAAGAGAGGGTTTTTGGATCAAAATCCAGACTGTGATGGGGATTTTGCAATTGGGTAAAATTTCCACTCAATATTACCCCATGGAGTAGTGAATGTTGTCTTGTCCTAGTGCTCAAGGGCAATCAAAATCTTATTGTAGCCTAATAAACCATCCATGAGCAAAAGCATCACACACTTGTCAGTGAAATATACAATCTAATCTATGTTTGGCAAGAAACAATTGTCCTTTGGACATGCTAAGTTAATATCCTAAAATTTGGTACATACTCTAATTTTCCCTTCTTTCTTAGCTACAGGAACGATATTGGAGATCCAATTAGAGTAGTCGATAGATTTTATAAAACTAATGTTAAGGAGTTTTTGGAGCTCCTCCTTGACTAAAAGGGTGATCTTAGGATGCATCTTCCTAAGTTTCTACTTAACATTCTTAGCATTAGGTTTAGTTACCAAATGATGCATAACAAGGGAGGGATCAAGTGTTGGCATTAGGCTTATGCATAAGGGGTCGACCCCTAAATCTATTTATAAAATCAAGGCAAAGTATACATGGCAAATTACATTTATTTGTTTCCAAAAAATTTCAAACCCTGGTGATTTTAATTAATTTGTCTCCAAAAAATTTCAAACCGTGGCAAATTTTTCTATGTTGGGGAATATGAATATCGGTTTGCAAAATATAAAAAAATGTATGACATACTTAAAAGCTTTAGGTCGATATGAAAGAATTTAGGTCGACATGACAACTGATAGCATGACAATCAGCTATAGGAATTTCGATCGGATGCAGGCATATCGATCAGTTGTAGGCATGTCGATTGGCTACAAGTATGTCGATCAGCTACATTCATGACGAGCGGTTATAGGTAATCAGATGTAGGTATGATGATCGGTTGTAAGAATTTTGATGGGCTTAGGCATGTTGATCAGTTGTAGGCATGACGATTGGCTGTAGGTATGATGATCGGCTGCAAGCATGACGATTGGTTGTAGGAATGCTGATCAGCTCAAGCATGCCAATTGGCTATAGGTATGATGATCGACTGCAAGCATGACGATAGGCTGTAGGCATGTCGATTGGCTACAGGCATGTCGATAAGCTATAGGTATGATGATAGGCTATAGGTATGCCGATCGGTTGTAGGCATGATGAGCGGCTATAGGTATGATGATTGGCTCATGTCGACAGACACAACCCTGCAACTGATTGGCTTATGTCGACAAACATGGATCTACAATCAATCAACTTATATCGATAAACACGGCTCTGCAACTAATTAGCTTATGTTAATAGATACAACTTTGCAATCAATCAACTTACATCGACTGACATAACTCTACAATCGATCAGCTTACACCGATAGACACGACTCTATAATCGATCGACTTATGCCAACAGACACGGCTTTGCAACTGATCGACTTATGTCGATAGACACGGATCTGCAATCGATCATCTTACATCGATGGAGACTCTTCCGCAACTGATCAGTTTATTTTTATAGTCACTCCTCTACAACCTTCTCAAGTTTTTCATTGTTTCAGAGCTATTTTCAAGTTAGAGTATTTTTGATGTATTTTTATCGGTACCTAGTATAGTATATATACGGGTAGTATATAAGGTAATTTTGGTAGGAAAAATAAAATCATTTATAATTTGAAGGTGATTTGGGCGGGAAATATAAAATCATTTATAATTTGAAGGTGAATTGGGTAGGAAAATCAAAATCATATGTAATTTTAGGTCAGCGAATTAAAATAAAGTTAGGTTCATGATTATCAACGACGGGAAAATTTACCCCAAAAAAAATTCCACCCCGTAAATTTTGGGTGAATGGGCCCAGTGAAAGGGTCCAAAATTAGCCTTTTAAAAATTAAAAAAAACCTAAATAGATCCAATTTACGATATTTCATGCTTATGCATAACCCTGGTTTGTATGTCGGCATATGATCAAGCAAATATATCTTGATATTATCTTAACAAATTGGTCAATTGTTCCTACTCGTCCATGGGCAAGGCTTTACCTAACTTAAGGATTCTAGGGGCTTCCTTAGAGCCTATGTTCACATATATGGTATCCTCAATAAGGGTGGACAAATCATCCTCAAGAGGAGGTAGGGAAGGTATCCCTCCTAATTACTCAAGGTCCTTGGGAGACAACCAAATTCCACCTGAGAACTAGAAGATTCAACCTGCACAACGCAAGGGATATACCTATCAAAGTAAATGCCATTTTGAGGTGAATCCTCATCTTTGGCATACTTCTTAGGGGCTAGAAGCAACAAAGAAGGATATTGTGGTCCCTCATCCTCAACAATCCACTCTAAACCTTGATGAGATTATTCTAAGAGAGATTCTTGACAAGAATAGTTGACTTGATCCTGTGATGATATATTGATTGATGATCCCTTATCAAAATTTTTGAGTTGCTTAGTCTAGTTGGATAAGGAATCTTATGGGTTAAACTGAGTTAGATTAGTGGGTGAGAAAAATTCAAATGGATGAGGATCACCTGAGATAGAAATAGGTTGATTTTCAAATTCAAATTTTACACATTGATGAAAAGTAGAAGGGACAACCTCCATCGCATGGATCCAAGGGCATCCAAGAAGAAGGTTAAAATATGCAGGACAATATGCCACATAGAACAATGTATCTAAAATATTAGGTCCAACTTTGAGGGGAAGTGATATGGTATCGCAAGATTCTTGGGACTCATTGTTGAAATTTTTAATGATATCACCAAATTTAGTTAAATTTTCCTATTTTAACGTAAACTTTTGAAAGAAATGATACGTGCATAAATTAAGGGAAGAACCATTATCAATCATAACTCTCTTGATAAAAGCATCCCCAATAAATGTATTTATGTAAAGAGAAGAATATTCTTGCAAGTTTAAGTAAGAAATATTGGCATTCGAGAATGTGAGATGATGTATCCCAAGGGAACCTACAGTATTGTCCATATCATTGGGGGAAATATATGGAGGGACAACTTGTTATTTTAGAACCTTTATTAAGGCTTCTCCATGACTAGGAGAATTTTTCAAAAGTTCCAAAAGAGAAAAAGTTGTTGAGAAACTGATTTCCTATTGAGATAATTGGATTTGTTTATTCTACATTGACTTTTCCAAAGTAGTTGTTATCATACCAACCATATTGTTGTCATAATTATGTGGCACACTCCTATAGGATACTTGATTAACTACCTATTTAATTACATTTTGATTAATAGATGATTTTTTTTTATTATTTGAAGATTGAGAATTTCCTATATCTAGATGCCCTACATCAATCAAATATTGGACTACATGTTTTAACCTTTTACAAAAAAATTTCCAATGTCCTTCTTGTAGAGCATAAAAATGGCACACCTAGCAAGGGAAAATGATATGCATCTATTGTTCTACTTGATCTAAGCACTACGAAAATGATACTTCAAACAAGCATAAAACGACACATATATGCAAGAAATGGATAGTTCTCCTTATATTGATATAAATATCAAATAAGCAATTACAAAGTGTCCCCTTGAGGTCTCTCAATTGATACACTCGATACAAAAATCAAAGGATCAAATCCTTCCAAGAATCAATGGTGCACTTCCAATGTCTTCTTCACACTCACAATTGAGGTGAGTGAGCTCCTGATGCTGCTGCAAAGTGTTATATCCCTATGATAACTTTCTACTCCTTCCTCATGTGATGTGATACCTGTATATACACACAAGAAACTAAAATTGATTAAAAGCATGTGTGGATTAAGATGAAACCATCAAAGGTGCATGCATCAATAAGATTGAAAGAGGAAAAGTGCAATAAATTATTTAAAACTACTCCAAATGCTGCTAAATTTGAGATCTAGGTATATTATGTGCTTTGTGATTGATCTAATAAAAAATAGGTAAAGAAATTGTGCCTAGATTTATGGTCATCCCAGGGTGTGACATTTAGACCTGCAACTCACAAAAACATAATAACATGAGCAATAAAACTTCAAATTACATCAAATTTGAACAAACAACATATAATCTAGTCTAGAAACTATCTATTAAAAAATATTCAAGAAATTATACTCCAGTTTTTGGTCATTACAAGGCGAGCCATTTAGGACTACAAAACACAAAATTCATGATAACTAATTCAAAATAACTCCAAATTAGACCAAATTTGAACAACAAGCATATAATCTAATCTAGAATAGACCTGTGTAAAAAAAGTAACATAACCATGCTCCAATTATTGGCCATCCCAGGGTCGGATGGTTATAACTATCACAATTTAGGAGTCATCCTAGGGCAGGATGGCCACCAAATATGGTGGTTTTCTACCATCAATTCCTCTAGGAATTGGTCCAAAATACTCTTAGGGGTATTGTTGATATATTTAGGGATAGGATTCACTCAAATGGATCAATTTTGTAAATAGATTATGTGTTTTGTAATCACTTGAAAACCTCCTTCACTAGGTAGAGATCTCAAGGAAAAATGCATAATAAAGTGGAGGAAAATCTTGGTAGTACTCCACGGTGAAATATGTAAAGACTCCTCTATAAAATTGGGTGGAATTGATCCACTTTATAGCCCAAGATGGTCTATGGGAAAATGGGCGTGTGAGGTCATGTGAGGCAAGGGTCGTCATTTGTCCAAAAGGTCATCATGCATTGGAGGGGGAATGAATATCTCTTTTTGGCCTCTAATCTGCAATGTATCATGAGAGTTATACGCCCTCTCACTAGACTGCTTGAATAGGCAAGTTAATGATAGTTTTTGGATGCCATTTGGACCAATTTTGAATTTTTTGGGGTCAAATACCATGGTCATCCCACCCATGAACGATCGCTGGTGGCTGTCCCTAGGTGGGACAACCATGAAATGTGGTCATCCCACAGTACGATGACCATGCCTACATGGAACAAAACTTCCCAAAAGTGGGGTAGGACCTTCCAAAAGTGGTTAATACCACTATGTAACCTTTGAGGGTTCCCCAAGGGGCCATATGGTGTTAAATTAGACAATGCCTTGGTTGTCTAATCGGATTGACACAATTTTAGTGTTTACATATACCCCTTTTTGGGATGCATTGTGTGCAACACAATGCTAAGCAAAAATAGATAACTAAAATGTCAATTGATTAAGGTTATTAAATAACCTAACCAATTTTAGATACCCCAATCATGGAAAGAGCATGCATCCTTGAATCCTTGCTTCTAATGATTTAAGGAACTGATCTTGGTTTCTCTTCAGCATCCAGGTATGCCTAGGAGACTTATAACCCTAGGCATTAGAGAATACCAAATATTTGGTAACTTTGTGAGGTATACCAAATAGGTAGGTTTGTCTACCCTATTATGTGCTTAATTGAAATTTTTGATTGTTTTCTGCTCCAAGTAGGGGCGTGATTATCTTTGTCAATGATTCGTTGGACGAACGCACTTTGCATGATTGAGTATTTGATTATTGATTTGATTATGAATTTAGTAAGTATGTCTACCTCATCAAGTGATAATTCAATGAGGTAATGACCAATGATAAAATAAATGAGTTTCTTGACCCATATGAATTGGTTAGGGTTCCTTCAGTTGTACCCATTGTGAAATTGAGTAATTTTTGTGAGGATGTTGATTTTGTTGATAGTTCATGGAAGAAAGGAATTGAATATCTTGTTCTCGTGGGGTGGTCCGATCATAGTGGTATTATTAGAGATTGAAGTAAATAATTTTCCATTTATCCATGAGTAATTTGATGCCATATTGATCCAAAGTGAATTTTGACCAAATTTGACCTATTTTTTGTGGGTTTTAGGCCATTTTATTTGATTTTTGTGTTGTTTTTACAAAGTTTTTTGGTTTTTGATTAATATATATGTATATATATTTGACCAATGGTATTTTTGGATCCATTGGGCCATTTTGAGTGACAAAAGAGTTTTTGGATACCTTTGGGGCTTTTTGTATGACCAAAGGTTTTATGGGTACCTTCGGGGCTTTTTGGATGACCAAAGGATTTATGAATACCTTTGGGGATTTTTGGGAGTTGACCAAAGGGTTTATGGATACCTTTGGGGATTTTTGGGTGAACAAAGGGTTTATGAATACCTTTGGTAATTTTTGGGTGACCAAAGGGTTTATGCATACCTTTGGGGCTTTTTGGGTGACCAAAGGGTTACGTATACCTTTGGAGCTTTTTAGGGTGACCAAAGAGTTTATGGATACCTTTGGAGATTTTTAGGGTGACCAAAGGGTTTATGGATACCTTTGGGGATTTTGAGGGTGACAAAAGGGTTTATAGATACCTTTAGATATTTTTAAGGTGATCAAAGGATTGATGGATATCGTTGGGGATTTTTGAGGTTGATTTCTTAACTATTTGATTGCTGATTAGGGGAGGTATGATATCAATAATGCCCTAGTTGATGTTTAAAATTTTTTTCTTGATTTTCAATTTTGAGATTTTGGACCATTAGGCGCATTATGTGTTATGATTTATGGATGCATTAATGGATGCATGTATTGTACTATGATGTTATTTGAGGATATGTATGCATGTATATGCATAATGAGATGGATGATTTGTGGATCTGTATGATGAAATATGAATACTATATGACATACTATGTTAGCACCATAGACTGTATAGAATTCATCGATTCATGTGTAATGTTGTCATGAGACTATGTAATGGATTTGTGAAAATGTAAACTGACATACATGTGATAAAATAGAATGAATAATAGGATGTTATAGGATGTCTTTGAGGTTTTCGTGAGACTCAAACACTCTAGTTAACTGATTAAAAGTTATATACTAACCATGCAAGAATTTTTGACAAGGTACAAATATTCTAGGATGACCAAGATATTCAATACCCCTGTGTGTGCAAGTGAGTTCATTGTTATGATACAGATAAAGTTACCCCACTGCCAAACAGGATTGATGCAACCTATATGTACTAAATATTACCCTATGAGTATCATGATCTTGGGTTTTGTACGTAGTTGGATTAGACCACTAGGTAGTACAGGATACCAAAAGCTAGCTCATTCGTATGCCAACATTGGTCTATATAAAAGCGAGATGCTAATGTGACAAACATATCATCGTAATGATACCACCATTTCCAAGAAGGCTTGATGCCACCTAACCTATAATGAGGATCACCTCATGGTTTGTCAAATGCTGAGAATTCCAAGGATTCAAGTTCAGTACTCCCTTATTTTATTTTATTTAATTTGGGATACTTGCTCATACTTAGTGATGAAAATCATTGTTTATTTTGTATTTTGTTTTCTTTGAGCAAGGGATTTGTTTAGTGACGAAAATCACTATTTATTTTGGTTTTGATTTTTGCTTTTGATATTGGTGAAAAAAACTATTTATTTTGAGGATTTTGGGTAGGGAGGAGTTTGTCCTTTCGTCAATTCTAAGCATTTTTTAACCTTTCGCACAAGGAGAAGAGCAAGGTAAACTTTTCACTTAAGGTAACCTAGACTACTTTGTAGGTTTCATATTTCCTTGTGCAAAAGTTGGTTTTAATGTAAAATATGTTGGTATTTTGACATATACAAGGTAAAATAAAAGGAGGACTCTACCTTCAAAAAATCAGGCTATCTTTCTACAAAATCTAAAAAGAAAACTAGAGATGGTTGAGTGACCGAAAACCCTAAATGACACCCTAAAACAAATGACTAGGTGAAGGGAAACAAACACAAATATGAAAGGTTGGAAATGTAGATGGAAATGATAAGTGTAATATGGAATGATGTGAATAATGAATTTGACAAAATTGATTTTGAATGATGACTAGTGTACAGTCTTGGTGCTAGGCATGTATGCGCAACTCTAGAATGTAAAAATGCAAGGATGAGTATACCTAATGCAATATTCTTGTATTTTGTTGTTTTAATTATATTTTTTAATTTTTATTGATATATATATATATATATATGTATATATATTTTCACAAATGGTCTTATGGGATGCCATTGGGGCATTTTGGGTGACTAAAGGGTTTATGGGTACCTTTGGATATTTTTGGGTGACCAAAATGTTTATGGATATATTTGGGGCTTTTTGGATTGACCAAAGAGTTTATGGATACCTTTGGGGATTTTTGGGAGCCGACCAAAGCATTTATGGGTACCTTTGGAGTTTTTGGGTTGACAAAAGGGTTTATGGATACCTTTGGAGATTTTTGGGTTGACCAAAGGGTTTATAGATACCTTTGGAGCCTTTTGGGTTGACCAAAGGGTTTATAGATACCTTTGGGGCATTTTGTAACTTTGATTACTTTGTGATTTTAGGAGGAAGGTGCAATACCTTATGTACCCTCAACATTTGTGGTGATCAAAGGAAGCAAGGAAGGTACAATACCTTTAGAATCCCCAATTTTCTTCATTTCTTGTGATGTAAATAGTGGAGAAGGTGTGACACCTCGGATACCCTGAATATGTATGATTGATATAATATATTGTATTGGTTAGGAGGAGTGATAAAAATTGACCTCTTGCTGTGGTAGGGAATTGTAAATCCAATGTCTCTATGGGGTAAAATGAGTATCCCATTTGTGGATAAAGCTTCCTTATCAATAAGATCTTGGACCATGTGTCTAAAAGTATGACAATTTCTAATGTCATACCCTTTCATTCAATGATAGAGGTAAGAATGATCCTTCCTGAATTGTTTAGGTCTATGCCTATTCAGGTCGAACTGAGGTATGTCTGGCAAGACAATTGTCTTTGTTTATTGTAGGTTGTGAAATATGGTTGACATGGGCTCAGATAATGGAGTCCAGGTATGATGTTGATGATTCAAATAAGGTGAACATAGTTGACTCATTTTAAGAGGCCATATTATTGTATGTATCTCAATAACCTATTTAGGTTGCTCTTCTTGACTCCCATATATAGGTAAAAGATCATGAACTATGCCAATGTGTTGATTTTTTATTTGAAGATTATTCTTGTCAAACATATCATGTACCTTGCTCTTGAATGTGATACATGACTTAATGTTATGACCATTTAATTTATGATAAGGATAATATTGGTCCTCTCGATACCATCATGGTTTGAGCCTATTGGGATTCAAGGGATGGATATTTGGTAATGTGATAGCCTTGGCATCGCATAATCGATTAGAGAGTGATGCCAAATATTCAGGCAATGGTGTATAAGTGCGACGTTGATGGCCTTGTTGCATTTTCACCTAATTCAATTGAAACTTAACATTATAATGCACAGGAGTGGGTTGGTCCTAAAAATCAGGGGGTTGAGGTTCTGGATGAATCAACTGTAACTCAATTATTGTGAGTCAATTCAAGATCTATTGTAAATCATTATGTTGATGAATCACTTGTAACTCCATGTTGTCTAGCCTATCCAAGATATATTGTGAAAATAGTGGAGGTGATTTTTGGATGGTTGTTGATGAAGCTAGATGGCAACTGATAGGTAGTGGAGGTGAATTGGGTGTGGGAGCTAGGGTAAAATTGAGCACAGGTGGATTAAAAGTCCTCAATGTCGAAGAAAATTTGGAGTATTCATGTTTATTGGGGCTAGTGAGTATATCCACATGTTCTTGTTCTTGATTTAGCTCATGCTCATGTTCCAACTAAAAGTGTTCAACTATGGAAGCTATATTATCTCTATTTTAGCATGGGAGGTACACTTGTTCTTGATTTTTTGAAGATTTTGAGTGAAATGGAGTAGGTGTGACCAAATCCATCAATGGTATCTCTTATGGTATGTGAAATAATGAGGATACAGAAACAAAAAGGAGAAGCCAAGATGCGATGTGAAACGAAACAAAAGATAACGCTTAATCCTATGAATTGAAAGTGCGTGAAAGGAAAGATGCATAAACGAATCGAAACCAAATAGGAAGCCAATGTGGAAGACAAATATTTTTATTGATATGTTTCAGAACTTGGTTACAATTTGCCTCCTCCCATTTTAAGGGGCTAGGAGCGTTAAATATGTTCTTGTCACATCAAAATATGGTATTCCTTCTTCTATGTGCCCACATGTAAAATGAGCAGACCAAAATGTCGTCGTTGCTTGCGTTGATGAGTCTTGACTCCTTGCTACTCCTCTAATGTCTAGATCCTATGTTCAAGGAAATAGAAAATAGTCAGTAGCACCTGTAGATAAAATAAAACATGCAATCCCCACGCCTTCAACTAGCATATGCAAAATATGAATAAAACGATAACTTAAATGGATCCAAATGAACTAAAAACTTGATAGGGGCATAAAAACATCATCTATAAGGCACTACAAATGGAATAGTCAAAAAATTAGCCACATATTTGTATTCACTCCGGGGCGGGACGAATAAACCTGCAACAAAGTGTCAAAAAGCACAATCCCAAATGTCACATTCGAGAAGCTCCAAATCACCTGCAAAGTTAGGGTTATCTAATTGGGGGTATTTTGGGAAGACCCAGAAGGTCATATTTTCCCAATTTGGCCTCTATCACCAGGAATTTGATGATGCTACCTGCATGTTAGTAAAGGTAGGAAATGATAAAAACATGATCAAAACTTGTCAGAATCACATGAAATTTAAATGACAACATATGTAAACAATCTAGAATCAGATGCAAAAGAAAAATCAAAGAAATCTATCACAAATTTCTAATTGCTCTGGGGTGGGGCGATTAAGGCTGCGATAGTTTGGGGGGCGCCCGAGGGCAGGACACCCGTCGTTTTGGACTCTGTTTCGACACCAAACCACTTGGGATGGGTCCAAAAAATCTTATGGGGTTGTGTCAAAAAATTTGGTGGGATATTATGGCCAAATTTTTGGGTTTGGTCTGGATTTGCGCTTCCAATAACCACCCTATAACCTCCCTTCCAAAAGAGATCAAGGATGTGAAAGGCACAAATCAAAAGGTATGTGTGTGGATGTAAAATGGCAGCACTTCGTTGCTCAAAATGCTCATTATCTCCCTATTTTGGGTGAGAAGACTCACCAATTTATAGACCTAGGGTCTCTCTATTTGAATGCGCATGCGAGGGCGCCACTTGAGTTACTTGTCCTATTTTGGAAAAAAATATTATTCCCTGATATAGAGTCTCATTGCATGAGGCCTCTAAAATAAAGACATGCATGACTGAAGTCTCTCTCCTTGATTTGAAGCCGTTCCTTGCAATTGCATGTCCTGAAGTTTTAGTTAACTGGTGGACCTATCAAGGTTTGACTTTTTTCTAGTCAAACCTGTTATTCACCCCATCCTGGTGCGAATGCTGATAATCGTCCCTGGGTGAGACGAATACTAGTTTGTATTCGTCCTAGGGTGGGACAAGTAGGGAGCAAAGTGCCAAAAAGGTGCCAAATTGACCTCTGACCTTCCAAACTGCTTTTGGGAGTGGTTAGGAACATTGTTTCACCTCTGGGGGCTACCCTAGGGGCTGTGTGTGTCAATGCGATCGGTGCTTGTTGTCATATAATTGGATTGGTGCTATTTTGGTGTAAATAGATGCCCCTTTTTGGGAAGCAATGTGCAAGGTGCAACGCTTGAGAAAACATAGATACCTAAAGCACTAATGATTAGGGTTTCTCAGTAACCTAACCAACTCTTGATGCCCCAAGTATGGAAAGGGCATGCATTCTTGAATCCTTGCTTCTAATGAGCTAAGGAACTTAATTCAAGTGTTAACCTTTTTCGGTGAGGTGTTACTTGAGCTTGGACATTGATTAGTCATGAATAGGCAAAGGGCGCAACCTTTTGTCTATGGGAAACTTGAGTTCATGATTCACGAATGCCAAGTGTTTGATCAGCTTGTGATTATTGCTTGTTTGCTATCCCAAGCGGGAGCATGATTGTCTTTGTCAATGATCCTTTGAATGCGTGTTATTTCCTTGATTGGGTGTGTTGTTGTTGATTGGTGACTAAGTGTGACTACCCCCTCAAGCGAAGAATCAATGAGGGAATGACCAACATGAGAAAAGTGATGAGTCACTTGACCCAAGATGGCTTTTGTAAGGGTGCCTTCAGTTGTTTTTCGATGGATGCTTACGCAGTTTTCGAACATTCTGACCTATTTGTGGTGGGTTTTAACCCTTTTTGTGACGCATTTTGGAGCTAAAATTGTCAAAAATTCGTTCTCTTGTGGAGCGGTCCGACTATGATAGCCTTATTAGGGAGTAGGATAGTGAAAATTTGTGACCCCAATGTCTGTTTTGGATGCCAATAATGTCAGGCGCAAAAGCGCATTCATTTGGAAATGTTATTGTTATTTTTGTTGGGTTTTGACCCTTTTGTGATGCCTTTTTGGGGATGAAATTCTCAAAAATCCATCCTCCCATGGATTGGTCCAGCTATGGTAGCCTTCTTAGGGAGTAGGATAGTGATGATTTGGACCCCGACGTCTATTTTGCATGCCTAAAATGTCAAGTGCAAAAGCACTCTCATTGGACAATTTTTTTGCTTGTTTTTGGTGCATTTTGTGCAGTTTTTGCTGTTTTTGAAATTTTTGCTCTGTAATCGTTCTCGGGTGGGATGAATACCAGTTTAGTAATCATCCCAATGTGGGATGAGTGCTAAACAGAGTGCTCATCCCAGGGAGGAATGACTACAGTCTCAAAAAGCCTATTTAAGGGCCAAAACTGGGTTTTGGGCTCATTTGCATTTGTTTTTCTTGGCGATTTGGAGCTCTAAGGAGGAGGTCAATTCTACGAAGCGAAGCACTGCCAAATTTTTCATGCCACCATGAGTTCACTGACTGGATCATCCAGCAGTAGAGCTGAAGCGAGACCAGTGAGTTCTCTTCCTCTTTATTTTGTTTGTTGTATATGTTACAGTTTTTAAAATCGTAATTTGCTTTTGTCCTTTTGTATTTTGTTTTTTAAATTAAAAATGAAACCCTAAATAGAAGTTGTTTTGTTATTATGTGTGAATTTTTGTGTTATGGCTTCATTAAAACTTAGGTTGAAACCCTAGTGGAAACCATGTTGTTTTTGTATTTGTTGTAAACTAAAAGAAACACTAGTCTATCAAAAATTAAAACTTAGCTTAAAACTTAGTTTAACCCTAGTTAAACAAAGATCAAAAGTTAGTTTAAAAATTAGCTAAAAAAATTAGTTTAGAACGTAACTTAAAAACTTCACTTAACCCCAATTAAACAAAGATCAAAATTTTAGGTTAGAAACGTAGGGTAAAACTGAGTTGTAAAAACGTAGCTCAACCCTAGTTATTTTTTTGTTGTTTTTGTTTGTGTTTTTAATTTATCAGTTGACCTTTAGAGTGAAACCCTAGGTACTAACAAACCATTTTTTGAATTGTTTTTTGTTTGTTTAATTTATCAGTTTAGACTTAGAGTGAAAAACCCTAGGACTGACAAATTATTTTTTGAATTTTTTTGTTTGTTTTTAATTTATCAGTTTAGAGTTAAAAACCCTAGGACTGAGAAATTATTTGATTTTTTTTTGTTTGTTTTTAATTTATCAGTTTAGAGTTAAAAACCCTAGGAACTGAAAAATTATTTTTGAATGTTTTTGTATTTTGGTGTTTAATTTATCAGTTGACCATTAGATTTAAAAATCCTAGGAACTGAAAAACTATTTTTGAATTTTGTTGAATTTTTGTGAATTTGGTCGCTCGTTATTTGTCTGTTTTTAGTTGTACATTGTTTTATGCATTGTTGTATATGCATGTTATTGATGTACCATTTTTCATTGTTTTAATGTTTTTGTATGGTTTTATTTTGCAGGTTGTGAAGAGTCGGTACTGTGTGCCCACGATTTTTACTGAAGCACATGAGGTGCTGACTTTGGCTGACTAGGAGTGGCTTGATGCCCTTGGGCTCAAGCAAGTGAATCAGATGGAGCATGTGGTCAGGGATCCAGCCTATCTGATGGTATTCATCAACTTGTGGTATCCCCAGACCAACACCTTCCATATCCCAACAGGGGAGATGTCAGTGACCTTGGAGGATGTCTATCAGATTCTACAAATTTTCATAGACAGACTGTCGATCAGGATGACATTGCGGGATCAGCGGACAACAGTGCTGACATGCTTCTTCGGGCATTGGGAGGAGTTGGGTGTGGATAGCCCAGTGGAGAGGGCAGAGGGTGACTTCTAGATTGGTGGAATTTTGGTTCGATGGTGGTTAGAGATGGGTGTGTTGGGAGTGAGGCACGCTGTACTAATAGGCCTCATTTCCAACATGTTGCTACTCGACTCTTCGGGTGCGAGGTTCTCGTGGAACATATTGGAGGTGGTGTTCAAGTTGGTGGAGTGTCCTATAGAGGCACCTATGATCATGATATGGGGACAGACTCTGCTGGCACAGCTCTATGATGAACTGTACGAGGTCCACTGCCAGAGGTGAAAGGTGATTGGATGTAGCTATCTGCTATAGTGCTGGGCTTGGTAGCACATAGCGGTGGAGAGGCTAGTTGGGTTGCCATGGATGACTCAAGCAGAGATGGTAGATTGAGAGATTGAATATGGGGCATTATGGTAGAGGTCTAAGGAGCAGGGATAGAGTTAGCGGTGGGCAGGTGCCATAGGGCACTATGCTGATGCCTTCACTCAGCTTACTCCAGGGGAGGTGTTCTGGTGCCCCTACTAGGACTGTCCAACCTGGTCTAAGGCTGGAGAGTGGCTTCGATGGTTACGTAGGGGGTGGTGGCTAATTGGGTGACACAGGAATAAGTAGGAGTTCTTCTCGTATGGCTGGGTGACACGATAATTTGGGGTGCACCAGGGGTTTCTTGGTAAGCCCTTGATCTATCGACACCGAGGGGACAAGAGGACTCTGGTCTAGCCAGTAAATGCACTGCTGGGTGAGGATTCAAATACTACGATTGACATCCTAGATGTGGATGACGTCGGGACTACCATAGAGTATGACCAGTGGTGGACCTTACGATAGTGGCGAGGCGAGGGGCCTCTAGGTGGTGTAGAGGTGGCAGCAGCAGGTGATGAGGGTGCAGAGGCACCAGGTGAGGGTTGGGGGGTTCCACTGGAGGACATAGATATGGTAGAGGTGGATGATTTTGGGGAGGATTTTGGGGTTTCGGATCAGCTGAAGATGCAGGACGTCCTGGAGCAGTGGGATCCAGAGTAGTCTGCTACACCAAATATGCCAATGCCTCAGGCAGTCTCAGAGGATATAGAGGTAGGGTTGCACATTGAGAATGCACAATTGGAGGGGATGCTATGGAGGCAGGATGAGGATCTCGGGGATGCGTTGCGGGAGAGGGATCTCCTACGAATGTAGTTTATAGAGTGGGAGAACGCATGGGATGTGTACCATCGATAGGATGGGGATACCGATGTTTTATGGGAGAGGGATCTCCTGTGGACGTAGCTGGCACAGTGCAATGAGAATTTGGCTATGTATCATCAATGGGAGATGGACTTGGTGCGACATCAGTTGGAGTTGGAGGTAGATATTATCTACCTTGATGGGTAGATCCCAACGTTTAGCAGAGGCGGATCATCACACCACTCGAGAGGGAGTGATACTGAGCAGTCAGCATCTGCATCACCAAAGGTGATTGGATATGTGTGTGATGATGGCTTGTGGGGATTTTGTTTTTAAATGGTCATTGATCCTTTTAGGCCTTGGGGATGACTACCCATCCTTGGCAGGGATGTGTAGTATGAATCCTTACAACCTTAGCGACCAATGGTGATTGGGATTTTGTGAGTTGTGAAAACCATTGTTGATTAGGGGGAGTGGATGGGGAAGAGCTTGTCCTTTTGTCAATTCTCAGCACTCTTGAACCATTCACACAAGGGGATGAATAGTTAATCGTTCACCTATGGTACCCTAGACTGATTTGTAGTTTGCATCATCCTTTCACATAACTTGGGAATTATTTTATGTGTTTTAACTTGTGTAGGGATGTTACATAACGAGGCTTGATCCAAGTAAAAATTTCCCTTGTACAATCCATTTAACTTTGTACAGTTTTTGGCTAGAAATTTAAAGACAACTGAATGACGAAAACCCTACATACATTAGGATGCAACTGACTATGCTAACAATGGGGATGGTGTTATTCAAGATGAATGTGTTTAAAAAATGGATGGAATGTGGAAAATTATGGAATTGCCTAGCAATTACAGTCTATGGTGCTTGTGACATGTATGACCAGCAAATATGCAATGTATGGATGTGATGCCTAATGCAACTTATATTTTTTTATTTTGATTATGCATGGAATGGAGATGCAATTTTTTTTGTTATTTTTGATGATTTTATTGTTTTTTGTTTGTTTTTGAATATTTATTTTGACCAAGCGGCTATGGTTACCCTTGGAGCTTTTGTTTTGACCAAAGGTTTTATGGATACCTTTGGAGCATTTTTTGGGGTTGACCAAGTGATTGTGGGAATCCTTGGAGCTTTTGGTTTGACCAAAGGGTTTATGGACACATTTGGGGCATTTTGGGTTGACCAAGCAATTGTGGGAATCCTTGGAGCTTTTGGTTTGACCAAAGGGTTTATGGACACCTTTGGGGCATTTTGGGTTGACCAAGCAATTGCGAGAATCCTTTGGAGCTTTTGGTTGGACTATGGCTCTCTAAATGTGGAATGGCCTTAAATGACTGATGTTCAAGGGTTCTAGCTCCTTGATTCCTTCAAGAGAGGTGAGCCGGTATGTTCTAGGTCCTATTTTACTATCAATCACATAAGCACCTAACCAGTTTGCCGTGAACTTGTCCGTTAGATGGGATGGCAAATTAGAATTATGTTGGTTCTCTTTTAAGACCAAGTCACCAACCTGAAAGTTCCTTAGGTGAACCTTCATTTTGTATGCTTTCTTAAGTCGCTCTTGATAGATACAAAAATTCTCGAGAGCATTGATGCATCATTCATCGAGAAACATTAGTTGGTCGAACCGGGCCTGCCACGTAGTGTCATCATCGATGAACTCTTGCATTGAAATACGTAGTGAAGGGATTTCCAACTCGAGAGGCATGACTGCCTCAAAGCCATACACCTGCACAAATGGAGTTTCCCTAGTGGGCATCCAAATGCTAGTGCAATAAGCCCATAGGGCAAGTGGTATCTGAATGTGCCAATCCTTATGACTGTCTATGACTATCTTTTTGAGGATGGCAACTAGCATTTTGTTTGACGCTTTTGCTTGCCCATTTTCCTGCGGATAATATGGTGTTGAAAAACTATGCTAAATTTTGTACTTTGTTGTCAAAGCAAACACATATTTATTCTTGAATGACATCCCATTATCCAATATGATCTTGGATGGAATACAAAAATAACATATGATGTTATACAAAATAAATTCTGCAATGCGGGTTCCAGTCGTAGAGGTTAGCGGAATTGCTTCCACCCACTTGGTGAAGTACTCTGTGGCCATGATGATGAATGTGTGACGACCTGACGACATAGGGGAGATCTTCCTAATTAGATTAAAGCCCCACTACAAAAAAGGCCAAGCTGATTGGATCGATTGCAAGGCCTGAGAAGGTACATGTGTCAAATTGGCATGGTGTTGACACTTCACGCACTTCTTTACATATGCGCAACAATCTCACTCTAACTATGGCCAATAATAGCCCATGCAGAGAATGCACTTTGCGATGGCCATACCACTAAAGTGGCTACCGCATGTACCATCGTGGGCTTGGGTGATTGCCCAAGCGGACTCCTGCTGGTCCAACCAATGAAGGAGGATTCCTTCATAGCTCCGATGATACAAAATATCTCCTAACAAGACATTTTTTTCTGATTTTTGTTTAAATGATATTTTTGCGGCTTGTGTCAAACCAAGTGGGAGGTTACCTAGCTTAAGGTAATCCCTGATGGGTGTGTACCAATCCTACTAATCAGAAACCTCAATGGTATAAACAACCAATCCCTCTTGAAGTTCATCCCTAGCAAAAGCTGAGCGGGAAAGAACTTGTAAAAATAGCGTTGTGTTGCTATTAAGAGGGGTCGGGGAGAACAAGGACCCCCAATTGACTTGAGTCAGACAATCGTATATTCGAGAGAACATATCTTGAGATGGTTCAATCTGGATCAGGTGGATTCCTGGTGTTAGGTCAGAGCTTGCACGCTCCATCGTAGATTGTGATAATGTTTTGACCTGAATGGTTGTCATCTCACCGGAAGGGTCTTATGGGATTAGTGACCCCAAGGAGGCCATAGTGTACGCAAAATGATTCGATGATCGAGGGAGTGCCTCGATGTCATACCATTCAAGTTGTGCCAGGAATTTGTCCACAAGGGATTTGTAGGCCTACAGAACTAGGCATTTACATTGGAATACCCCTTTGACTTGATGGATAATTAACAATGAATCACCAAAGATGTTTAAATGTTTGATGTTCATGGTGACTGATGTTTGAAGACCTATGAGCAAGGCTTCATATTATGCATTGTTGTTGGTGCACGAAAAGTCTAATTTAAATGACAGAGGCATTGGAGCCCCTTGCAGTGTGAAGAATACAATTCCCACGCCACCTCCTTGCTCACATTTAGAACCATCAAAGAATAAGGTCATGTCAGCCTATGACTTAGGCTCATTAGAATCTGGTGATTCTAAAACATGGAAGACCCCATAATCAGGTAGTTCTATGGTCAGAGGCTGATCGTATTCAAGAGGAGCCTCTGCCAGTTGATCGACGATGACTTGACATTTTATGGATTTTTTTCCAATGAATTCTATGTCAAACTCCGTCAACAACATGATCCATTTCATCGTGTGGCTACTATGATAAGTATGACTCATCATGTATCGCAATGGATTCTCCTTAGACACAACATACGTCGTATTGCTTGAGCATGTAGTGGCATAGCTTTTTGGTAGCAAACACCACTGCCAAGCAGAGCTTCTCAACGTATGCATAGTTAAGTTCATAACTGACCAGGGTGCGACTAAGATAGTAATTAGCATATTCTTTGTGTAGTTCATTTTTCTAGGACAACATGGCATCCATTGCCACCTTAGTAGCTGAGATGTATAAGTAGAATGGCACTCCTAGTCTAGGTGGTGCCAATACTGGTGGCGAAGCCAAGTATTATTTAATTTCATCAAAGGCTGACTAGCACTCGTCATCCCAATGAAATGCTACCCCCTTGTGCAATAATTTATTCATGGGTCGACACTTGTTAGATAGCTATGCTATGAAGCGCTTGATTGATGTGACCTTTCCCTGTAGACTTCTGAGCTTCTTGATGGTAGTTGGGGGAAGCATTTCAAGGACTACCTTGACTTTGTGTGGGTCTACCTTGATTCCTCATTTGGAGACTATGTAACCAAAGAGCTTTCTAGATGTGACGCCAAATATGCACTTCTTGGTGTTTAGTCTGACTTTATGTTCAATGAGGTGATCGAGGATCTTGCTCAAGTCATCGAGATGATCTGGGTGCAAAAGAGATTTGGCCAAAAAATCATCCATGTAATCCTCCAAAGTTTTGTGCATGTGATCATGGAAGATGTACGTCATGGCATGTTGGTAGGTGGCACCAGCATTTTTAAGGCCAAAGGGCATGACCTTATAACAAAATGTCCCCCAAGGCATTGTGAACGCCATTTTTAGTTGGTCCTCGGGATTGATACGAATCTGATTGTATCTTGAGAAACCATCCATGAGGGAAAGCATTTCATGGCCCATTGTAGTGTCTACCAATGCCAATGCTAGGCAAGGGGAAATCATCCTTAGGACTCGCTTTGTTTAGATCTCAAAAATTGGTGCATATGTGAATCCTCCTATCGAGATTTTTGACGGGCACCATGTTAGACAACCATGGTGGGTAATCCACGCAGATGACAAACTATGCATCCAACATATTTTGTAGCTCATCTTTGACCATTAAGGCTACTATTGGATGCATCTTACGTAGTTTTTGCTTCACTAGCTTGACTGTCGGATCAAGCGTTAGATTATGCATGACTAGTTGTGGGTCTAGCCCCGGCATGTCTTTGTAGGACCATGCAAAAACCTCCTTCTTCTCTTTGAGAAGGGCAATGTAGTCGGCTTGCTCTTCGAGGGATAGACTTACCCCTAGCTTGATTTACAAATTCACTGTATCTGAGCTGATGTCTATGTCAGTCATCTCCTCGATTGACATGTGGGATCCATCCTCCATCTGGTGTGGAGTTGGGATCAAGTGGATATCGTTTGATGAATTTAGATCATCATTCGGAACGTCGGGTTCCTCTTCAGCATGGAAGACATCCTGAGTCTGTCCTAGGGTGAAATGGAACATCCCATCACAAGGCCAATACTCTGATGGGTATGGCAGTACATCAGCGCGATCCCAGTCTATAGCATCTAGGTCTAGATGCAATGACCATTTTAGGTCGGATAGATTATGGATGGGGGCAGTTAAATCAATGGAGATCATGTTGATGAAATGATTTTGGTCTCCATTACCACAGGTGTGGTTACTCGGACATCCTAGGTGATCTTTGTGCTTCGGATCTGGCTCTGTGGGTACTGGCACAAATGGATCAGCCCTATGTGCGGATAAAAGGACAGGGTCTACCCTAGGCACTGATGGCTCTATAGGGTCTCCAGGTGGAAGGTGCTCTCTGTATACCTAGAGTGGTGGGTGCAGTAATTGGTCCAACTACGCCGGGTTGAGGTGCCACCTATGTCTCGGCTCGATGTGTAACTGTTCAAACATGTCATCTATGTCCAAGGGATATTGTTGTTGTCGCATATGATTGAGATAAGCCATCTCAGTTTCATCTTCATAATCACTGTCGGAGATCCAAAGGCCTTCATTGGCTCCGACAGCTATTTGCGACATATGAGGCTCATCTTGCTCAAGCAAATTAATGTGGTCCCATCGAGGTTGTTTCGCTCTCTACGGGGGGACCTGATTCTCTTGAGGTGGCATATGCTCAATTGGAGCATCCAAAGGGAACATTGTCAGGAAGCTCTCCTGATCATCATCCATGGGAGTCACTTATGAATGATTGCTATCAGACTCGAAAGGATCCCAAGGTGCTACCTCGTATTTTGAATCATCTTCTGAAGACCCTTCTTTGTCTTGTCCATATCCCTCTTGTAGGTGAGTCCTCGAATTTTCTCCCTTTTCGACCGAAGGGAAAGGGTTGTTAAGGTCAACAAGGTTGGTTGTTAGCAATGGGAGATAATCCCCCAATGTATATGTTGTGTTAGGATTGGCATATGGATCTAATGCCAACCCATCCTTGTTGCCTATCCCTAGGCCTTGCATGTTCTCTACCAAGATGTCTAGGGGCAGGGGGTGGTTGAACCCTACTCCTGACTTGTCATACGACATTTGATATCTCGGTTGGCACAAAACACGCACTCCTTGCTCATACCGGCCCAACCCATATCCATGCCAATTACATTGGCCAAGATATCTCAAAGCAAAATCTGGGTTGGACAAATAGTTGACGTCCTCAGCAAAGGGCTCTTCATCTTCGTCTTCTTGCATGTAAGATCCAATGCCATTATCCAGGCCCCCATAAACAAAGTTTGTCTGATTGGGTGGGTAGCCTAGAGGAACCATAGAGCCGATGGGGAGTCGAGGTCTCCCCATGTCCTGCATGGACTCAAGTGCGGGTGTTGCTACAATGTTTCGCACTAGATATTCCCCCAAGCCCGTGTTGGCCATCTCAATGGTGATCGTTGGTGGTTGAGGGGGAGCGAATGGGAGTTCTTCTTGAGTCCACTCCATGTAGGGTGAACTAGGCATCTCGACTTCCATTCGGCTAGGCATCTCTTCGGTAGAGATGGTTGAGACTAGGGGTGGTTCCTCTTCTAGGGGTTTCTTTCCCTTGTCCTTTGGTGTGGCCACCGTAGGTGGCATCATTGTTGAAGGACCAGATGAGGAAGATGGACCCGACTGGGGATTTGATGGACTTGTCAATGGGGACGCCTACGGAATCGGACCCTGTTTAGATGGATTCAACTAAAAATCCAAATGCATTGATGGAAGGGTCGACTGCGACATTAGCTGCACCGTATTGCAGTACTTGAAGGGCTCTAAGTCTGTCGAGACTACATGCACCTATCCTTCAAATGTATACTTTAGGCACTGATGAGCTATTGAAGGGACACACTTCATGTCCCTGATCCAAGGCCGGCCCAACAAGATATTATAGGCCATCTCACCTTCCAAGATGTGGCACAATGTATGAATAGTCTTTTGTCCCACTTGGATGGGTAGGACAATTGTGCCAACCATCGAGCATATTGCATCATTGAATGCTCGAAGAGTATAGGTGGAGGCCATGATGTGAGATGCCGGCAACTTTAGATGTTTCAATGCTGCTGTTGTAATGATATTACTGGATGAGCTAGTGTCCACCAACACCCTCTTATATGGAATCCCGTTGACCCGTGCAATGACATGCAGGGGTGGATCCGCCACATCACCAGTCACCGATTTCAATTCATCTTCTCTAAAGGTGATGACTGGTTCTGTACATTTTTTTACATGTCCCACAAAGTTGTTGAAAGAGTTTGCTTCATGGGGCTGCAGCTCGATGGCTTTTAATATCTCCATTAGAGCCTCCCGATGGGGCGCTGATTGTTGAATGAGCTCGTATATGGAGAGCCTAGTCGATGTGGTCCTTAGAATTTGGGTAAGTCTAGTCCGAATCGTGGCCACTGGTCTAGGCAGGGGAGGTTGCGTAGGGTGCTATTGAGGTTGTGACGTCGATGGAACTTCTCTGGTGGCCACCGCAGGGCAGCTCCTGGGTACCTCCTATTCCTAGTCACTATGCTTATCATCCCTACATACCCCTGCATGGGGCAATTCTGTTGCACCTCATTGACTTGAAGGGGTTTTGCCTATGCATCATGGGCAGGTAAGGGGTCTCTGAAGACTCCCATCTGTTGGTTGTTTGGCGCTACGGGGTTGTCCACCGCCAACATCTTGTTGTCGATTAGGTCTTGCACCAAGCCTTTAAACTTCCAACATGCATTAAGGTCATGTCCCTTCCGTCTGTGGAACCTACAGTATAAGTCCTCCCTATACCCCTTAGGCTTTGGCGCATTGGGGTCTATGGTTTGAATCTCTGGAAGGTTGATCAAGTTTGTCGCTGACAAGCGATCAAACAAGGAGTCCCTGGACTCTGTGTAAGGTGTAAATTGTCGCCTAGGGCGACGCTGCTGATTTTGTTCTTGCCTCTGGTTTTCTCTATCATAATTGTTAGGAGGCACCACCTGATAGTTAGCCTTTTGAGGTTGTGTTGCTTGTGCAGGCTTAGGGACGTTTATAGCAACCTGATTGACCACAGCGGGTTTCTGTTGCGTGGTCCCTATTTTGGTGTTCTTAGACCATTCTTTCTTCTTTGGCTTGGCAATCTTGCCATCCTGTATCTTGATCTCCTCAATGATTTTGGCTTGCACCAGAGCTTCCTCAAGAGTGGCATATTGCTGCAGCTGCAATAGCACGGAGATCGATCTCAAATAGCTCTTTGAGAACATTTGGGTCAGGTCGGACATGGGAGGGAGGTAGGGCAGCTTTGAAAGCAACGTCCTCCATCGGTTCCCATATGCCACCATGGTTTCTTCCTCATACTACCTGAGGCTAGCTAGGTCGCTTAGTGATGCATTTTTCTTGGTGTTGAAGGCGAAGCATTCGAGGAACGCATCCACTAGCTGATCCAAGTTACTGATGCTATGTTTTGGCAACTGAGTGAACCAATCCGAGGTAGGGCCTACGAATGTGGTTATAAATGTTCTTAGCAACAAAGCATCGTTGTCCTGAATGCCAAAGCACTAGCTCAAGAATCTAGTCACGTGCTCTTGGGCATCCTCCTCCCCTCTAAAGAGTGCCAACTGGGGTAGTTTAAAGTGTTCAGGGTATGGAGGTGCCGACACTGACGGATGCACAGGATGACTATGGAGTTGGCGTAAAGTAGGCTTTTGGGGCCCAAAAGTCTTGGTCTCCATAGACTCTAAGCGCTCTAACAACGCTTTATATGCATCGAAGGATTTGATCTCTTCCTCCTTGGTTTGCTCCTATTGTGGGTTGCGGGGAACTTGAGGCCTATGGAGGGGTGGCTGGATAGCACCCCCTCTGCCTTGGTAGGGCATTTCAGCCCGCTCTTCTTCTTGTTCATACTCCTCATAGGCTTCTTGAGGAGTGCCTGGTCGAGACCTATAAACATGGGTGGGTGCCCGCGGAGGGTGCCCATCATTGTTTCTGGGAGTGGCCTCCCGCTCAGGTCTAGGAGGTCTTGGAGGCAATACTTGATAAGGTTGCGGAGACCTATCTCGCACCAAGGGGTTGTGCCTCTCATACACTTCTACTTTATGCATGCGAGGGGTTGGGACCTTCTCAGGCACATTGTTATGAAGCAATTCAGCTGTCTGACGCTGAATGCGCTCTTTGTTAAGGCGATACAGATGCTCTAACTGTTGTTGATCTTGCCTGAGCTACATGATTTGCGCTTTGCGGGTGGCATGTCTGGAAAATGCCAAGTCAATTTGTTCCACCATCTCATGTTTAGGAAGCCTAGATGCCTCTCCTACATGTCTATCTCGGTCGTGGTGATCCGAGACCCCTATGGGTTGCTTTCCTCTATCGAGGTTAGTGGCATTCACCCGAGGCTCTGGCCTCAATGGGTGATCCTGATACATAGCAGGTGTGGAGGTGCATCACTCCCACACTGTGTACTGCTCTTGAGGAACGTAGTGGTCTTCCTCATACTCCCTTTCGTATGCATGAAAGGTGCGGGCAGAATTGTCTTGCCCTGTCTAGAGAGCCTTGTGCTCTGGATTTGGTCTAGTGTTTCTAATAGTAATAAGGGGTAGAGGAGGGATGACAAAATCATGTGGCCCCTCCTTATGGACCCTATGTTGCTCTAGCACTTCATCACTAGGCCACTCATAACGAGCATCTAAGGGAGGCCTCCTGTCTATGTTGAGTGCCACGTGTAGGTTCTCCTCTTGAAAGGATCTATGCTGAGTGGGGGTGCCCCTCAAAGAGGTGCCTCTATAGTCCTGTTCTGTGATGGCATGATGTGGACTATCTTGTGTGTCAGGCCGCCAAGGCGGGATGACCAAGTCCTCAAGACTATATCGGAGGTGACTTGTCCCCATTTGTGCACTCTCTGCAGCTCCTACCCGTGATTGGGCTTGGCTACGGGTGTACACCATGGTGATGTTTACCTAAAGATGTGTACATTTTTATCTTCTTTTAGGATTTCTTATGCTACACTAAATAGAAGGGAAACACACAATCAAAGCAATGGTTATCTTGTTTATAGATTAAAAGTGTGCCCTAAATCTGGTTTAGTGTGTTTTGATGTTTGTTTTGACAAATTTTGTAAAGAACATTTAAATGCAATATGATGGCTCTTATGACTCCCAAAAATGGTCGCCCCTTCGATATACCATTGCCAGGCCGATATACCAACCTCTCTATATACCCGCCCTTACGTGAGGGAAACTATTGGTACGTGAGAGCAGATGGTACGTGGAACGTAGGCGGTACGAAAGGGGAATCGCTCTATTTATGACACCTACCATAGAAGACTTATCCTCATGCACTGGGAATCACCCCAGCTACACTTGGTCAACTTTCATTAGGATTTACGTCTAGCAACAGTCGCGATCGGGGTTATGTATGCAGTATCTCAAGCCAAGGTGGTGATGAAATCCACCATTGGTCTTGCTCAAGGGTTGGGGTTTTACGACCAACTCCTTGTTGTTTTAAATTACCACGTGGTGTGTGGGGTTCTTTTTAAGTTGCATAAATGAAGGAAACAAGCATTCAAACTCTCCTATGCAAGCAAATAACCAGAGAATAGAAAGCAAAAAAATGACAGAGGGTGTTTAGGACCCCTACCTCTTCTCTGCCCAAATCGGATGTCTCTGAATTTCTGCCCTAAAACTATATAGAGAGCTATTCATCCCTGGGTGAAATGAATAACAGAACTGTATTCATCACAGGGTGGGACGAATGACCATTCGTCCCTGGGTAAGACGAATTCCAGCTCTGTACTCGTCACAGATTGAAACGAACAACAGTCCAACATTTGAAAACTTGGTACCTGTAAGCAAAAACAAGCAAATTTTGATCAGAAATTTAATATTAAAATCAAGGGATAGAGGTCCCACCGTGATCACCATTGAAAGCACGAGGATACGAAAACAAAAAGGAGAAGCCAAGATGCGATGCGAAACGAAACAAAAGATAACGCTTAATCCTATGAATTGAAAGTGCATGAAAGGAAAGATGCATAAACGAATCAAAACCCAATAGAAAGCCAATATGGAAGACAAACCTTTTTATTGATATGTTTTAGAACTTGGTTACAATCCGCCTCCTCCCTTTTAAGGGGCTAGGAGCGTTAAATATGTTCTTGTCACATCAACAGATGGTATTCCTTCTTCCGCGTGCCCACATGTAAAATGGGCGGACCAAAACATCACCGCCACTTGCATTGATGAGTCTTGACTCCTTGCTGCTCCTCTAATGTCTAGATCCTATGTTCAAGGAAACATAAAATAGTCAGTAGCACCTGTAGATAAAATAAAACATGCAATCCCCACGCCTTCAACTAGCATATGCAAAATATGAATAAAATGATAACTGAAATGGATCCAAATGAACTAAAAACTTGATAGGGGCATAAAAAAATCACCGGGAAGGCACTGCAAAAAGAATAGTCCAAAAATTAGCCACAAATTTGTATTCGCTCCGGGCGGGACGAATAGACCTGCAACAAAGTGTCAAAAAGCACAGTTCCAAATGTCACACCCAGGAAGCTCCAAATCACCTAAAAAGTTGGGGTTAGCTAATTGGGGGTATTTTGGGAAGACCCAGAAGGTCATATTTTCCCAATTTGGCCTCTATCACCAGGAATTTGATGATGCTACCTGCATGTTAGTAAAGGCGGGAAATGATAAAAACATGATCAAAACTTGTCAGAATCACATGAAATTTAAATGACAGCATATGTAAACAACCTAGAATCATATGAAAAAGAAAAATCAGAGAAATCTATCACATATTTCTAATTGCTCTGGGGTGGGGCGATTAGGGCTACGACAGTTTGGGGGGCACCCGGGGGTAGGACGCCCGTCGTTTGGGACTCTGTTTCGACACCAATCCACTTGGGATGGGTCCAAAACCTCTTATGGGGTTGTTTCAGAAAATTTGGTGGGATATTGTGGCCAAATTTTTGGGTTTGGGTCCGGATTTGCGCTTCCAATAATCACCCAATAACCTCCCTCCAAAAGAGAGATCAAGGATGTGAAAGGCACAAATCAAAAGGTATGTGTGTGGATGTAAAATGGCAGCACTTCGTTGCTCAAAATGCTCCTTCTCTCTCTATTTTTTGGGTGAGAAGACTCACCAATTTATAGACCTAGGGTCTCTCTATTTGAATGCGCATGCGAGGGCGCCACTTGAGTTACTTGTCCTATTTTGGGAAAAAAATTATTCCCTAATTTAGAGTCTCCTTGCATGAGGCCTCTAAAATAAATACATGCATGACTGAAGTCTCTCTCCTTGATTTGAAGTCGTTCCTCGTAATTGCATGTCCTGAAGTTGTAGTTAACTGGCGGACCTATCGAGGTTTGAATTTTTGCCAATCAAACCTGCTATTCGCCCCACCCTAGGGCGAATGCTGATAATCATCCCTGGGTGAGACGAATACCAGTTTGTATTCATCCTAGGGTGGGACGAGTAGGGAGCAAAGTGCCAAAAAGGTGCCAAATTGACCTCTGACCTTCCAAACTGCTTTTGGGAGTGGTTAGGACCACTGTTTAACCTCTGGGGGCTGCCCTAGGGGCTGTGTGTGTCAATGCGATCGGTGCTTGTTGTCACATAATCGGATTGGTGCTGTTTTGGTGTCTACAATATGGATGGAATGTTGGATGGAGTTAAAAGTGGCATAAATGTATTTAGAGGACTTTGGTTCTCTGTCATCACATTGATCATTCCCAAAAACTCATGAGAAGATGCATTTGCATTTGGATAAGTCATGGTTGCCTCATCAACTTTTCCAAGGTGATCGTCTTCGCCCCTATGTTTGGGGGATGCATAAAAAATGCTATCAATGGATGGTGACTTGGCAGGAGGATGACCTAGATCCTTTATCAACTTGATGATAGGTGTCAATGTAATATTGGGTACTATTCACTCATTAATTTCTAGGTAGGTCAATTGAATTGTGTCCTCAAGCATGATATGATCTGGTTCATCCATATCAACTACATTTTCCTCCTTGCTAGTAGGAGTGGGATGGTCTTTTATAGATGGACTTATGATAGTTGTGGAAGCCTCTATAGTTGGATCTTCTGACTCTTTCTCACTCAAATAAATAGAGGATGGTACTAGCAGTGGTGAAGGTAGCTTCATTACTAACCACGGGGTTGAATCTGGACTCTGGATAAGGTCATTGGGTTTAGTGTCCAACTGCATGGGTGGTACAATAGGCTCTTATGGATGATCCACTTTTTTATAATACTTGAAGGGGTGTGGGTTAGCAGGCATCACATTGACCTTACCTTCATCAATGTATTTAATGCATTGATGCACTATGGATGGGACATATTTCATGGCTCTTATCCATGGTCTACCAAGTAGTATTTTGTATTGTCTTGAACCCTATAAAATGTAGCACAATGTAGATACACAATTTTATCCAAATTGGATGGGGAGGAATATCATGCCAATTGTAGGAGATAAAGCATCGTTAAACGCTTGCAAGGTGAACTTGGATGCTAAAATGCATGAGTATGGAAGGTTGAAATGTTTTAGTGAATCTGTGGTAATAATGTTTATTGAGGAACTCATTTTAACCCACAATCACTTATAAGGGAGACTATTGATACTCATAATGATGTGCAAAGTAGGATTTGGTGAATTGGCAGGCACGGGTTTGATCTCATGATTTTGAAAGGATATAACATGATTCTTATGTATTTGTATGTATCACTCAAAGTTGTTGAAAGAATCAGAGTCGTGAGGTTGTACCTCGATGGAATCCAAGATCCTCATGAAATTTTCTCGATGTTTGGAGGACTATTGTAGAAGCTCGCTCATGGTCATATTGGTTGATGGTGCATGCGAACTTCACACAGGCCTACTCTGGATTGCTAACACTTGTTGGATGGGAGTTATAGGTGGTGAATACCATGACATAGAGGGAGTGTAGACCTTCCTACTAGGTCCCTTGGTAGTTCGATTACATCTGTTTTGGGTCTGAAATCGGTGTTGGTTAACTAAATAATCCACTTGATTATGTGGATAACCCATTGGTGTTCTCGTGGTAAAGGTACCTTGGTGGTCAAATCCTCTAAGTGAGGAGTTGTTGCTTTCAGGGC
Source organism: Wollemia nobilis (assembly GCA_028583015.1). Lineage (NCBI taxonomy): Eukaryota > Viridiplantae > Streptophyta > Pinopsida > Araucariales > Araucariaceae > Wollemia > Wollemia nobilis. The sequence continues at coordinate 2,542,787 of JAQPPZ010017059.1, forward strand.
ATCATGTAGGAATTATAACATCCTTAGGAGAATAGTAAAGGTGACTAATATTAGGGCACCATTCATGAATGAAGATATCCTCAGGAGAATAGCGAAGGTGACTACTATCATGGCACCATGCAAGAATGAGGAGATCCTCATATGGATTAGCTTCATGATGACTATCAGAGTGTTGTGTAGGAATGGTGAGATCCTCATACCTATAACGATGATTCTTAGGGCCTCTCCTTAAGTTTTCTACTTTTCTAGCTCATGATTGAGCTTGGCTATGCATAGTTGTCATGATGTGTTGACTAGGAAAACCCTAAAGGAAACCCACACTAAAGAAAATTTTGAATTCCAAAAAATGTTGTGTGTTATATACCAAAATGATCAGTGTGATGAGCTGATCACAATGGTTCAAGGCTCCAAAAAATGAATTCCTAGTCAAAATTTGTATTTTTGGAATATTTGGCCAACCAGGGCTCATGGGGAAATGCCCAATTTTAGGAATTTTCGGGAATTTTTGGAAAAGAAAGAGTTAGGAGTAAAAATTTCTATGAGATGTGCATAAGGGGATAACTAAGAGAAAAAATAAATTTGGCAATTTTTGGGGTTGTATTGGGCGCAGTTTTTTCCTATTTTTGGCTCTAAAATCACTCAAAAATAGAGTAATCATAAAACCAACATAACTTTTTCGTTAACTGGTGCAGGAATTAATTATAAAAGATCAATCATTAAGAAAGCATATCCTCGCACGAGTTAACCTTAAAAAATATATATTTTATATTTAAGTGAAAAGCACACTACTGCTGCAGTTTTACAATGAAAAACAAGATAAAACTTTACACATCTGCAACATTGACATTCGTTGTTGCAGGTTTGATCTATCCATAAAGTTTCAGAAGGTTGCAGCTTCAACTTTCTGCTTTTCTTAACCGGCCTTGGGACATTCCTCCTCTTTGCTCTTTCAATATAGTTGGGAATGCAGGGAAGACTCATCAACTTTTTGACACCTATTAAATTCAAAAGTATGGTGTACTGCAAATAATAACTTCAGACATTTAAGATACGGCAATCGGATTCGAAAAATAATATCTGTCCACAGATCTAGTCAGAATTCACTTTTGAACACGCAAATATTCATCTTTTATAGTAAAATACGTACATGAGCATCACGGATAATCGTCTTCCGTCTTTCCTCTATAATTAAAAAATAATAAAAATCCATCTACGACTTACGATCAGATCTGTAATGATCTTTTATATTAAAATAAGGACATGAGCATCACGGATAATCGTCTCTCGTCTTTTCTCTATAATTAAAAAATAGTAAAACTCCAACTACAACCTACGATCAGATCTGTAATGGGAACTTGTATCTCATCGTTTGCTTATGGTTCATGGAAAGTGTAGTAGTAGACCGTGTTGGGAAAAGTAAGGCTTTCACTTTTTCTTAAAGAAGACAACTTTTTACACATAGATATCCAAGTTGGTATGAAAAGAAACCAGCAATTGGGTTTTTAACGGACCGCCTCGTATCCTGTCCAATAATAAAAAAAAGAAATATAATCTCGTATGCTTCCACAATCTTAAAAATAAAAACAACATAACTATTTGAAATTTCTCTTGCCCTGTTTTGTCATTCAGGTTTGATCCACCATATTCAACAAGCATGCTATTTTCTATGCTATTTTCTGTACAGTCCATTGTATTGGCGACACGTGATATTTCATTACTGTCTACCTGCCTTGGACCATGCAATTTATTAATCAAGCCTTCCTGAACAAAATTGTATATCTAGATGGGAATTTTTAGAAACTAGGACTCCCAGGTTCAATGAAAATAGCACATTCTGGATAGAAAAGTAAGGAAATATGATCTCAAAAGCGAGAAATTAATTTTTTCTCCCAAAAATGAAAATATTAAACACCTCTGGATGTCATAATAAAACGGATACGAATTTCCTACTTTGGGGACAGCGTGATATCATGGAGGGATTGTGCTGTTTAGTCCCGGATCTATCTGTTAAGCTTCGAAAATTGGAAAGAAAATCTGGAAATTAACCCATGCCTAAAATAGTAAAATACTGCACTTACCTAAATCAAATATTTTGGCCTGTCGTTTGAAGGACGATTTTAAATTTCAATCGCCGAAGTCCGACAGTTCGGACTGCGCAGGGCGCACGGCCAGCTCCCAGCTTCGGGAGCGAAGTGCGGACGGCGCCGACCCACGGGCGAAGTCCGTCACTCGCGAGCGCAGTGCGGACTGCGCTGGAAATGGGCGAAGTCCATCACTCGCGAGCGCAGTGCGGACTGCGCTGGAAATGGGCGAAGTCCGTCACTCGCGAGCGCAGTGCGGACTGCGCTGGAAAAACTGGCGAAGTGCGGACTTCGCGCGAAGTGCGAACTTCGCACTTTCAATATGCGAAGTGCGGATTGCGCAGCGAAGTACGAACTTCGCCGGATCACGAACTTCGCCGAACGCAGGAGGGAAGTCGGCTGTTGCTGGCGACTTTCGCACAGCGCAGTCTGACGAACTTCGCTGGCACTCGGGCTGCGCTCGAAACTCGGGCGCAGTCGGATTTCGGCAGCGAAGTGGGAAGGCTGCTTCAGACTTGGCCAACTTTGGCCTTCGACTTCTTTGTCTTCCGCGGCTGCCGCTGGGTTTGCCTGGCTTGGCAAGACCCGTATGAGAGGAGAGAAACGCCGGAACAGAGAACAACAAACGTTAGCACATAAACTACTGCAAACCCTAAAGATGCCACAAACAATAGCAAAGTTTATTTATATGAAACTAGGGTTACAGTATTCCTCAACCGAGGAAATAACAACATCTGCAGGCTACGCTGCAGGATAAACTAAAAGGGGAAATGTCGAGTCTGCTGCTCGGACATTAATCAGCTGAGCCACACTGCTCACTGAATCGCTCGCCCTCCTTTCTCTGCTCTATTCTCCGCTTCCTCTTTCACGAACTTCTCTCACACACGCACCCCTTTGTCTGAAGACCCGAACTGCCTTTTATAGCCGCGGGGAGAGGAGGATAAGGGTTATCCTCTGACAGGTTCGGATAAGGGTTATCCTCTGACAGGCCCTCAACTAGGGTTTTTGACTAATCGCCGACTTGGCATTAACTCCTCATTCTCTACGGAGATCGGATCTGTCAGGTGTCAAATCTGTCAGAAGGTAGGTGCGACGTCATGTCACACTTTTGCCGGGATCCCGGACTGCGGGAGCGCAGTCCGACTTCGCCCATGTCTGGAGCGCAATCCGGTTTCGCCCAAGGTTCGGAGCGCAGTTGGGCACAGGCGTGAAATCTGGGTTAATTTTTCTAACACCCTCCTTTAAACCTGATTTCACGATCGCTTTGACTCCAAGCTGCTCTCGCAATCTGCTGAAGTCTTCCTCCTTCAAAGGCTTCGTGAAAATATCTGCCAACTGCTCCTTGGATCTGCAAAATGCAGATGAATTTCTTCGGACTTCACCAACTCTCTGATGAAGTGATAACGAATATCAATGTGCTTCGTCCGGCCATGGAACACGGGATCCTTTGACAGTGCAATGGCCGAATTGTTATCACAAAAAATTGTTGTCGCGCCTTCCGGAGGATTGTGCAGTTCACTCAGAACTCTTCGCAGCCATACTGCCTGGCATGCGGCTGTCGTGGCGGCGACATATTCTGCTTCGGCTGTGGACAACGCAACGATGGGTTGCTTCTTGGACGCCCATGAGACTGCCCCTTGATCCGAGATGGAAAGCATACCCGGAGGTGCTCTTTCGATCATCGGTACTACCAGCCCAATCACTGTCTGTGAAGCCCACTAGTTCCAACTGGTCTTGTCTGGCATAAAATAGGCCATGGTTTCGCGTCCCATTGACATAGCGCAAGATCCTCTTGCCTGCTTGCCAGTGCGTGTCCTTCGGAGTCTCCATGAAACGGCTGATCAGACTGACTCCGAACATCAGATCTGGCCGAGTTGCAGTCAAATACATCAGACTGCCAACTAGCCTCTTGAACAAGGTTGGATCTACATTCCTCCCTGTATCCAACTTGCTCAGCTTCAAACCTGTGGCTACAGGTGTGATGGCAGGTTTGTTGTCCTCCATCTTGAAGCGCTTCAGGACATCCTTCGCATACTTGCCCTGAGAAATGAAGATGCCATCTGCTGATTGGTCAACTTCAATGCCGAGAAAATATTTCATCAGCCCCATGTCAGTCATTTCAAACTCGGACTTCATGGCTGTTCTAAACTGCGCAAATAGGCTACTGCTATTGCCAGTATATATCAGATCGTCTACGTACAGGCAGACGATGATGAGCTCACCTGCTGCATTTGTCTTCATGTACAGGGAGTGCTCATATGGGCATTTTTGAAACCCATTCTCCTGAAAATAGCCATCAATACGGCTGTACCATGCCCTGGGTGCTTGCTTCAACCCATACAGGGCCTTCTTCGGTTTCAGGACTTTGCCTTCTTGCCCTTGTATTTCATAACCGGGCGGCTGGTCTATGTAGACCTCTTCTTCCAACACTCCGTTGAGGAAGGCAGACTTGACATCCATCCGGTACACGCTCCATCCTTTTCGAGCTGCCAGTGCCAGAATCATTATGATCTGTGTCAAGTCGGGCTACAGGTGCATACACCTCATGATAGTCAACTCCTGACTTCTGCTTGTAGCCTTTCGCCACTAATCTGGCCTTATGCCTGTCAACTTCTCCTTGGGCATTAAACTTCGTTTTATATACCCACTTGACCCCAATGGTCTTCTTTCATGCTGGAAGATCTGTTAGCTGCCATGTCTCATTCTTCTCAATGGTTGCTATCTCCTCATCCATCGCATTCACCCATTTGCGATTCTGACTTGCCTCTTCAAACTCCACTGGATCACATTCAGTAAAGAGAGCAAAATCAGAATAATCTTCATCTAACTGATTACGGGTTACCTCATAAATGTCTTGCAAGCTCCGAGTCTTCGCAGGAGTCCTCAGGTTTTGAATTCTGCTTGCAAGTGGAGGTGACCGGGATGATGAGGTTGTGCTACTGCTGGCACCATTGTTGCTGCTTGAAGGCACAGGTGGTTGGACACTGTCTTCCTCCAAGTCTATAGGTTCAACAGTTGCTGGTTCAGACTGACCAGTCTTTGAATTCCAGTTCCAGGCTTCATCCTCCAGGAACTTCACATCTCGGCTGATGACAAGTTTCTTTGTCACAGGATTGTATAGCCTGTATGCCTTTGTTGGTTCGTTGTACCCTGTGAAGATGCACTTTTCAGCTTTGTCATCCAGCTTCTGCCTTTTCTCATCTGGAACATGTGCATATGCTATGCACCCGAAAACTCGCAAATGAGCCACACTTGGCTTCAACTTGCTCCAGGCTTCCTCTGGAATTTTGTCCCTCACACTCTTGGTGGGACATCGGTTCACAGATAAACTGCACAACTTACAGCTTCTGCCCAGAACTCATGTGGCAAACTTTTTGCCTTCAGCATGCTCCGTGCCATCTCCATGATTGTTCTGTTCTTCCTCTCAGCTACGCCATTCTGCTGCGGCGTGTATCTGGCAGTGAACTGCCTTCGAATTCCATGTTGTTTGCAAAAGTTGTGGAATTCGTTGGAGATGTACTCTCCACCTCCATCAGTTCTGAGAGTCTTCACATAATGACCGCTCTGTTTCTCAACCAGAGCCTTGAACTCCTTAAACCTTGCAAATGCCTCTGACTTCAACTTGATTGGATAAATCCAAGTCTTTCGGCTGAAGTCATCAATGAAGGTCAGGAAGAACTTGTTGCCGGCAAGTGTGGTGGTCTGCATGGGACCACAAATGTCTGAGTGCACCAGCTCCAATGGCCGTGATGCTCTCCAAGACTGTCCTACAGGGAATGCGTCCCTGTGCTGCTTGCCGACCAGGCAACCTTCACAAACTTGGTTCGGTTGCTCAATAAGGGGTAAACCCTTCACCATCTGCTTCTTGTGCAGCAGATTCAGGCCACTGAAACTCAGGTGACCGAATCTGAGATGCCACGACCAGGTAGCATCCTTCTCAACTGCACTCAAAGACATCAAAGATTCATTTTGAATCTGCAGCGGAAACATTTTGTTTTTCGTCATGGACACAGTTGCGATTTGTCCATGGACTTTGTCTCTGATGGAACAGACACCATCTTTGAACAGTACAGTGTGCCCCTTCTGCACAAGTTGTCCAACACTTAGCAGATTGTGCTTCAACCCAGGCACATAAAAAACATCTTGAATTGTTTTTCTTTCACCGTGTCGGGTTCGGATGAGGATCTTTCCTTTCCCCATCACAGGAACTTTGATGTTGTTCCCCATCTTGACTTCGAACTGGATTGTTTCATCCAGTTGTGAGAACATCTCCCTGTTCCCAGTCATATGGTTGTTGCAACCACTTGTCAAGATACCGAGATATTTTTCTTGCTCTCCTCTTCAATACTGCAAGTCGGCAGCACATTTCCTCCTACCGCATTTTTGGGTTCCTCCGTATAATGGGCTTGCTACTGATTCTCGTTCGCCATCTTCTTTCTGCACTGTGAGGCATAATGGCCGAACTTACTGCAGTAGTAGCATTGGACCTTTGACATGTCCTTCTTTTGCTGAGAGCCACCTTGCTGATTTCTGCCAGTGCCTCTTCCTCCTTGTTGATGAAAGTTGCAACTTGGCTCAGCGTCCTGAGGGTTTGATCTCCCTCCTTGCTTGTTACTTCTCCCACGCTTTCTTCTGCCTCTTCCTCCTTGAGAACTAGAAGCGCCATGGTGGGAGTCTTGTCTGCCGTTGTCTCGGACTGAGACTTGCGCTTTGAAGGCTTGCTCCAAAGAAGACTGAGTTGAGCGGCTCAGCCTCTGTTCATGGGTCTGCAGGGAACCCATGAGTTCGTCTGTCGAGAGGGTTGTCAAATCCCTCGACTCTTCGATTGCTATCACAACCGAGTCGAACTTGGCGAGCAAACTTCTGAGAATCTTCTCCACGATTCTCTGGCTCTGCACATTTTCTCCATTCAACCGCATCTGGTTGATAATGTCCATCATCCGGGTGAAGAAATCACTCATGGACTCGGACTCAGTCATCTGCAGATTCTCAAACTCTCTCCTGAGCATCTGCAGTTTCACCAACTTCACTTTGTCGGTGCCTTGATACGAACTTGCCAGGGTTTCCCAGGCCTGCTTGGCCTTGGTGGCTGATGCAATCCGTGGGAAGATGGTCTCCTCAACCGCTTGCATGATGTAGAAGAGGGCCTTTGGTCCTTCTTCTTGTGCTCTTTCAACAGATCCTTGTCTGCTTGAGAGAGGGCGGCCAATCGCATCTGCCGGTTCTGGGTAGCCGTTCTCGACTAACTCCCATAGCTCCTGAGATCCGAACAGGATCTTCATCTGGATGCTCCAGTAATCGTAGTTCTTGCCATTAAATCGTGGGATCTGCAACTGCAGGGAATTCTTTCCGGAATCCATCTTCTATCTCCGCGTCACGGCTCAATCAGCTCTGATACCAATTTGAAGGACGATTTTAAATTTCAATCGCCGAAGTCTGACAGTTCGGACTGCGCAGGGCGCACGACCAGCTCCCAGCTTTGGGAGCGAAGTGCGAACGATGCCGACCCACAGGCGAAGTCCGTCACTCGCGAGCGCGAGTGCGGATCGCTGGAAATGGGCGAAGTCCGTCACTCGTGACGCTCGGCTCTGGGAAAAACAGCGAAGTGCGGACTTCGCGCGAAGTGCGAACTTCGCACTTTCAATATGCGAAGTGCGGATTGCGCAGCGAAGTACGAACTTCGCCGGATGACGCACTTCGCCGAACGAGGAGGGAAGTCGGTCGTGGCGAAGTTCGCACACGCAGATGACGAACTTCGCTGGCACTCGGGCTGCGCTCGGAACTCGGGCGCAGTCGGATTTCGACAGCGAAGTGGGAAGGCTGCTTCAGACTTGGCCAACTTTGGCCTTCGACTTCTTTGTCTTCCGCGACTGCCGTTGGGTTTGCCTGGCTTGGCAAGACCCGTATGAGAGGAGAGAAACGCCGGAACAGAGAACAACAAACGTTAGCACATAAACTACTGCAAACCCTAAAGATGCCACAAACAATAGCAAAGTTTATTTATATGAAACTAGGGTTACGGTATTCCTCAACCGAGGAAATAACAACATCTGCAGACTAAGCTGCAGGATAAACTAAAAGGGGAAATGTCGAGTCTGCTGCTCGGACATTAATCAGCTGAGCCACACTGCTCACTGAATCGCTCGCCCTCCTTTCTCTGCTCTATTCTCCGCTTCCTCTTTCACGAACTTCTCTCACACACGCACTGCTTCTCTAATTTTTGTCTGAAGACCCGAACTGCCCTTTTATAGCCGCGGGGAGAGGAGGATAAGGGTTATCCTCTGACAGGTTCGGATAAGGGTTATCCTCTGACAGGCCCTCAACTAGGGTTTCTGACTAATCGCCGACTTGGCATTAACTCCACAAACAGGAAACTCTGCGGCGATCGGATCTGTCAGGTGTCACATCTGTCAGAAGGTAGGTGCGACGTCATGTCACACTTTTGCCGGGATCCCGGACTGCGGGAGCGCAGTCCGACTTCGCCCATGTCTGGAGCGCAATCCGGTTTCGCCCAAGGTTCGGAGCGCAGTCTGGCGGAGGCGTGAAATCTGGGTTAATTTTTCTAACATCGTTTCGCTGCATTATACACGAATAATTCAGACTGTGAGCGTTCACAGGAAAACGCGAACAGCTGCCCTTAACTAAGAGGGGGTAATCGCAATTCTCAGCTGCAGAGAAAGAGGTTATAGAGGGGTAAGGGAAAGACCCCGCATTTAATAGACATTTTGCATTCTAGATCCCAAGAAGCATTATCGGGAATGAGTAGGCATGTTTAGACCAAATCATAGGACCTTGCTGCCTTCAAATTTAAGGAGGAAAGGGTGAAACTGGACTTTGAAAAGAGAGCCTACCTCACCTGAGGGGAGGGTGAAACTGAACTTTGAAAAAAGAGCCTACGTCGCCCACCACCATAGTAGTATTGATAGTAATGGCGGTTCCGTCTGAATTCAGGAAAATGCCGTCAATGATGGAACTGTCCAGGTTTGACTGGCAACTTCGTCAATAACATATTCTTCATTCCCACTGTCTGGAGAGAAGGCAGCGCGGTTTGGACGGCGTATTGTAATGGGATACGTCGCCGCATATTATGACTTGACGCAACGCGGATTCAATTCTTTTGACTAATAATCCCTCCCTCCCGGATTTCTCACCTATATTGACGTCAACATATGTGTGAGTTTTTTTTTTTTTTATAATAGAGATTTGCTCTTCTTCTTATGTAATAACCCCTCCTTACGATAAAATTTCGTTCCACTATTATTATCATAGTTTGCAAACACGAGGATTATATATACTTCTATTTTTTTTTTGGCAAGGCTGCTTGACAGAAATATATTGCGAGCGAATCAGTTTACATGTAGTAAAATCGTCTACCCTTAGGCTTTCCTATATTTTCACGCTTAAATAGAAAAATAGTTCCAGTTTTTTCAGTGTTTCGCAAAATTCTTACCTCCATATGTTTATCATCTTCCTTGACTGGTAAGAAGTGAGATGAAGAAAATCGAATTATTCGGATTTGTTGTACCCTCTAAGCCCGTGTGAGGCCGAAGGACTTCAGCGCGTCCATTACGCAAAACTCTATTGTAGCTTTAAAAAACTAGTTAGGTCAATGAATGTGAAAGGATCTGCTGCAGACGCAAAAAATTTAAGAACATGTTGCGATTCAGTTTAATCACGGATGAGACACAGTTTAACTTGTTGCGTTTCCTCCACGTCAACTTTCTTAGGCGACAAAGAAATGTAATACTTCGATTTCATTAAGACATGGAGCTAAGAAAAAATAAAAGTAATAGAAAAGGTAGTTTGAGAATATCATAAGAGTGTGAAAACTTGAAAGAGAAAAAAAAGTTGTGATTCCAATGATTTATGTTTTGATTAAACATAAATTTTATTAAAATAGTTTTAAAATAGTTTTTATTAATGTGTAATGTCTTGTAAATTGAAATGTTATTAAAATAAATAAATATGATATAGTAAATTAATATTAATATTTTTTAAAAATATTACGATTTTATTATATACTGAGTATAAGGTTAAAAAAAAATTGTCTCCATCAAAACATAAAATTAGCTAATTATCTATTTTCTTTTTTCTTCTATAAGAAAATTTTAAAAAATTATCTATTTTCCTTTTTCTTCTATAAGAAAAATTTAACAAACAACATCTACTGTCATTTGTTTTAGCCATATTACAAATAATATTTGTATATTTTTTAAATTAAAAAATATTTTGATTTAGCTATTTCTTAATTACATGTATGTAAATATAATATTTTTCGTATAACTTTATTCGTTGAACATACGTTGAAATTCTTATAGATAGATAGATACTATGTATTGTTATTAGATATCAAATGGTATGAGTGCTAATTTATTTATGGTGACATGATTATAATATGTTTTATATGGGAAATTTAAATTTAATAATTAATTACAATATTTAATTTGTTAAATAATAGTTTTTTTTTTTTTAATTTAGGTGGAAGAAGGGATTTTGAAAGAGGCCCAAACCTTTTACAAGAAAACATTTACAGATCTACTAACAATATTGAAATTGAGACATGAAAAATAAGATAACCCATAAAATTAAAACATCTTGAAGTGGAACAAGCCACAAAGTGAAATGACCTGCCAAGACCAAACTGGATAATAACCCAAAAGAGAAAAACACCCATAAATAACTAGATTAAAATCTCATAACATCACAAAGGATAGGCAGATCTCTGTTCTCAATGTTAGCTTTTGATGTAATGTGCAATGGGAGATAACAATCACAAGATGCAAAATAATATGAAAGAAAGTAAATCTGCTAGATGACTAAAATATGCTATAAATAGAAATGATATAAATGAATACAATGTAGCTATGGAGGAAATGAACACTCCATTAATAAAGCTACTGAACTACATTGCACCCATCACCAATAGATGGTGATCTACACATAACTATACTACTACCTACGAATATGCTCTAAGATACTCTATCTGACTATGTCCTCGACTCTATATTTGTATTACAATGAGGCCCTTCTTATATAGGAAAATAGGTTCCTTGGCCAACACTCTACCTAGTTGTGCAAGGGACAACTTGTACATATACAACTTGCACATTGACACTTGTGCATTTATTACATTGCATGAAGTAACTAGATAAATTTCCCCTAAAGTAATCTAATGTCCTAAGTATGTACCTTGGAAGATACATTTACATGACCCAAATGATGTAATATACTCTATTTCTAACACCCTCCTGTATTACATTATTTGGGTATTGAAGACTTTAGTCTTCAATATGGATCTTCTTCTTCATATTGAACTTTGTACTCTTCCTCTGCATTCTTTGTAACCTGTTCAAGCAAATAGTTAGTGTCTCTGTAATATGTTACATTTGCTGATAGAGCTTTCACCTCATAGTCTTCTACGGGTTCTTCCAGTTCTTCAATTTCTTCTATCCTCTAAACCAAGTGTCCTTTTTTATTTCTCTTTTGATATTCCAGTTGAGGATAATTGGTTGGTCACTAAGATTATTGTTGATGAGGGTTCCTTTGATATTGTCGAGGTTGAAACTGATTCCCATTATTCATCTGATTTCCTTGGTTTCAGTTTTTGGGATTGTATCTGCAATAGTTGGTACTATGACCTTTCTTTTTGCATATCTGACAATACCATGTTTTCTGTCCTCTTGTTGATGAAGCAATATTTCCCTGTGGATTATATTTTGATGCCAATGCAGTGTTAGTCATCTCATATTTCACAGTGTTTTCTACTTCATATTCTTGAAGTATATTGACTAGGTCATCAAAAGAAGTATCTTTACTTAAAACATGTAAAGATGTTACCAAATGCTTATAGTTGTCTGGAAGTGCTCTCATGGTTACTTGAGTAAGAAGTTCATCCTTAACTATTTCTCCTAAGGTCAACAATTTCCCTTTAATATCTACTACCTTCCTTAGGAATAGTTCTATGCTTTCTCCACTATTCATTTTTAATGAGTGAAGTTGAGTTTGGAGATGAAGAATAGTTACCTTATTCTTTCCTTCAAATATTTTCTCTAGGCTTGTCCATGCATCTGAAGATGTTTTTGCTGAACTGATATAAGGTTGAATCTCATCAGTGATAGCAAAGGTTATTATCATTAGAGATTTTGAATCATTTTCCTCAAACTTTAGGATTTTAGTTTCACCTATGGCAGGTCTCTGTGTTTTCCCTTTGACAACATCCCAAAGTTTTTCATATACTAAGATTGCTTTCACTTTATTTTTCCAAGAGAAATAATTAGGACCCTTGAGTAGTTGAGATTCTACTAGGAAGAATTTATTTGATGCCATTTAAATCTTCCTAATATCAATCCTTAGATTTGTAGGCTTCCTTATGTCTCCCTAGTAATGAGAGTATGAACACCTAATTTTAGGTTTTGAAGAAAGCTTATATCTTCCCAACTTGATAATATTTGATAGATATTATTATTATCAAGTTTTGTAGAATGCCTTATGACTCCCTAATGATTTTGGAATATGATATAGTGCTTTTGTAAAATATAGTTCAATTTTGGTTGATTTTGTACAATTTTTGTAAAGATCAAAAATCAACTTTTCTAACACCTTATTACTCCTATTGAACTAAGCACTTTTCAATTTTGAAGAGGTTTTAATGTTGGATTTATTTTGTCCCTTTTGAGAAATTTTTGAGACAAGAATATTATAAATTTCCAACCTTAACAAAAAATCTTAATAACCTCTTTTTGTATCCCTTAGGATTTTATTTAAGTGTTTCTAATTTCCAATAACCTAGTTTGATGTTGTAACCCTTATCACTCCCAAATTTGGAAAATTAGAACACATTAATATTTGCAAACATTAAATGGATTAATTCCAAGTAGTATCCCTTATTTCTCCTAAGTTGTGTTTTGCAAATATTAGATTAATTTCCCTAAGTTTTGCTTTCAAATAAAGATTGATTTCCTTTAATATTTCAACCTTAAAATATAACCTTATAACTCCCTTTTTAATGAAAGTAAATTAGATGAGGAAATTTTTCCTTAATAAGGCTTTGTACCTTTATGAAATCGGATGCGAATGGTAGTAGTCTATCCTTCTTGGGCGTGAACTCTTCAACGTGCTCTTGGCTTCAATGCTTTCCTTTAATGCTTCCTTGACCCATTTGATCGAGAGTGCTTCTGAATACTCTTGAATTGCTTTCAAATTGCTACTGGATTGTTGCTGAATTATTATCGAATTGCTACCGAGTTGCTATATTTTCCAAGGTCCAAGGTACCTTTAATAGGTGGTCAGTCGAGTGACAAGTGTCACAACATATTTTTTAATGCTCCAAAGATGCTTCGGCTGTTTTGTGGAGACACCAAACTTGATCTAATGCTTGTGACAAGTGTCACCTTCACTTGAGATATTTTATTCTTCCCTCTTCATGCATTGTCCAAGAGATATTTCTTCTTCAATGTATATGAGACTTCTTTGTTGTAACGGATGTATATCAGGCTTCTGGCTATAAGTAACTCCTCTTCCACATGGAGTATGGGTGCCAATACAGTATTGTAACGTCTTCTTTGTGGGTATTTTTTAGGGTTCTTTTGGAGAATGACAAGTGGTGCCTTCTTTCCTCTGCATGCCCTTGTCTTATCAACACCTTCTTGAAAGCCTTTCAACGCATTTTTCCACCTTGTTCTTTGTTGTACTTCGTTGATGTTAAGATATTTCTAGCCAAGCAATGCTTATGGTGGAGCTTTGGTGGCCCTTGAATGGAGTTTGAATGGTAGCGCTTTGATGAAGACTCCATGATGCTCCACTTATGGTATTGAATGCTCCTTGATTTGGACGTATAGTTCCACTTTGCTTGCTTTGATTTCATTTTCTCCTACACTACTTGATTTCTCCCTGGCTTTGTACCTTATCTTTTGCAGGTTCGACCATCCAAGATACGTAGAATATGAGCCTATATGAGTGGCTCTTTGCTATGCTTGGGAGAATGCTAGCTTTCGACCGCCTTTGGCTGGTTCAACCTACTAATATTGTGCCTTTGAGGCACCTTCCAATCTACCCTTTTTCCTGCATAGAATGAGTTAGAGAAGTGCAATCCAATGTAACAATATTTGTAAATAAGATGCCTTTTGCACCCTTTCTTGCACTTCTTTTTGTAGGTCTAATATTCTGATTTATATGGCAAAATTTTGAATGCAATGTAGGGGTTTTGAGGTTGTCTCTTTTCTTAGACACCTTCCCCTTTTTGCTTGGATATTATGATGACAAATCCAAGCTTAGATAGAAGTAGATAGAAGCTCCTTATATGATGTAATTTTCTGCACTTTTCTCCTTGCAACTAACCCTGTAATGCTTTGGATTTGAGACTCACCAAGTCTCAATATTTGAAGCTTCTATTTCTAATTTTTGTTAGTTGTCTTCTTCTCCAAGTTTTGGAGGATTCTAACCTATTTTTGGTGGCTTCACTTGGCCACTAAGTGTTGCAGATTTTTGTGCACTAATAGTGTCTTTAGACACTTTGACAATTTCTGATTTTGTGCCCTTCTCAAGAACACAAACAATAATCCTTTTGAGAGTAATAGAATAGTGCAAATGAATCTAATAAAATTTATTTTAATGCACTAAAAATTTCACCTTATCACTCCAATCAAATCTCAAATTAATGCACTTAATCAATTTACTATAACTAATCAAGAATAATCTGAAATGAATCTTCAAGAGTTATTCTGCAATTTCACTACAATTAATATTGTAGGACTTAGTCTTCTTTTTATTTTTCCAAAGTAGATGATAGGTAGTTGATAGATGTAGTTCTAAAATCTAATCAAATCCTAATTAATGTGCAAATGAACCTTAAAAATAAATTTTCTCTTTTTGCACTTTTGAAGACTGTAATCCAATTTTTTTCTTCTTGCAACTTTAATCCAAATTAAGGTGCTTTAACAAATATGATAAGTAATCCAATTAATGAATCTATTTGCACCAAAATTTGCTTACCTTTTTAAAATATTTTGTAGCTCTTTTGTCACTTCTGTAGAGGATGTGGATCTTGGTGTCTAAGATCACCAAGTTGCTGCTTCGAGTAGGATCTTGCAGCTTTTTGTAGACTGTCCTAAACAACTCCTTCACCAAAATATGATCTCAAAATTTCTTTCATGAGCCTAATATTTGGTGGCTTGTTCTCCTCTTGTGGTCTCCTCCTTCTATTGTAGATTTGGAGAAGTATTTATCTCTAAAGTGGTGCCTTCTTGCTATGAGAGGTAATCTTCAAATCTCCTAGATTTGGTGAGCTTCTTCTATCTTCAAGTCTTCTTGTCAAATTTTGACTTCAAGCAAGATCTTCTTCTCAAGATTATGAATATCTTGAGGTCTTCACTGGATTATTCTTCTAGGATTTGGCACTCCTTGCCAAATTCTTCTTCTCAAATTTGGCACTCCTTGCCAAATTCTCCTTCTCTTGGGCTTGTTGTCGGATGGTGATAATTGTCCCAAGTCCTTCACTATCAAGGGCTTCTCCTTGGTAGTGGATTTCTCTAGTGAGTTCTCCTTTGATGATTTCTTTAGTAAGGCTCTCCTAGCCTTTTACTGGATGCTCATTGAGACCTTCCCAAGGTCTTTGATCTTGCAGCTTTTGTTGGTCTTCCTTGAGACCTTCTCTTCAACCTTCTACTCCTAGAAGTGTTGGTGGTGATATATTCTTCTAGATATCTTATTCCACTACTTTTGAATGCAAGTAGGACTCTCCTAGTCCTTCTTCTTATTCCAATACTGGAAGTTCTTCAATGAGATCTTCTCCTGATCTCTTCAATTTTGCTTTAGGTGTTGAATTGATTCTGAAGAAGATACTCTTCCTAACTTTCTTGTAGGAAGTTTCCCAACTCACTGAATCTTATTTCCTTGCAATAAAATATTAGTACTAAAATCTTAATCTGCTTCTGAATCAGATATTCTCTTTTGAAGTCTTCTTCACAAGGCTTATGTGGCCTTTTTAGTATTAAGTATTTTATGGCTTTTTTTAGTATCAAGGCTTTTGTGGCCTTTTCTAGTATCAAGGCTTTTATGGGATTTTTAAATATCAAGGCTTTTATGGCCTTTTTAGTATCAAGTCTTCTTTGGACTTTGTATCAAGGCTTATGTGTTTTTTGTTGGCAATTTTGGGTACTTTGGGTACATTGCTTTTGCTCAAGTGTATAAGTTGTCATTGATGTCAAAAGGCATTTTTGTGTTGATATCAAAAAGAGTGTGATGTCAAAAATATCTTGAGAAAGCTTCATATTGTTAAAGGGTTTTTATTAAAACCATGGTGACAAGGTTAAAGGTTTTTCTTAAAACCATTTGGACTCATTAAGGGTTTTTATTAAAACCAAGCTTAACTTAATGCAAAGGTTTTTGCTTCTTGAAAAACCTTGAAGGTCCATGTTTATTATTAATAATTAAATTAACTCAAACCTTTGACAAAGGTCTAAGTTTAATTTATTATTAATAAAATAATAATAATTATTATTTTAATTATTATTAAAGGGTCTTTTAACCCTTAAGCGACACAGATAAAGTTTTCTTTCGCCGACGTGTTGCCATCGTTGGAGGAGCGCCGACGTCAAACGGTTAAGGAGAAATGGCTATATAAGTGGGGATGATTTTCTAAAGTAAGTGCACCACCGATTATTTGGAGTCTTCGATTTGCGTTTGCTCTGTATCATTCGAATAGCGCTTGGTGTCTTCGATTTGCGTTTGCTCTGTATCATTCGAATAGCGCTTGGTGTCTTCGATTTGTGCTTGCTCTGTGTCTTCGAATCTCCAATTGACGTCTTTGAAATCGTGCTTGATCTGTGTCTTGGAAACCATGCTTGGCATACTCGGATTTGAGCTTGGGCTGCATCCTTACTTTTTTGCTTGACGTTAGTGGATTGGCAATTGCACTTGAACTGTGTTTTTCTAGACTGTCTTTATGAGATGATTAATGCAAGCATTCAGTGACTTATGTTTTGGACGAGTGCTAGGAAAACGAATACGTTTTCCATATCCTACGATCAAGTGAAGATAAAACAAAGGATAGTTTAATATTTCTTTGTCGGGCACTTGTGCTCCAACGACGATGGAGTTTGAGTAAAGGCGCTCGCTAGGCGAGAGATACGGGTTTCGAATCACGTCGAGTGCATTTTTCCTTTTGTTGCGATGCACGAAGGAGAGCGGCTGTGATTGGGCTACGTAAGTAGAGGAGAATGCGCTTTAGCGCTTATAGTGGTGGCTCCTCATTTCTCCTAAGGTTGGAGAACTAAGTATTGCCAAGGTAAATCTTTTTATTGTTGACTTGGGATATTTGAGTTGATTTGATCAAGAATTATTGATGGAGGTATAAGGTTAAGTTGTAATCTTTGTTTTGACATTGTTATTATTAATGCTTGATGCTTATGTGGAGTAATAAGGTGTAAAGAGATTTTACTTTGTATGTATATTATAATTTTGGTGGTTAATATTAAGTTGGAGTAATAAGGTGTTATTTTGGATCTTTATTATTGTGTATTATTGTATAGTTGCTAACTCTAATTGGTGGTAAATTGAGAGTTAATGTTGTGATAGTTTTTGAGTTCTCCTTCTTCATCAAAGTAAAGGTATGGGCACATTCTTCCATGGTTGTTATTGATTGATGGTTTTCTAAAAATAAGTGTGGAGGGAAAAGGATTTCTACTTGTTTCCTTTTCTTGTGATGATTGGTTGAATGCTTCAAGGTTGATGTTGAGTTGAATGGTGTTGGTTGACTAAACCTTGTTTGATGAGCATTGTTGTTAAAACCCTAATTGGTTGTGGAAAGAACATGAGTATCATTGTTATATGAGATATTGCATGGTTGGCAATTGTTGGGTTGTGTTTCATGTTCTTGAGAAAAGCATACTACATCTATCTTATTCTGTTGAGATTGAGATTGAGTTGAGATTGATATTGGGAGTTAAGTATAGAACATATTGAGTCTCTAACAATTCTCTTTATGCTTCTATGAGGTTGATGAATCACATTGGGTCTCTAACAATTCTCTTTGTGGGTTCATGCTAAGCAAGTTTTTCTTGGTGAGCTTGTTGAGGTTTTGGACAGGTTCCGATGGGGACTTGTGAGCAGGTTTTGGACAGGTTTCGGTGGGGACTTGTGAGCAGGTTTTGGATAGGTTTCGGTGGGGACTTGTGAGCAGATTTGGACAGGTCCTAGCAGAGGACTTGTGAGCTGAGTTTGAGAGTTCTATCAGAGAACTTGAGGACAGAGGTGCATTGGTTCTTTGAGAAGAACCTGAGGACAGATTTGGCAAGTCTTTGAGAAGGCTTGTGTGCAGAGGATTGATTTGTTCAAGTGTTGGACAGATCTGACGAGACAGAGGAAGACTTGTACTAGACCGACTGACTGTGTTTGGTACGAGGTTGTTGAGCTGTTGTGGACGTGATCATAGAAGGCGAAGGTCTCTTAGGCTAAGCATTGAGGACAGGAGGTCTTCGGTGGAAAGGAGTTCCACGTGCTGGCAAGAGGTAGAGGCAGTTGATCTTCCGAGGGATCATTTCCAGAGCGAGAGGGAAGGTATCTCCTTTGAGCAGAGGCTCATAAATTTAGATAGAGGGGAAGGTATCTCCTTTGAGCGAGAGGCTCATAAATTTAGATTGGGGGAAGGTATCTCCTTTGGGCCGAGGCTCATAAACATTGTAATTGGGAAGGTTTCCCAAAGAACTTTGAGATAACTTTTAGAGAAAAGTTTTGTGGACGTAGCCTAGGCATTCTGGGTGAACCACGTTAAAATTGGTGTCACTTTGTGGATGATATTGTGCTTTGTTTTGATATTGCTTTGGGTATATTGCTTTACTATTTTGAAGTATAAAGGAAAAAGTAAAAAGAGGTCTTATACTTGTTCACCCCCCCTCTCAGTATAAGCTTGTGTTCTTCAATTGGTATCAGAGCGGGTGCCTTCGAAAAGTTTAACGAGCTTGAAGGAAAAGCTAGTAAAGAACACAATGGATTATTCAAGTGGCAATGCAGCACCTATTCTTGATGGGTCAGATTTTGGTCTTTGGAGTGCAAGGATGAAGGTTCATCTAATGGCACTTGGTAATGAAGTATGGGAAGTAATTGAAGATGAGTACACTATTCCTGTACATGGTCCATTTACTAAAGAAGAAAGGCTCCTCCATCACAGCAATTCAAAAGCAATGAATGCAATCCTGAAAGGCCTACAGAAAGATCTCACCAAAGTGATTCACTGCAAGACAGCTAGTGAAATGTGGAAACAGTTGCAAGGTGGTTCATACAGGTGATACAAATGTCAGAAAGGCCAAGTTGAGACACTTCAAAGGTATGTTTGAACAACTCAAGATGAATGATGATGAAAATATTAGTGACTACATGCTTCGTATGGATGAGGTTGTCAACTCCATGAAAGACTTAGGTCTTGAGCTTGCTGAAAATGATGTTTGTGATAAGATTTTAAGATCTCTTCCTAATAGATTTAGTGAAAATATTTCTGCTATTGAGGAAGCTAAAGATTTGGATAAGTTGAAAAAGGATGAGCTCCATAGTATACTTGCAGCATTTGAGTTGAGAACTCAAGTGAAGGTTGATGTCAAGAAAGAGGCAACTTTCAAGGCTACCAAGAATTCCAAAGGTAAACAACTTCAAGATAGTGATGAGTCTTCTAGTGATGAAGAGGCATATTACAACAAGAAAGGCAAGTTCTCTAGAAAGCACAAAAGTATGAAAAATATAAGATGTTTCAATTGTGGAAAGTTTGGTCATTATGCTACTGATTGTATTGTTCCCAAGAATGAAAGTGATGAAGATAAACAGGATTCTAAGAGCAAGGATTCTGAAAAGCACAAGCATCACAAGAAAAACAAAGATGAGCACAACAATCAAGGAAAGAGGTATTCTCACAAGCACAAGAAGAGTTTCTACCTAGACAAAGCAAGTAAGTGTTCTAGTAGTGATAGTGAAAGTTCTTCAAGTGATAATGAAAATGAGATGTTGTTCATATCAGAAAAAGAGGAAGAACCGAAACATAGATTCATTATCATGAAATGTCTTAGATGTGGAAACTTTGGTCACCTTGAGGATGATTGCACAAATAATGATTTGGTTTCTAGTATGTATGAGGATGCTTCAGAAAACTATAAGGAAGATGCATGTATGGTTTTTGAAAAGGGTAGCACCTCTAGTGATAAGAAATCTGAAAAAGGCTTTGATGATTCAAAAAGCAAACATATAGAGGAAGGTGAAGTAGATCTTAAAGGTGAACTTATTAGTGCTCTTAGTGCTTTGAAAAAGGAAAGAAAGAAGAATGCTAGACTCAAGGATAAGTTAGATGAATGTTGTATGGAGAGAGATGATCTTATAGAAAGTCTTGACTTCTCTATAGCTAAGACACAAGAACTCAAGGATGAGTTAGAGTCTAAGGTTCTTGAGTATAGTGAGTTAGAACAGAAAATGGCTTCTTTGAAAGAGGAAACTAAAGAGTACAAGGATAAGCTTCACAGGTTTCAAGATAGCTCCAAAAAGGTTAAGTCACTCATCAAAGGTCAAAGAAAGACAACAGATAAAACAGGCCTTGGTTTTGTTAAGCCACACAAGGAACAAGCTGGAGAGTCTAGTAAGAGACTCCAAAAGGAAGAGAGTTCTGATGAGGAAAGTATTTCAGATCATGAGTCCTTGAATGATAGATGCATAGAAATAGAAAATAGGAAACAGAAAAAGGGGAGAAAGTTTACAGGACCTAGAAAGCCATTTACAGGAAAGTTTAATGGCAGATGTTTTGCTTGTCACGGGTTTGGTCACATGGCTTCACATTGCATGACTCAAGTAAGGAAGGTAAATTACAGTTTCAAAGGTGGTAATTTCTTTCAAGGGTATTGCTACTCTTGTAAACAGTTTGGGCACAAGGCAGTTTATTGCAAGGCAAATATCAGGAACAGTTGTCGGAACGAGTTTGGTCAGAATAGGTTTGGTCAGAACAGGTTTGGTCAGAACAGGTTTGGTCAGAACAGGTTTAGTCAGAATAGGTGGATTCAAAGAACAGGTATGCCTAAAAGAAATAACATTGTTACTTGTTATAAGTGCAACAATGAAGGTCACACAACTAGACAGTGTAGAGCTGAACTTCCAAGGTACAAGAACAGGAACAATGGTATGAACAGGTCCAAGGATCAAGGCATGGATAAGAACAGGAATGATAACAGGGACAGGAACAATGACAAGAACAGGAACAAGAATATGGACAAAGAGTTCAAGAGAAGGCCCGGCAAGGAAGTTATAGACGCTGATGATGATCAGTGCCTAATGGGAGTTTTACTCCCACCCCAGAATTAATCACCTCATCAGGGAGGTGGGGGAGGGACTAAGCTAAGAGGCTCATTCTTAGTCCCGAGCCCCAAAGGTGACCCTTTGCCATTGATGACAAAGGGGGAGAGATATGAGTAAGGGGGAGAGCTTCAAAGTGAAGAGGAAAGCTTCAAGTTAGGGGGAGCAAAACTTCAAAGGAAGATTCTCAGTTGTGGGCACAGTTGGTCAGTTGTTAGCACAGTTGGTTTCAGTTTTGGCTCTTGAGAAGTGTTTTCAGTAAAGGTTTGCCATCAATGACAAAGGGGGAGATTGTTGGCAATTTTGGGTACTTTGGGTACATTGCTTTTGCTCAAGTGTATAAGTTGTCATTGATGTCAAAAGGCATTTTTGTGTTGATATCAAAAAGAGTGTGATGTCAAAAATATCTTGAGAAAGCTTCATATTGTTAAAGGGTTTTTATTAAAACCATGGTGACAAGGTTAAAGGTTTTTCTTAAAACCATTTGGACTCATTAAGGGTTTTTATTAAAACCAAGCTTAACTTAATGCAAAGGTTTTTGCTTCTTGAAAAACCTTGAAGGTCCATGTTTATTATTAATAATTAAATTAACTCAAACCTTTGACAAAGGTCTAAGTTTAATTTATTATTAATAAAATAATAATAATTATTATTTTAATTATTATTAAAGGGTCTTTTAACCCTTAAGCGATGCAGATAAAGTTTTCTTTCGCCGACGTGTTGCCATCGTTGGAGGAGCGCCGACGTCAAACGAGTTAAGGAGAAATGGCTATATAAGTGGGGATGATTTTCTAAAGTAAGTGTACCACCGATTATTTGGAGTCTTCGATTTGCGTTTGCTCTGTATCATTCGAATAGCGCTTGGTGTCTTCGATTTGCGTTTGCTCTGTATCATTCGAATAGCGCTTGGTGTCTTCGATTTGTGCTTGCTCTGTGTCTTCGAATCTCCAATTGACGTCTTTGAAATCGTGCTTGATCTGTGTCTTGGAAACCATGCTTGGCATACTCGGATTTGAGCTTGGGCTGCATCCTTACTTTTTTTGCTTGACGTTAGTGGATTGGCAATTGCACCTGAACTGTGTTTTTCTAGACTGTGTTGTGAGATGATTAATGCAAGCATTCAGTGACTTATGTTTTGGACAGTGCTAGGAAAACGAATACGTTTTCCATATCCTACGATCAAGTGAAGATAAAACAAAGGATAGTTTAATATTTCTTTGTCAGGCACTTGTGCTCCAACGACGATGGAGTTTGAGTAAAGGCGCTCGCTAGGCGAGAGATACGGGTTTCGAATCACGTCGAGTGCATTTTTCCTTTTGTTGCGATGCACGAAGGAGAGCGGTCGTGATTGGGCTACGTAAGTAGAGGAGAATGCGCTTTAGCGCTTATAGTGGTGGCTCCTCATTTCTCCTAAGGTTGGAGAACTAAGTATTGCCAAGGTAAATCTTTTTATTGTTGACTTGGGATATTTGAGTTGATTTGATCAAGAATTATTGATGGAGGTATAAGGTTAAGTTGTAATCTTTGTTTTGACATTGTTATTATTAATGCTTGATGCTTATGTGGAGTAATAAGGTGTAAAGAGATTTTACTTTGTATGTATATTATAATTTTGGTGGTTAATATTAAGTTGGAGTAATAAGGTGTTATTTTGGATCTTTATTATTGTGTATTATTGTATAGTTGCTAACTCTAATTGGTGGTAAATTGAGAGTTAATGTTGTGACATTTTTTGAGTTCTCCTTCTTCATCAAAGTAAAGGTATGGGCACATTCTTCCATGGTTGTTATTGATTGATGGTTTTCTAAAAATAAGTGTGGAGGGAAAAGGATTTCTACTTGTTTCCTTTTCTTGTGATGATTGGTTGAATGCTTCAAGGTTGATGTTGAGTTGAATGGTGTTGGTTGACTAAACCTTGTTTGATGAGCATTGTTGTTAAAACCCTAATTGGTTGTGGAAAGAACATGAGTATCATTGTTATATGAGATATTGCATGGTTGGCAATTGTTGGGTTGTGTTTCATGTTCTTGAGAAAAGCATACTACATCTATCTTATTCTGTTGAGATTGAGATTGAGTTGAGATTGATACTTGGGAGTTAAGTATAGAACATATTGAGTCTCTAACAATTCTCTTTATGCTTCTATGAGGTTGATGAATCACATTGGGTCTCTAACAATTCTCTTTGTGGGTTCATGCTAAGCAAGTTTTTCTTGGTGAGCTTGCTGAGGTTTTGGACGGGTTTCGATGGGGACTTGTGAGCAGGTTTTGGACAGGTTTCGGTGGGGACTTGTGAGCAGGTTTTGGATAGGTTCCGGTGGGGACTTGTGAGCAGATTTGGACAGGTCCTAGCAGAGGACTTGTGAGCTGAGTTTGAGAGTTCTATCAGAGAACTTGAGGACAGAGGTGCATTGGTTCTTTGAGAAGAACCTGAGGACAAATTTGGCAAGTCTTTGAGAAGGCTTGTGTGCAGAGGATTGATTTGTTCATAAAAAATATCCTTAGAGAACGTGTCCATATTAATAAAAAGGGATATCTTCCATATTGGATTTCTATTTGGTTTTGATTCATTTATGCTTCTCTCCTTTCATGCACTTTCAATTCATAGGATTTAGCATTATCTTTTGTTTCGTTCACATCGCATCTTGGCTTTTCCTTTTTGTTTTTGTATCCTCGTGCTTTTAGTGGCGATCACGGTGGGACCTTGTCCTCTATTTTTGAGATCAAAAATCTGATCAAAACTTGTTTGTTTTTGCTTGTAGGTACCAAGTTTTCAAACGTTGGACTACTGTTCGTTCCAGCCTATGGCGAATACAGAGCTGGAATTCATCTTACCCAGGGACGAATGGGCATTCGCCCCACCCTGTGATGAATACAATTTTGTTATTCATCCCACCCAGGGACGAATAGCTCTCTATGAAGTTTTAGGACAAAAACTTAGAACCAGTCGATTTGTGCAGAGAAGAGGTAAGGGTCCTAAACACCTTCTGTCATTTTTTACTTTCTATTTTTTGTTTTTTGGTTATTTGCTTGCTTAGGGAAAGTTTTTTTTTACTGCATGTTTTCTTCATCTATGCAAATTAAAAAGAACTCCACACACCATGTGGTAATCTAAACACGAAGGAGCTGGTCGTAAAACCCTAGCCCTTGATCAAGACCAATGATGGATTTCATCACCACCTTGGCTTGAATTTTTGCATCCATAACCCCGATCACTACTGTTGCTAGACGTAAATCTTGATGAAATCTAACCAAGTGTAGCTGGGGTGATTCCCAGTGCATGAGGATAAGTCTTCTATGGTAGGTGTCAAAAATAGGGTGATTCCCCTTTCATACCGCCTATGTTCCACGTACCATCTGCTCTCACATACCAATAGTTTCCCTCACGTAAGGGTGGGTATATAAAGAGGTTGGTATATTGTCCTGACAATGGTATATCAAAGGGGCAACCATTTTTGGGAGTCATAAGAGCCATCATATTGCATTTAAATGTTCTTTACAAAATATTTCAAAACAAAAATCAAAACACACTAAACCAGGTTTAGGGCACATATTTAATCTTTAAATGAGATAATCATTGCTTTGTGTGTGTGTGTGATCTTTTCTATTTAGTGTAGAATAAAAATCATAAAAATAAATAAAAATCTACACATATTGTAGGAAAACACCACCATGGTGTACACCCATAGCCAAGCCCAATCACGGGCAGGAGCTGCAAAGAGTGTACAAGGGGGCACAAGTCGCCTCTGCTATAGCCCCAAGGACTTGGTCATACCACCTTAGTGGCCCGACCCACAAGAGAGTCCACATCGTGCCATTTCAGAATGGGACTATAGAGGCACCCCTTCGAGGGGCACTCCCGTCCAACATAGACCCTTTCAGGAGGAATCCTTACATGTGACACTCAATATAAATGAGAAGGCTCCCTTAGAAGCTCGGTATGAGTGGCCACCATGCAATGAAGTGCTAGAACATCATAGGGTCCATGAGGAGAAGCCACATGATTATGCCATCCCTCCTTCATCCCCCATCACTGTTAGAAACAATAAGTAAAATCCAGAGCATATGGCTCTTCAAACAGGGCGAGCCAACTCTGCCTGCCCATTTCACATATATGAAAAGGAGCATGAGGAAGACCATTACATTCCTTAAGAGCAATATACATTGTGGGAGTAATGTACTTTTGCACCTGCTATCTACCAGGATCACCTACTGAGGCCAAAGCCTTGAGTGAATTCTGCCAACCTCGATAAAGTAAAGCAACCTATAGAGATCTCAGATAATCATGACTGAGATAAATGCATAGGAGACGCATCTAGGCCTCCTAGAATCAATATGGTAGAACAAATTGACTTGGAAGTTGCCAGACATATCGCCCACCAAGTGCAGATCATGCAGCTTGAACAAGACCAACATCAACTAGAGCATCTATATCACCTTAGCAAAGAGCGCATTCGGTACCAAATAGATGAGCTACTCCATAACACGGTTCCTGAGAGGGTTCCAACCCCTCACACCCAAAGAGAAAAATTGTATGAGAGGTGCAACCCCTTGGTATGAGACAGGTCTCCACAACATTACCAAGTGCTACCTCTGAGACCTCCTAGACCTGATCAGGAGGCCACTCCCAGAAATAATGATGGGCACCCTCTGCGGGGACCCACCCATGTGTATAGGTCTTGTATAGGAACTCCTCAAGAAGCCTATGAGGAGTATGAGCAAGAAGAAGATAGGGCTAAAATGCCCTACCAAGGCAAAGGGGATGTTATCTAGCCACCCCTCCATAGGCCTCAAGTTCCCCCCAACCCGCAACGACAATAAACTAATGAGGAAGAGATCAAATCCTCTGATGCATATAAAGTGCTGCTAGAGCGCTTAGATTCTATGGAGACCAAAACCTCTGGGACCCAAAATCCCACTTTATGCAAACTCCATAGTCATCCTATGCATCCGTTAGTGCCAGCACCCCCTTACCCTGAACACTTTAAACTACCTCAGCTGGCAATATGTAGTGGAGAGGAGGATGCCCAAGAGCACGTGACTAGATTCTTGAGCCAATGCTTTGGAATTTAGGACAATGATGCTTTGCTATTAAGAACATTCATCACCATGTTCGCCAGTCCTACCTCATATTAGTTCACTCAATTGCCAAAGCAAAACATTAGTAACTTAGATCAGCTAGTGGATGTGTTCCTTGAATGCTTCACATTCAACACCAAGAAGAAGGTATCACTAAGTGACCTAGCCAGCCTCAGGTAGTATGAGGAAGAAACCATGGCAACTTATGGGAACCGATGGAGGACTTTGCTTTCAAAGCTGCCCTACCTCCCTCCTATGTTTGACCTCACCCAAATGTTCTGAAAGAGCTGTTTGAGATCGATCTCCGTGCTATTACAACAGCAACAATATGCCAATTTAGAGGAAGCTCTGGTGCAAGCTAGAATCATTGAGGAGATCAAGATTTAGGATGGTGAGATAGCCAGGCCAAAGAAGAAATAATGGTCTAAGAACACCAAAATAGGGACCACAAAAAAGAAACCCGCTACAGTCAATCAGGTTGCTATAAATGTCCTTAAGCCTGCACAAGAAACATAACCCCAAAAGGCTAACTATTAGGAAGTGCATCTTAACATTTATGACCAAGAAAATCAAAGGCAAGAACAAAATCAGCAGCGTCGCCCTAGGCAACAATTCACACCTTACACAGAGTCTAGAGCCTCCCTGTTTGACCGCTTATCAGTGGAAAACTTGATCAACCTGCCCGAGATTCAACCCATAGACCCCAATGTGCCAAAACCTAAGGGTTATAGGGAATACTTGTACTGTAGGTTCCACAGATAGAAGGGACATGACCTTAAAGCATGTTGGAAGTTTAAAGGCTTGGTGCAAGACCTAATAGATAACAAGACATTAGCGGTGGATAATCTCGTGGCACCAAGCAACCAAAAAATGGAGGTATTTAAAGACCCCTTGCCTGCCCATGATGCGTAGGTAAAGACCCTACAAGTTAGTGAGGTAACACAGAACTACCCCATGCAGGGGTATGTGGGGATGATCAGTATAGTGACTCAGAATAAGAGGTACCCGAGCACATCTGCCCCCATGACAGCTACAGGAGAGGTGCCAACAACATCACAACTGCAATAGCACCTTGCACCACCTCCTCTACCTAGACCAGTGGCCACAATTTGGACCAAACTCACCTAGAGTTTGAGAACCACGTTGGCTAGGCTCCCCATCTATGAGCTCATACAACAATCAACGCCCCATCGGGAGGCTCTAATGGATATACTAAAAGCCATCGAGTTGCAGCCCATGAAGCAAATTCTTTCAACAACTTTGTGGGACATGTCAAATTATGCACTAAGCTAGTCATCACCTTTTGAGAGGACGAAGTGAAATCAGTGGCTGATGACATGGCAAATCCACCTGTGCACATCATCGCACGGGTCAACAGGATTCTGTACAAGAGGGTATTGGTGGATACTGGCTCATCCAGTAATATCATTACAACAGCGGCCTTGAAGCACCTAAAGCTGCCCGCATCTCACATAGTGGCCTCCACCTATACACTGTGAGCATTCAATGATGCAATATGCTCGATAGTTGGCATAATTGTCCTACCCATCCAAGTGGGAAAAAATACTATACCTACATTGTGCCACATCTTGGAGGGTGAGATGGCCTATAACATCTTGCTGGGTTGACCATGGATCAGGTACATGAAGTGTGTCCCTTTGATAGCTCATCAATGCTTAAAGTATACATTCGAAGGGCAGGTGCATGTAGTCTCGGTAGACTTGGAACCCTTCAAGTATTGCAATGTGGTGCAACTAATGCCACAATTGACCCTTCCATCAATGCATTTGGATTTCCAGTTGAATCCATCTAATCAGGGTCCGATTCCATAGGCATCCCCATTGACAAGTCCATCAAAACCCTGGTCGGGTCCATCTTCATTGTCTAATCCTTCACCAACGACGCCACCTATGGTGGCCACATAGAAGGACAAATGGAAGAAACCCCTAGAAGAGGCACCGCCATCAGTCTCAACCATATCTACTAAGGAGGTGCCTAGCAGAATGGAAATTAAGGCTCCTAGTTCACCTGACATGGAGTGGACTCAGAAAGAACTTCCATTCCCTCCCCCTCAATCATAAACAATCATCGTTGAAATGGCCAATATGGTCCTGGGGGAGTATCTGGTGTGGAATATTGTAGCAACACCTGTACTGGAGTCCATGCAGGACATGGGGAGACCTCGCCTCCCCATCGGTACCATTGTTCCTCTAGGCTACCCACCAAATCAGACAAATTTTGTGTATGGGGGCCTTGATCATGGTATTGAACCATACATGCAAGAAGAAGAAGATGAAGAGCCCTTTGCAGAAGATGTCAATTATTTGTCCAACCTAAATTTTGCTTAGAGATATCTTGGCCAATGCAATTGGCATGGATATGGGTTAGGCAGATATGAGCAAGGAATGCACGTTCTTTGCCAACCAAGATATCATATGCCATATGACAAGTTAGGAGTAGGGTTCAACCACCCCCTGCCCTTGGACATCTTGGTAGAGAACATGCAAGGCCTAGGGATAGGCAACAAGGGGGGATTGGCATTAGATCCATATTCCAACCCTAACACGACATATACACTAGGTGATTATCTCCCATTGTTGACGACCAACCTTGTTGACATCAACAACCCTTTCCCTTTGCTCGAGAGAGGAGAAAGTTTGAGAACTCCCTTACAAGAGAGATATAGACAAGGTCAGGAAGGATCTTCTAAAGACGAGTCAGAATACGAAGTAGCACCATGGGACCCCTTTGAATTAGATAGCAATCACTCACAAGTGACCCCCATGGATGATTATCAAGAAAGTCTCCTAACAATGTTCCCTTTGGATGCTCCAATCGAGCAAGTGCCACCTCAAGAAAATTAGGTCCCCCTACAAAGAGAAAAACAACCCCAATGGGGCCATATCAATTTGCTCGAACAAGATGAGCCCTGTTGGTCACGAATCTGCCACAGGAAAGGATTTTATGCTAAATGCGCCCTAGACCCGGCCAACATTGAAAGGCTGGGAGAAAGAAATGTCTCCTAGACCAATCTCTAGAGAGGGCTGGTTCCCTTACTAAATCTAAGCTTGATGAAGACTAGAGTTACTGGAAAGGAATTGGAAATATGCAGAAAGAAATGGGAAATTACAGAAAGAGATGGGAAATATGGCTAAGGCCAAATTTATATGATCGGGGAAAGAAACTCAGCAAGAATTTAACCTCAAGCGTATGAACAACATATAATAATAGAATACAACATAATCCACTTACGACCTTGCGTAGACAACCTTCAGGATTGCATTCCAGAACTCACTTCCTCATTTGCAATATTCAAACTCAGATACAGAATTGAAATCTAACAGTAGATTAGAAAGACGAGCATAACTGAGAAATACATGAAATAGAAGGAAATCACACAGAAAGACGTTTGCAAAATCAGAGGCCAAATATCTTTCATTCATGCAAAGAACTTGAAAGCTTTCATGCAACCTGTCTCTCAAACTCCCAATAATTGTTCTGGAGAAGTACATTGATATTTATAGAAGTCTTGCTTCTCTACAACATTAAAAATATGCAATGAACCTCCTCGAGATCTACAAAATGTGCAACAGAAACAAGGAAATGATCCCCTTAAACCAGCCTCGGAG
Organism: Wollemia nobilis; assembly: GCA_028583015.1. Lineage (NCBI taxonomy): Eukaryota > Viridiplantae > Streptophyta > Pinopsida > Araucariales > Araucariaceae > Wollemia > Wollemia nobilis. Next base: position 2,572,892 of record JAQPPZ010017059.1, read on the forward strand.
AAACCAGAAATTAACTGAAATAAGGAACCGGTCATCTTCATTAAATGGTCGTTCTCGAAACATGCTTGAACCGTTAGAAAAATCATGAACAGAAGCTTTGAACAATGGGCGTCTTCAATTCTGGTGGCTTGGACACGTTCTTCTACCTTGTATACATTGGAAAGCAGCAAAACATTTAATTTTGGAGTGCTTTTAATCCTTGGAAATCGCAATGCTTCATCGAGCCGTTTGAACTGCTTTCTGGCATGAAACTGTAATGGGTCGCGAAAATGCGACATGTCATGAAATCGTGACATATCTTTGCTCCATACACTTTGTCACTTTGGGACCGCGAAAACCAACCATGTCACAAAATCGTGACGTATTCGGCTCTTTGTTCTCCTTCGCCACCTTAGCTCATGAAAACGCGATGCATCGCGAAATCGTGACGTTCCGTACTATTCTGCTCTTTCTCCGCTCTGTTTCCGTGAAACTATGACCTGTCACGAAATCGTGACGTTCTTTCCCAATTTTGTCTCTTCGCTGCTTCGAACCGCGAAAACGTGACAAGGCGCGATTTCGCTACACCTTTCTCTCTTTTGGCTGTCTTCCTAGTACATCGTGAAAATGCAACACTCTTCACCATGTCACGAAAACTTCACCATGTCGCAAAATCATGACTTCTTCTACCTTCTGTGCCCTTCTCTTCTGTATACCCGTGAAACTGCAACATGTTGCGATTTCACGATAGTTTTCTCTTGCCTTGTACGGTCCAACTCTCAACCTGCGAAAACATGACACTCTTGCCTCAAGTGGTTCTTTAATCTCCAGCATGTCACGAAATCGTGACAAGTTCTATCTCCTTGGACTTTACTGCTTTTTGACCACGAAAATTTGTCATGTCACGAAATCGTGACATTCCGTACAATCTGGCTGCCTCCTTGCTTCCTCCTCGCGAAAACGCGACATGTCACGAAATCATGATAATTCCCTGCACTTGGTCCTTTCGCCCCAATATGTCACGAAATCATGACGTTTCCTTGTTGCTGGACTTCATCTCCACAAATGTCGCGAAATCGTGACGTCTTTCATGCCTTATGCTTTTTGTTTCAACTTTGTCGTGACCACGCAACACGTCGCGATTTCGCGACGTCTTTCGCATTTTGTGCCTTGTTCATTATTCTATCGTGAAATCACTACGAGATTCATTGTCATCACCCTTTGCTTAGTTATGTCACGATTTCGTGACCTTTTCTCTGCACTGTCTCCGTTGACCATTTTGACCGTGATTTGGGAACACATCGTGAAATCGTGACAACTTTGCTTTTGACTTCTCTCTCCTCAACAGACCCGTGATAACGTGACATGTCGTGATATCGTGACGGTTTTGAACTGTGCCTTCCATGCTACTTTTTGTCGTGATATCGCGATAGTCTTCGGACTTAGCTTTTTTTTGCATCAAAACCTGTAAAGGAGTGAGAACTTCAACATCTTATGCATGAATAATCAACAATCAAAATAATGTGGCAAAAATGCCAACATTCTTGGTGGCTCATGGGGTATACAGTTCTGTTGTATGCACGAATCCTAGGCATGAATCCATTGGGCAACAGAGTCAAGAAAAACTGAGAACAACAAGCTGGCTGATGGGGTACATCTCGACGGACTGCTGCAACAACTCTTGCTGATTTATTGAAAACTCAAGTAAATCTGTATTTGGCTTAGCTTACCAGGTGCTATAAAAGAATCTCCATGAAAGCACCTGGGGTTGCAAAATGGAAATGAATGAAATAAGTGGAGTGAGGACTATGGAATGGAAATAGTAAATGATGGAATGGTGGAATGGAGGGAGTGATGCGGTAGATATAGTAACAGAGTGCTTCTGTGTCACCGACTACGGGGATGGAAGAAAAATGAATAATGGAAATGGAAGTGGAAGGGATGAAATGTAGTATGAACTGTGGATAAATGCTAAAATGACAATGAAATTAGAAGAAAAGGAAAAGAAGAAACGGGAATATTAGAAAGGGAAAAAGAAACAACAGCAGTGGCTTGATTACTTGCAGAAGAAAAAGGAGTAGGAGAAGAAGGGAATGAAGAGGGGAAGGAAGAAATTGACAAAAGCCACTATCTATTGGGAAGGAAGAAGAAAAAAGAAAGAAATACGTACCTACGGGCTCGCATGCAAAAAGAGCCGAAGTTGACAGAGGAAAACAATATTTTTTTTCTATTTTCTTTTCTTTTTTTTTTTTTTTTTTTTAGAGGTAACTCCCGAATTAGTTGTGAACTTTCGGGAAAGACACGAACCCAAACACGGTTCTGTCTCCTGGATCCCAGACCTTTGACAGACACTCAGTAGACTCCTGGTTGATGATCAGCTCAGAGTCACCAAAGATTTGCAACTGCTGTACTCCAAGTGTCCTAGCCATCTTGAAACCTAGGCATGATCATTCAGTCCCAGTGTTAACGCCATTTTTGTATTGTGCTCCATCAAAATAGAGCTGATCTGGTAGAGAATCTTGACCAACTTGATCAGGAGGCAACTTGACTTCAACCTCTTCAGGCTTCGTAATGGAGTAACATCCAATCTCAGTTTCGATCATGGCATTAAAATTGAGCATTGAAAACTCATCCTCCAAATCAGGATCCTCCAACTCTTCAGTTATCATATGAATAGCATTTTTGGACTTTTCTTCTTCTTCTATCTTCTCAATATGAAAAGTAGAAGGCTTCTGATTATAGATCCGGACTCGTCTTCCTTTGAAAGGAATCTCCAAGTGAGAATAATCCAGAGCAAGGTAGCCTCCCAACTTTGCAGTAAATTCTCTGGATAAGCACATACTAAAATACGGTTCTAGATCAACCACAACTATCTCCTGAATGACTGTAATCTGAGGCATAGTGTGTAAAACAATTGGGACATCCTTGATTACACCCACTATTTTCACTGGAGTCCCATCCAACTGCAAGACTCCAGGGCTACTTCTTGTATATTCCATTCCCATCGCTTCACAAACTGCCTTTGGCATGACAGTTGTCGCGACACCAGAATCGATCAGGCAATTATGTACAATCCAACCCTCCATCCTGAGTGACAGATAAAATGGGGGTGGTCTATTCCTTCTAGAGGCTAAAGAAGTTAACGTTTGAGCCATAACTACCTGGGCTGGAACTTTCCCCTTACTTTGTATAGTCTTCAGGGATTCCTGTAAGAGATTTACCTGTCCAGGCAACTGTAAGGTGTCATACAAACTTACCTTAGCTGGTATCCATTTGAGTTCTTCAACAATATTGTACTCCATGGAGATCTGTTCCTTCCCTCCACTAGCAGATTCAAATTTGCTTTTATATTGCTGGGTAGCCTCCACTCGTTGTCGTTTGGTCAATGATGGATACCGCAACGTCTCTTTGGCTTGCTCCTTTGTTTTTGCTTGCGGCTGGGAAGTAGAAGCTTGTTCCTTCTCTTTTACTGGTGGTGGAAGTGGATCCTTCGACAAAATAGGTGATTGTCGTTGCATTGGGGAATCATGAACCTTTGTTGGCATTTGCTGCTTCGTTGCTTGTACAGGAGGTACTTTCAATGGCTCCATCTTAGCCGGATCTACCAACATTGGTTTCTTGCCGCTGCATGTCAGTATTGCTATATGTTCCTCCAGAGACTCCACGGAAGTAAGATCCACCTCTCGAATCATGTTTACATGGCTCCCTGTAAGAACTTGCAAATAATTTTGGTGGACCATGCAAGTGGACTCATCATGTGGGTCATTGCAGGAAGAACACCAATAAGATGGCTCATGTGAAACTTCAGAAGGGCCAGCCTCTTCACTTACCAGAATTGCTGAGTTCCTTTTAGGTGGTTTCTCCATAGCCTTGCTAGGAGCAGGTTGTTCTCTAGTTACTGCCGGCATAAATCTTCGTGGCTGATAATTCCTTTTCGCCTCTCTCTGTTCCATAGATGTCACCTTGTCAGTGAGAGATCTCATAGCCGACTGAATTTCTTGTAACATAGCCAATTGAGGATCTGGGCTTGAGGACACAGGCGGTGCCGATAAAGGTAATGGAACCTATGGGGAAGACAATGCAGGAATTGGAAGTGGAGGGACTAACCGTGGAATGCTCGATGCAGGCAACTAGGGAATAGTTGGAGCAGGAAGCTGAGGAACTGGAATAGGTGCGATTTGAGGCGCACTTGAGCTCCATGATGGGGTAGGATACATAGATGGCATGGGCTGTGGAAGTGAACCAGAGTACAAATACTTAGGAAGATCAGGTATAATAGGCATTGTTACCTTTGGAGGAAGTCTACCTATAGCAATCAAATCAGCTTCCACCTTTAACGCTTGTTCGAACAACTCTGGAAATGTAGTCACGTTGGACTGTCGGACAGCCCAACCGATGTCTGTGTTGAATGCTCTGAGGTAATAAAATGCAGCTAGCTCATCAGCAGGCCGAAGACCATCAGGAATCCTCTGCCAGGTTCTGGTAAATCTGACATTGAAATCAGCTATCTCTTCCTGTGGGTGCCTCTTGGATTGCATTAAACTGATGCAATAATGAAAATGGATCAGCACTGTTCATGAAAATTCTTAACTAACAGTTCTCCTAGCTGATCCCATGATGTAATGGTGCCTGGTTGCAACGTTCGGTACCAATACAACAATTTTCCTCTCAAGGACAACACTAACAACTTTACCATCACATCTTCATCAGTTATATCATGGATGGCCGCCAAAGAAGCTACATCATTAATATGTTCATATGCAGTCTTACCCGTACCATCATAGGTCGGCAAAACTTTCAAAGCAGCCTGGGGAACTGGATTCTGAGCCTGCAAATTCAAGGCTCCTGAACTATTCCATGCCAAGAACTTCTTGGGTTGAGGATACTGGGCCATTGGGACTAGTGGATGTGATTGAGAAGACAAAAAACTAGTAACAATACCAGAGGTTTGTGTGAATATGGCAGATGATGCAAACGATGGGGAAACCAACCTAGAATGTTCACCTCTTTTTGTGTTGTCAAGTTCAAAAAACTCAACAAGATCTTCAACTTTTTTGGACTTTGATCTCGTGATCATGAAGTACAGCTTTCACTGCATCCACGTTCGGAGATTTTTGGGTACTGTAGAGTCACCAAATGTTCTAACTATATGGCATGAAGGCGAACATTAAACCCTCAATACTATGGGATCTTTCTGAGACAAAAACAGTTTGTCCCACCGGGCGTGCCAAAAACTGTTGGTCACGAATCTGCCACAGGAAAGGATTTTACGCTAAATGCACCCTAGACCCGACCAACATTGAAAGGCTGGGAGAAAGAAATGTCTCCCAGACCAATCTCCAGAGAGGGCTGGTTCCCTTACTAAATCTAAGCTTGATGAAGACTAGAGTTACTGGAAAGGAATTGGAAATATGCAGAAAGAAACGGGAAATTACAGAAAGAGATGGGAAATATGGCTAAGGCCAAATTTATATGATCGGGGAAAGAAACTCAGCAAGAATTTAACCTCAAGCGTATGAACAACATATAATAATAGAATACAACATAATCCACTTACGACCTTGCGCAGACAACCTTCAGGATTGCATTCCAGAACTCACTTCCTCATTTGCAATATTCAAACTCAGATACAAAATTGAAATCTAACAGCAGATTAGAAAGACGAGCATAACTGAGAAATACATGAAATAGAAGGAAATCACATAGAAAGACGTTTGCAAAATCAGAGGCCAAATATCTTTCATTCATGCAAAGAACTTGAAAGCTTTCATGCAACCTGTCTCTCAAACTCCCAATAATTGTTCTGGAGAAGTACATTGATATTTATAGAAGTCTTGCTTCTCTATAGCATTAAAAATATGCAACGAACCTCCTCGAGATCTACAAAATGTGCAACAAAAACAAGGAAATGATCCCCTTAAACCAGCCTCGGAGAAACCAGAAATTAACTGAAATAAGGAACCGGTCGTCTTCATTAAATGGTCGTTCTCGAAACATGCTTGAACCATTAGAAAAATCATGAACAAAAGCTTTGAACAATGGGCGTCTTCAATTCTGGTGGCTTGGACACGTTCTTCTACCTTGTATACATTGGAAAGCAGCAAAACATTTAATTCTGGAGTGCTTTTAATCCTTGGAAATCGCAATGCTTCATCGAGCCGTTTGAACTGCTTTCTGGCATGAAACTGTAACGGGTCGCGAAAACGCGACATGTCATGAAATCGTGACATATTTTTGCTCCGTACACTTTGTCACTTTGGGACCGAGAAAACCAACCATGTCACAAAATCATGACGTATTTGGCTCTTTGTTCTCCTTCGCCACCTTAGCTCGCGAAAATGTGACGCGTCGCGAAATCGTGACGTTTCATACTATTCTGCTCTTTCTCCGCTCTGTTTCCATGAAACTATGACCTGTCACGAAATCGTGACGTTCTTTCCCAATTTTGTCTCTTCGCTGCTTTGAACCGTGAAAACGCGACAAGGCACGATTTCGCTACACCTTTCTCTCTTTTGGCTGTGTCTTCCTAGTACGTCGCAAAAATGCAACACTCTTCACCATGTCACGAAAACTTCACCATGTCGCGAAATCGCTACTTCTTCTACCTTCTGTGCCCTTCTCTTCTGTATACCCGTGAAACTGCAACATGTTGCGATTTCGCGACAGTTTTCTCTTGCCTTGTACGGTCCAGCTCTCAACCTGCGAAAACATGACACTCTTGCCTCAAGTGGTTCTTTAATCTCTAGCATGTCGCGAAATCGCGACAAGTTCTATCTCCTTGGACTTTACTGCTTTTCGACCGCAAAAATTCGTCATGTCACGAAATCGTGACATTCCGTACAATCTGGCTGCCTCCTTGCTTCCTCCTCGTGAAAACGCGACATGTCACAAAATCGTGACAATTCCCTGCACTTGGTCCTTCCGCCCCAATATGTCATGAAATCATGACGTTTCCTTGTTTCTGGACTTCATCTCCACAAATGTCATGAAATCATGACGCCTTTCATGCCTTATGATTTTTGTTTCAACTTTGTCGCGACCACGCAACACGTCGCGATTTCATGACGTCTTTCGCCTTTTGTGCCTTGTTCATTATTCTGTCGCGAAATCGCTACGAGATTCATTGTCATCACCCTTTGCTTAGTTATGTCACGATTTCGTGACCTTTTCTCTGCGTTGTCTCCGTTGACCATTTTGACCGTGATTTCGGAACACGTCGTGAAATCGCGACAACTTTGCTTTTGACTTCTCTCTCCTCAATAGACCCGCGATAACGCGACATGTCGCGATATCGCGATGGTTTTGAACTGTGCCTTCCATGCTACTTTTTGTCGCGATATCGCGACAGTCTTCGGACTTAGCTTTTTTTGCATCAAAACCTGTAAAGGAGTGAGAACTTCAACATCTTATGCATGAATAATCAACAATCAAAATAATGTGGCAAAAATGCCAACAAGCCCCTAATGTCCCAAATAGTTGTCGGAACCAACGAAGGCTTGTGGATCTCCAACAGTCATTATGAAGATGAAACTGAGATGGCATATCTCAATCACATGCAGTAGATGCAAAAACAATACCCCTGGGATATTGATGACATATTTGAACAACTAAACATAATGCCAGGGCATGTGTGGCACTTAAACCCAACGTAGTGGGAACAAGTGTTGAATCCACCACTTTGGGCATACAGATAACACATTTCACTCAGAGACCCTATAGATATATCAGTGTCGATGGCATATCCTGTCCTCATATTCGCACATAGGGCTGATACATTTGTGCCAATACCTCCAGAGCCATATCCGAAGCACAAAGAACATCCAAAATATCCGAGTCACCACACCTATGGTAATGGAGACCAAAATCATTTCATCAACATGATCTCCATTGACTTAACCGCCCCCATCCACAATTTGATCGATCCAGCATAGTCATTGTATCTAGACATAGATGCCATAGATTGGGATCACATCAATTCACCACCATCCCCATCAGAGTACTGGCCTTTCGATGAAATGTTTCATTTCACCCCAAGGCCAACTCAAGATATCTTCCATGCTGAAGAGGGACCCGAGGTTCCTAACGATGATCTTAATTCATTAGATGATATCCACTTGATCCCAACTCCACACCAATTGGAGGACATATCCCACATGTCGATTGAGGAGACGACTGATGTAGACATCAGCTCTGATCCAATGAATCCATATATTATCAAGCTGGGGGTAAGTCTATCCCCCGAAGAGCAAGCCAACTACATTGCCCTTCTCAAAGAAAAGAAGGAGGTTTTTGCATGGTCCTACAAAGACATGTCGGGGCTAGATCCGTAGCTAGTCACGCATAATCTAATGCTTGATCCGAAAATCAAGCCAGTAAAGCAAAAACCATGTAAGATGCACCCAACAATGGCCTTAATGGTCAAATATGAATTACAAAATTTATTGGATGCACAGTTTGTCATCTGCGTGGATTACCCACCATGGTTGTTCAACATGGTGCCCATCAAAAAGCCTAATGGGAGGATTCGCATATACACTGATTTTTGAGATCTAAATAAAGTGAGTCCTAAGGATGACTTCCCTTGTTGAGCATCGACACATTGGTAGACACTACAGTGGGCCATGAAATTCTTTCCCTCATGGATGGTTTCTCGGGATACAATTAGATTCGTATCTATCCTAAGGACCAACTAAAAATGGCATTCATAATGCCTTGGGGGACATTTTGTTATAAGGTCATGCCCTTTGGCCTTAAAAATGCTGGCACCACCTACCAACGTGCCATGATGTACATCTTCCATGATCACATGCATAAAAATTTGGAATATTACATGGATGATTTTTTGGCCAAATCTCTTTTGCACCCAGATCATCTCGATGACAAGCAATATCCTTGATCACCTCATGGAACATAAAGTCAGACTGAACCCCAAGAAGTGCATATTTGGCGTCACATCTGGAAAACTCTTGGGTTTCATAGTCTCAAAGCGAGGCATCGAGGTGGACCCAAACAAAGTCAAGGCAATCCTTGAAATGCTTCCCCCAACTACCATCAAGCATCTCAAAAGCCTATAGGGAAAGGTCGTCAATCAAGCGCTTCATAGCGTAGCTATCTGAAAAGTGCCGACCCATGAATAAATTATTGCACAAGGGGGTCGTATTTCACTAGGATGACGAGTGCCAGTTAGCATTTGATGACATTAAACAATACTTGGCTTCACTGCCAATATTGGCACCACCTAGACCAAGAGTGTCGTTCTACTTATACATCTCAGCTACTGAGGTGGCACTAGGCGCCATGCTAGCCTAGAAAAATGAACTACACAAAGAATAGGCTACTTACTATCTTAGCTTCACCCTGGTCAGTTGTGAACTTAACTATGCATACGTTGAGAAGCTCTGCTTGGCAGTGGTGTTTGCTACCAAAAAGCTATGCCATTACATGCTAAGCAACAAGACGTATGTTGTGTCTAAGGAGAATCCATTGTGGTACATGATGAGTCGTACTTATCATAGTAGCCGCATGACAAAATGGATCATGTTGTTGATGGAGTTTGACATCGAGTTCATTGGACATAAATCCATCAAAGGTCAAGTCATAGCCGATCAACTAGCAGAGGCTCCTCTCGAAGATGATCAACCTCTAACCATAGAACTACCCAATGATGGGGTCTTCCATGTCTCAGAATCACCAGATTCTGATGAGCCTGAGTCACAGGCCGACATAACCCTATTTTTTGATGGTTCTAAATGTGAGCAAGGGGGTGGTGCGAGAATTGTATTATTCACACCGCAAGGGGCTACAATGCCTCTGTCATTTAAATTAGATTTTCCATACACCAACAACAATGTAGAATACGAAGCCTTTCTCATAGGTATTCAAACAACAATCACCATGAACATCAAATGATTGAACATATTTGGTGATTCGCTGTTAATTGTCAACCATGTCAAAGGGGTATTCCAATGTAAATTCCCAGTTCTACAAGCCTACAAAGCCCTTGTGGACAAATTCTTGGCAAAGCTTGAAGGGTACGACATCGAGGCACTCCATCGATCATCAAATAATTTTGTGGATACTATGGCCTCCTTGGGGTCACTAACCCCGCAAGACATTTATGGTGATATGACAACCGTTCAAGTCAGAACACTATCGCAATTAGCGATGGAGCGTGCAAACTCTGACTTAACTCCAAGAATCCACTTGATCTAGATTGAACCGTGTTCGGACAAGTTCTCATGAATCCATGATTGTCTGATCATGCCAACTAGGGGTCCTTGTTCTCCCCTACTTCCCTTAATAACAACACAATGCTATTCTTACAAGTTATTTCCCACTCAAATTTTGCTAGGGATGAACTACAAGAGGGATTGGTTGTTTAGACTATCGAGGTTTCGGATCAGCAGGATTGGTATACACCCATACGATATTACCTCAAGCTAGGTAACCTCCCACTTGGATTGATGCATGGTGTAAAATGATCATTCAAACAAAAAGTGGCAAAGCATGTCTTGTTAGGATACATCTTGTACTGTCAGAGCTACAAAAGGATCCTCCTCCGTTGATTGGAACAATAGGAGTCTGCTTGGACAATCACCCAAATGCATGATGGTACATGCGGTGACCACTTTAGTGGTATGGCCATCGCAAAGTGCATTCTTTGCATGGGCTATTATTGGCCATCTTTAGAGCGAGATTGTTGCACCTATGTAAAGAAGTGTGTAAAGTGTCAACACCATGCCAATTTGATACACGTACCTTCTCAGGCCTTGTAGCCGATCCAATCGACTTGGCCATTTTTGTATTGGGGCTTAGATCTAATCAAAAAGATCTCCCCTACGTCGTCAGGACATCACACGTTTATCATAACAGTCACAGAGTACTTCACCAAATGGGTGGAAGCAATGTCACTTACCTCTACGACTAGAACCCATATTTCAGAGTTCATTTTACATAATATCATATGTCATTTTGGTATTCCATCCAAGATAATCCCGGATAATGGGATGTCATTCAAGAACAAAGACATGCATGCTATGACCATAAAGTACAAAATTCAGCACAGTTTTTGACACCCTATTATCCGTAAGCAAATGGGCAAGCAGAGGGATCAAACAAAATGCTAGTTGCAATCCTCAAAAAGATAGTCACAGACAGTCATAAGGATTGCCACATTCAAATCCCACTTGCCCTATGGGCTTATCACACTAGCATTCAGAAACCAACTAGGGTAACTTTGTTTTTGCTCGTGTATGGCTCTAAGGCTATCATGCCTCTCGAGTTGGAAATTCCTTCCTTGCACATATCAATGCAAGAGTTCATCGATGATGACATTGCATGGCAGGACCGGTTAGACCAGCTTACGTTGCCTGACGAATGATGCATTAATGCTCTTGAGCATTTACATATCTATAAAGAGCGACTTAAGAAAGCATACAACATGAAGGTTCACCTGAGGGACTTTCAGGTTGGTGACTTGGTCTTAAAAGAGAACCAGCAAAATTCTAACTTGCCACCCCATCTAAGGGACAAGTTCATGGTAAAATGGTTAGGTCCTTATGTCATCCACAGTAAAATAGGACCTGGAACATATCGACTCACCTCTCTTGATAGAATCAAGGAACTAGAACCCTTAAACATCAGTCATTTGAGGCCATTCCATATTTAAAAGAACAATCGCCCAAACCAAAAGCTCCAAGGATTCTCACAATCGCTTGGTCAATCCCAAAATGCCCCAAATGTCCCCATAATCCCTTTGGCCAAACCAAAAGCTTCGAGGATTCCCGTAATCGCTTGGTCAACCCCAAAATGCCCAAAAGGTGCCCATTATCATTTTGGTCAAACCAAAAGCTCCAAGGATTCCCACAATCGCTTGGTCAACCCAAAATGCTCCAAGGATTCCCGTAGTCACTTGGTCAATCCCAAAAAATGCCCCAAAGGTGTCCACCAACCCTTTGGTCAAACCAAAATCTCCAAGGATTACCACAATCGCTTGGTCAATCCCAAAACACCCCAAAGGTACCCATCATCCCTTTGGTCAAACCAAAAGCTCCAAGGGCTCCCACAATTGCTTGGTCAAAAATAATAAAATTCAAAAACAATAAAATCATCAAAAATAACAAAAAATTGCATCTCATTTCCATGCATGCTCAAAATCATCACAACAATAAAGAGCTCTTTTTGCATTTCATATTCATACTCACAAAAATAAATTCATAAAAAACACAAAAATAATAGCTGCATTAAGCATCACATCCATACATTACATATTTGTTGGTCATACAGGTCAAAGGCACCATAGACTGTAATTATTTGGCAAATCCATCTTTTTTCCACATTTCTCCACTCTATCAACAGTCCATCAAAAATAAACGTCGTTCACATATTTTCACCATATCATAGTAAAATGTCTTCTAATGTATTTAGAGTTTTCGTCATTTTAGCTGTCATTAGCTTTCTAGCCAAATACTGTACAAAGTTAGATATATTTTACAAAGGTAGAATTTTACTTGGATCACACCTTGTTACGTAGCATCCCAACTCAAATTAAAACACATAAAAATTCCCAAGTTGTGTGAACGAAAGATGAAACTTACAAAGCAATCCAGGATATCATCTAGTGAAAAGGTTATCTTGCTCATACCCCTGTGCGAATGACCCCAAGAATGCTGAGAGTTGGCAAAAGAACAAGCATCTTCCCTACCCAATTCCCCAAGAATCCCAAGTTCTCAAAAAGTTGCAAAACATCAAAATTTTGCAAAATTCAAAACTCCAAAAAATTGACATCACAACCAAAGTGCGTACATCAAAAGGCACATACAATAGTGATTCTCATCACTCAATATTCAAATCCCTTGCTCAAAAGAAAAAACAAAAATAAATAGTGATTTTTATCACTATAGAAGAGCAAGTATCCCAATACAATTGAAGAAAATAAGGGAGTCGAACTTGAATCCCTAGAACTCTCAACATTCAGAAGGTCATGAGGTAAACCTCAATATCGGTTTTATGGATAACCTATCGATCACTGGTGGCAAACCTCCCGCATGACGATATATCTGTCACATTAACTTGTGTGCAGATCAATGTTTGCATGTGGATGAGCTAGATTATGGTATCCTAGATAGCACCATAGATTAATCGGACTAAATACAATAAAGGAGTTAGTGGAGCTAATTAGGTGATCCTTAGTACAGGTTTGGTTGACATCCTATCTAGAACTGGCGGTATCCTGACAAATACCACATAAATAAACTCAATTGCACACACAGGGATATGAAATAACTTTGTCAAAGGCAAGTCGGATTCATACCTTGTTCAAAAGTATTATAAGATAAAAGTACAGTATTGGCTAACTAGTTAAAACATGAGTCTCAGAAAACCTTAACTACATTATAAACCAACTGTGATATCTTTCGTTCTTGCATCGCCATCATAAAATACAAAAAAATAACATGTATACATTAAAAAGTCATTTACCACAACAATCGCCTAGGAAAAAAGCCATAAGCAGTCTATGGTGCCACCGCCAACAATTACAATTTCAATTCATCCATTCCATTTGCATATCATATAAATTAGAAACTTTAGCATTCATCGCAACATATCCATACATAATGTAAATTAACATGCATCCATAAAACATTAGTCACTGTGCATAAAATCAAATCACAACACGTGTATAAACAAAATAAAGTCATCTGTATATATATATCATCAAAAATTCCCACAGGCTACAATAAACCGGTCCTCTGACCTCACAAAAACAACAAAAACTACACTAAAATGCACAAAAACAAGCAATAAAATTGTCCAATAAGAGTGCTTTTGCACTTGACATTCCGGGCATGCAAAATAGATGTCGAGGTCACAAATCCTCACTATCCCACTCCCTAAGAAGGCTACCATATCCGGACCGCTCCACGGGAGGACGGATTGCAAAGAATTTCATCCCCAAATGACGTCCTAAAAAGGGTCCAAACCCACCCAAAAATAGCAATAACATTATCGAACAAAGGCGCCTCTGCGCCCGCCATTCACTGACATGCAAAACAGACGTCAGGGTCACAAATACTCACTATCACACTCCCTAAGAAGTCTACCATATCCGGACCGCTCCATGGGAGGACGGATTGCAGAGAATTTCATCCCAAATGGCATCCCAAAAAGGGTCCAAACCCACCCAAAAATAGCAATAACATTGCCGAACAAAGGCGCCTTTGTGCCCGTCATTCAATGGCATATAAAACCGACGTCGGGGTCACAAATTGTCACTATCATACTCCCCAAGAAGGCTACCATATCCGGACCGCTCCACGGGAGGACGAATTTTTGACAATTTACACTGCAAGGGGTGTCACAAAAAGGGTTAAAAACCCACCAAAAATAGGTCTAAATATTGGGAAACTGTACACAAATTCAAAGATAAACAACTAAAAGGCACCCTTACACAAGTCATCTTGGGTCAAATTAATCATTGCTTTTCTTATGTAGGTCATTCCCTCATTGATTCATTGCTTGAGGAGGTAATCACACTTAGTCACCAATCAAAAAATACACACCCAATCATGGAAATGGGATGCATTCAAAGAATCATTGACAAAGACAATCACGCCCCTGCTTGGGGTAGCAAACAAGCAATAATCACAAGCTGATCAAACATTTGGCATTCGTGAATCATGAACTTAAGGTTCCCATAGACAAAAGGTTGCACCCTTTGCCTATTCATGACTGATCAATGTCCAAGATCAAGTAACACCTCACCGAAAAAGGTTAACACTTGAATTGAGTTCCTTCGCTCATCAGAAGCAAGGATTCAAGAATGCATGCCCTTCCCATACTTGGGACATCAAAAGTTGGTTAGGTTACTGAGAAAACCTAATCATTAGTGCTTTGGTTATCTATTTTTGCTTAGCACTACGCCATGCACAGCGTATCCCAAAAAGGGGCATCTATAGACACCAAAATAGCACCAATATGATTATGTGACTGTAAACACTGATCGCATTAACACACACAACCCCTAGGGTAGCCTCCATAGGTTAAAAAATGGTCCTAAACACTCACACAACAATTTTGGAAGGTCAAAGGTCAATTTGGAACCTTCAGGCACTTTTCTCCTTATTCGTTCCACCTAGGAACGATTACAAACTGGTACTCGCCCCACCCAGGGACGATTAGCAGTATTCGCTCCAGGGTGGGGCGAATAGCAGGTTTAACGGGAAAAAAGTCAAATCTTGAAAAATGGCAGCTCATATCCACCACTTAACTCTTCCTTCATTGCATGGGAGTGTGAGTGAGCATTTTTGAGCATTAGAGGCAGTTACAGCGACAGTCGTGGAGCCCCTAATCAGGGAGGAATCTTCTCCCCCCTGGGAAGGTATGATTGCCAAGTGGTGCTTCTGCATGCTCATCCAAAGAGACTGTCAGGTCTATAAAAGGGTGAGTCTTCTCACCCCAAATATATACAGATAAGGAGCATTTTGAGCAATGAAGTGCTATCATTTTACATCCACACACACCTTTTGATTTGTGCCTTTCACATCCTTGATCTCTTTTGGAGAGGAGGTCATTGGGTGATTATTGGAAGGGCAAAATCTAGAACCAAAACCTAAAATTTAGCCATAACATCCTACCAAATTTTTTGACAACACCCCACAAGAGGTTTTGGACCCATCCCAAGTGGATTGGTGCCAAAATCAGGCCCTAAACGGCGGGCGTCCTGCCCCCGGGTGCCCCCTGCACTACTGCAGTTCTAATCGCCCCACACCGGAGTGATTAGAAATTTGTAGTAGATTTCCTTTTTTTTATTTTTGTATTTGATTCTATGCTGCTTAGATAGGTTGTCATTCAAATTTCACATCGTTTTGAGCATTTTTTATCATGTTTTTATCATTTCCTGCCTTTACTAACATGCAGGTAGCATCATCAAATTACCGATGATAGAGGCCAAATTGGGAAAATCTGACCTTTTGGGTCTTCCAAAAATACCCCCTTTTAGCTAACCCCCAACTTTTCAGGTTATTTGGAGCTTCCCAAATGTGACATTTGGGACAATGCTTTTTGACACTTTGTTGCAGGTCTAATCATCCCACCCCAGAGTGAATACGAATCTGTGGTGAATTTTTTGACTGTTCTTTTTGAAGTGCCTTCCCGGTGATGTTTTTATGCCCCTGTCAAGTTTTCAGTTCATTTGGATCTATTTCAATTATCGTTTTATTTATATTTTACATGTACTAATTGAAGGCGTGGGGATTGCATGTTTCATTTTATCTATAGGTGCTACTGACTATTTCCTGTTTCCTTGAATGCAGGGTCTCAACATTAGAGGAGCAGAAAGGAGTCAATACTCATCAACGCAAGCTACGGCGACGTTTGGTCCACCCACTTTGCATGTGGGCACGCGGAAGAAGGAATAACATCCATTGATGTGACAAGAACACATTTAACGCTCCTAGCCCCTAAAAATGGAGGAGGCAAATTGTAACCGAGTTCTGAAGCATATTAATAAAAAGGGTTGTCTTCCATATTGGATTTCTATTTGTTTTCGATTCATTTATGCTTCTCTCCTTTCATGCACTTTCAATTCATAGGATTTAGCATTATCTTTTGTTTTGTTCACATCGCATCTTGGCTTTTCCTTTTTGTTTCCGTATCCTCGTGCTTTCATTCTTAAACAAGGATTCCACTTGATCAATAATTGTTTTTTATGTAAACAAGAATGGTAATATGTTACTCATTTTCTTCTCAGATGCAAGGTGTTTCAGAAAATGTTATATCTATACCTTCATCATATGGGCTTATCTTGGGTGCTTCCCAATTCGATCATTGATTTGTTCAATTAGTGGTCGTCTCCTGTTCGGCCTCCTCATATGAAATGGAATTTTTTGTTGCCTCATGTTTTATGGGGAGTGTGGAAGGAACGAAATGCCAGAGTGTTTAAAAATGTTGAGGGAGACTTGCATCATATTTGCGATAAAATTATTTGGAAAGTTAAGGAGAACGTTATTGTTGCTCTAAAGGAGACCCTCCCTTCGATTCCAAAGGACCATCCTAACCATTTTTTGGAGTTGAATTTGGGATTTTATTTGGACCTGAGACCTCCCTCGACAACCAATATTTGTAATTCCATTAAGTGGTCCCCACCCCCTCCTAGGTGGCTAAAGCTGAATTTTGACGGTGCGTCGAAGGGAAATCCTGGTAAAGTCAGCGCGGGTGGTCTTATTAGAGATCATATTTATGAAATTATTTTGGCCTTATATTAAGACTTAGGCATGTAGTCCTCCCATTTTTTTGAGTGCAGAGCTGCCTATAAGGGTATTTTTTTATTAAAGGATTTTGGAGGTCGTAGGGTTATCATTGAAGGAGATTCATTGAATGTTGTGAATTTTTTGAAGGGTGTGTGTTTTTTGGGATGGCGTCTTTATAATATAATTGATGAAGCCAAGTCTCACCTTTCTTCATTCGATGAATTTTCCATTTTCCATGTGTACCAGGAAGGTAATGCGGCGATAAATTTTCTAGCTAACTTGGTCGTTGGTAGTCAGGGGTTTAAGGTTTGGTGCTCAAATTATTTGACAAAATTTGATCAATCTAGTTAATAATGATAAGCCACCATGTTTATTGTTATTTTTAGGGGTCTCTACTGGAGGTATGGCATTCATTGAAGATATCAGGTGAGAAGATCAAAGGTGTGGTCTGTGGGTTGCCATTGCTTTGTTTTATGGCCTCTCTTCTCTTACTGGTTTTCAAATTTCAAATTCAAATTTCTAATGAGTTCCTTGGATGGGGATGTTTAGTGGTCTCATTTAATGTTGCTTTAATGGGGGATATATTCGATTCAAATTTCAAATATTGTCCCATTATTAATCCTACGAAGATTTGGTTGTTGTTCCTATACGTTATGATGATCATTTCCATTTATGATGTTAGGTGTCATAAGTGGTGTAGTCTTATGAAAGGTGCCATCTAGAGGGGTTGCTTTTTAAATTCTTGTTCCTCTTCACTCTATTCTGGGCTCATTAGAGATTGGAGTTCTCTGGGTGATGTGCTGATGATGGCTGCTTAAGGTACTTAGGGGGAATTTAGTCCTTCCTATGTCAGACAGATCCAAGGTTATGGAATTTATGTTCAATGGTAAAAGTATCTCAAGGTGTGCATAAGTTATGGTAGAACCTCCTCAGTTCTCTCTTCTTTTCCACCTTTTGGTCTGGTTTCCTCCTTTTTTCTAGTTTGCCTTTGGTTTTTCTAGGCTTGTTGGGTTTTCACCCATTTGTTTTCTCCTTGTAGTGGTTGTGGGATCCCATTAAAATCCTCTACTTTTAATAGTACCAAAAAAATATTTTCATTTCTTTTAGTATAATCAATAGTCATCATAAAATTTCCCAAAGAGTTTCCAATTGAAGAAAAAATAGTCGATTTCTAGAATTCAATTGGGGAGCAATAGATTCTAACCCACATAGGACCTGTAGAAGCCATTTCTTATTTGAATTTAAATTTAGTATGCCAAGACTTCATGAAAAGCCACACCATTCCAAAGAACCAGGGATCCCCTTGAATTTTATTCTCTCTATCTCAATTATTAGAAAATAAAAAAAGAAAATTACCATTTGGATAAATAGAGATTTTTAACTCACCTTTTGTTTTCTAGTTTTTTGTAGCTCAAGTTTTGAAAGCTGATAGGCTCAGATGAAAACCCAAGAAATGATAAATTAGACCTCTTTTTTTCCAAATTTTCTATTTCAATCTAAATGAAGCTCATATCTAGCTTAACAATGAGAGTTCCATAAACTACCCTAAGATATACTAAATTACTTTTCCTAGGATAAATATTAGGTATTCTTAGAGGTCTATTGGAAACCCTAATATTAGTGTTAGCATTAGGTTGAGGATTTCCACCATGGAAGGCATCCTTAAAATTTATTTTTGGGGTTGAGTTTTTGAAATCCTTTCCCTTGAAAGGGGTTTCCATAGTGGATTTATTTTGGGGGTGCTCCTTAGCATTGTATTCACTTGAGATCTAAACTAGATTTTCATCAACTACTTGAAACTTGTTTTGAGATCTCTTTAATCCATGCCTTGGATGCCAAGAAAATATATGATTTTCACTTTTTATTTTTGTAGTAAATTGGAAGTCATTGTCAATCAAGTTCATATAATGAATATTTGTTTAAATACATATTTCTAACTCATATTGGGTCCCTTGAAACATATCTCACTAAAATATTGAGTAGCAACCATAAAAATACTGGTCACTAGGGCCCAAAAGTCTAGAAAACAACCTTTGCACCCACTTGCAGTCAACATAGATGAAACCTTTGCACAATCGCTCACTTTTATGATAGTTCTTTTAATTTGAATGAGTTGCTCGTTAATTAGTTCATACATCTGTCTATATGAAGAGGTATTATTCATCATTTACTTTAAATATAAAATAAAAAAACTCAACTTTTACTGTATAGATGGTTATCCCTACAACAAGGTCAAACAACCCAAAGCATATAATAAATCTTGGAATTTCCTCAAAACCAATGTAGAGTGTTCAAATACCCTCCTATGGCTCTTTTAATATGAAAAGACATTGTATTTTATTATTTAAAAAGGGCAAAGATAAAGTTTGACTTCCTTCCAAAGCCTATATTATTCCTTTGCATCCGTCAGGCTTTGAAACATCGATTCTTGTATAGCAATATAATTTATTTTAAATATCCTTTTTAGGTTTTAATAAAAATGAAACATCTTTGATATCATTTAAAAATAAAATGAAGGTCAACAAGGCACATAGCCTTTTCAGACCGAGTTTAATTAAATTTGGATCCTATTATGTTTTGGAAAACTCACTTCAACATACTCACAGTTGAAATAATGCACATCAAAGCCTGTGTGTGTATTATCTACAACATTTGCAACATAGTTTGTCGTATATTACTATTGATACCGATGCCTCTAGGTAAATAAAAGAATGTGGAGTTACACGGGTCAAATTCAAAGGTTGGTACTACATGAATTTGATGTTTACAAGGATGCATTATGTCTATACAACTTATCCAATCAGTCTAGGAAAGTGCACTATAGAAGATCTATTTTTTGCATACAATAAGCATTTGGGTCTTTTTTTGTTTAAAGACTCATTCAAGGTTTCCTCAAGCTTAGATATTCCATATTCTAAGGGTACTAATCATTCAACTAATTAAAAGCAATGTGATTTCCAACAAGCATTTTCTAAAACCACTAAGACATTATTTCATATAGAAGGAGATGCTTACAGAGTACCTTATTTATTTTAGAATTGCTTCTCTAGAGAGAATTTGGGTTCACAATGCCAACGCGAATCCTTCGATGCTTGTGCTCTAAGTAAACCTTAAAAAACTCTCTGTATCTACCATCTTCAAATGAAGTAATCTTGTTACCAAAAATAAAAAAATAGTTCCCTTCTTCCCCATAAGGGTTTAAATAAAACACGAAGAGGATTCACTCATGGAAAAAACTCACAACCATCCACAAATACCATTTCATTAAGTTTATTTTAATTTGAAACAATTGCAAATTGCCATTATTTTCATTTATTCTAATGTTCAACTCGTTAGTTTCCTTCATTCTTTTTAATAAGTATTTTTATTAAAATACAGTACAACATAAAGCACATTACTATTGCAAATATGATACCAAATAAAATGCAAATGCAAAAATGATATATCAAAATGCAAAGGCATGAACTAGGGTAAATGCGGATATTATGTGTCAAGTCATTTTGACTATTTTAAATATCAATTTGATGCCCACTTACGTGGATACCTATTCCTGCAATCACACAAATCCATTAGCAGCATCATAATATTCAATAAAACAAACAACTAATCACCATATAGCCATTTATTCTATCATTTAAATAATATATAAATTCATAAGTCCATCATATGAAAAAGTGTGCCAAGGGAGGGTCACAACAAAGAGACTTGTTTATATGAAGAGTCTCATATCTAGTGTGTATATATTAAAAATAAATCATTGTAATATGTAATTAGATAATAATATTTGCATTTTATTGCATAGATTAAGAAGATATAGTTATCAATAATATATTTTATGAGTTATTGTTCATTGTTATGGATTGAATTATGTGAATATCTTGTGTTGATATATTGTAAGATCCTATGGAAGTATTAAATTTTTAGCATATTTCCATAAAAAAATCTTTTAGGATGATCGAGCAAAGCACCTCACTATAAATAGTCCAATTAAAGCACATAAGGGAAGATCCTAGTAGAATTTGATACATATTTCTATTTTTTATTTTTCCTTTTTATTAATCACTCAACTCCTTTTATCTTCCATTTCATCTCAAATGATTATTCTCTCTTATCAATCCAATTTTTAATCATTCAACAATTAATATTGTCTAATAATCAACTGAATCTCCTTCAACTTGCATGGTAAATATGCTCCCACTCTCTCTCTCTCTTCCCCTATTTTTATACATCCTTTCCCTCCCATTTTCTACTTTCCCTTATTTTTCACTACCCCTTCTTTTACTTTTTTCTTTCAAATTCATCTCTCTTCTCTCACATTTTAAATATTCCCTCTCCTTTTCGTCTTCTTGTCCTTTTTCCTCTAAATACAACTTTTGAACTTTTGAATAATATATACTTATATTTCCAAGTTATTATCACCTCCCACCTTGCATGAATATGAGCACTTTTGAGTTTCCTCATTCTATTTTGACTCTTCTATCAAAAACTAGGAGCATACTAGGTCATAACTATATTTTTATTAAACCTTAATCAAGAAAATAATATGAACTTAGGAAAATGGGTACCCTTTTTTTACAATAAAATTGAGACATTCGTGATTTTTTTATGTGTTTATTGTACAATAAATGCATAAAAAATAGAGTAAATATAGATACCTAATTTTGTGTACCTATTGTGTTGTCCATTAGTCATTTTGGTAAATTTGGAAAAATCAACCCTTTTATGACCAAATTTGGGATAAAATATATCCTGAAATTTTAGGATCATAAAACTCTACCAAACCTTTACAACAACTTACAGAAATACTACAATTAGGAAGGACTTGAAAATAATTTTCCAATGAGTATAAACATGTCGATGTTTCATCAAGGTTTTACACCCAAAAATGATAGCATCATAACCTTACAAAATTCCATATAACACTTTTGTCACCCTTTGGTGATTTTATCAGTCAAATATTAGGGTTCAAGAAACTATATTAAAATTTCATAAAATTTCACAAAAGCAGTACTTTTGGAAAGGGCTTTTCCAATGAACATAAATATGCCTATGTTTGTGTAAGGATGAGTACATCAAAAAGGAGAAAATTGATACCAATAATGTGGTATGGTCCTTCTATCATTGTACGATGCTTTTTTCCATATAGATATTTTATTCTACCATCACCATAATTGATATCTCAATTATCTAACTAGCCTTCACCACTAATTTCACTCCATCGACTAGATCCAACCACGACTTAACCAAATTCTATGCTCATTCTAGCTAGCGAACTACATGCAAATCTTTAGTTATCCATAATCATGTCATACAACTACCAATTAAGCTTATTAAATCCTCCATCAAATCTATGCAATTGTTAAAATCTACTTAGTCATCCTTTGTAACTCTAAAGAAGTTATCACTTCATCCTCCTTTCTATCAGTTCCTAAATATTCCCATGAATTGTCCAATGAGTTTTGAATTTATTATATAATCACCCTTGGGGTAGATAAAAGAGAAAGAATATTATTTCTATGTATGTGTTGTTGGATTGGATTTTGGTGCTTGAAATAATACCATAATGATTATAAATTAAGATTTGAGTTAAGAATTCAATATATCCATCTAAAGAAGCTTCTCAAAGGGCATTGGAACTTTGTCAAAAACCATGGATTCATAACAAATTGGGCCAAATCTATTAATCTTGGCTAAGATTCATCTTTCACACTTTTAGTGTATTTCATGTTTTCCTTTAAATAGCCTATTTTGATAATATGAATGATTTCGTATTTTTATGTTATCATCATTCATTTCATTTATCAAACTATCAAAAAAGGAATAACTTTATCCCTCTTCCAAGAAAATCTATTTTCTAGAGTGATCAGACAAGCCCCTTTATGATAATCACTACTTGTTATTAATTTATTTTTACATGTTTTATATTTGTAGGTAGAGGCTAAAAGAAATACAAGGTTATAGAAGCACTATTTGGCAAAACTATCACCAAATAGTGCTTCTATCAAAATTGTGAAAATATCGCTAAATAATCCCTTTGTTAAAAGTGAAAAAATATCATTGAAAAATGCTTCTATCAAAAGTGTGAAAATATCACTAAATGACACATATTAAAATTAATAAAACATCACCAAATGGTTCTATTGTCAATCTCTAAAAACTAGTTATTCTATTCTATATTAGGTTAGGTTGTTAGATCAAGGCTTCTAGGCTATTTTGTGGTAATTTTGTCATTTTTTTTATTATTATTTTTTTATTTTTATGAAAGTGCATATATTGTACATTTGGTTTACAAAAATAGCATAGGAGCAAGTGTAAGGAATAATTATAGTATTATATATAATATTATAAAGGTTAATAACCAAATTCATAATGTAATTTTATAAATTTAGTCATTTTGAAATTCTCTATTTCACTTTGTAACTAATTGGGGTAAAGAAAATCATTGAATTAAAGATATTTTATAAAGTTGTTCCCATGCATTATTAAGCACCAAAGTTACAAGCATATAGTAGCATTTTAGGATACCTTGTTTTCTTTGAATGACCTCTTAATCCTTGCTCAAAATGTTATTTACTTGTGAAAGTCATTCAAATAAAAAAGTCATATAGCATTAGGGTTTTGTATGTTTCATCATTTGTAGATTGTATTTATCATCAAAATTTTGTATTTAGGATAGGGATTAATATTTTAAACCTTGGATGTGTGTTGAAAATCAGCCCACAAAATATATATTGGTAGGCTTCACACTAACATCTCCTTAGATCTCAAGTGTCAATGCATATTTTTTGTGTCCAAAGTTGGAATACCAACATAGAGCACAACCACAAAGCTCTATTTTAGAGAAAAAATATGGACCACCAAGCACAAGCATATTATAAAATTAACCCAACTCATTTAAATATCACAAATATTCCTTTTTAGGAAGAGGATTATGAAATTAACCAATTGAATTTATTTATATTTCTTGTTCAATAAAATATTAATCTATGTTAGTGTGAGTTTACCTTAAAATTATATTTTCTTAGGTTATAAGGATTTCTCTTACTAGAATGATCCTCTCATGTCTCACCTTCTATGTTATCATTGTTATCCATTATTCATGTTTCCTTCATAGTTTTCCAATTTCATTTCCAATCTGGTAGCTTCTCTCTTTTCTTCTTTTTCTCTAGTTTTTCTTCCATATTCATACATTGTATCTATAATTGGGGACATTATTATTTATTTTGCTAAATTTCTATTAGTCTATTTAGTGAGTAGATATGCAACACTTACCCCTTATTGTTTGTTATTTTATAAAGTAAGCACATCATCATCAACCTCTTTGCAAGTCCTTTCTCTTAAATGTAAACATACTACTTATTCTATCTTCCTATAAATCAATTCTTGCATCAATAATGTTCAATGAGTGAGGTAGTTATATTTTATTTTAAAATTTTATCTTAACAATCAATTGAAAAGTAGGTGATCAATGTGTTGGTCGCCATATGATCAAATATATTTTCTTTTTAGTAACTTTGAGATACGGTAGGTCTTTAATATTAATAGAATAATAATTTGTTTTAAGCTTCTTATTTAAATTAGTGACACCTATTTATGTGTTTGATTGCTTTAGTGATAAGTTATCCCGACCATGAAAAGTTACATGCATGCACCTAGACCTATTTTACAACAAAAGGTAAGTTTCATAACAGATTATGATCTCTAAGTTGTAGGTGGTGACATGACAAGACAATTGTAATATAGAAGCAATATAAATTTTTGTAATACCTTATCTTACCTCAATTGTGGCCTTCATCACCTATAGAACATAAGAATTTTTTTTCCACATACATAACAAATTTTATAAAATCATCATTGTAAACACTAATTTAGTAATTTCACTCATTAATGAAGAAGATATAGATCATGTTGCATAATATTAACATACCAAAATTCATTCATTATTTTATGGTCCACAACTCACACTTCCATTCCATCCTTATAGCATTCTAATAGTCATTATAGGTTTTATTTTATCAAGGGTTCAAAGATATAAGCATTATAATAACACATATGTATGTTTATGATAAATAATCCAAAATAATCTAATTATTAATATAATATAAATAATTTTAAAAGTATTATTTTATACGATATAATATCTTATAATAATAATATACAGATCAATTTCATCCTAAAAGTACAAGTGATGAATTTTTCAATGATGATTATCTATGAAAACATAAATACTCCTATATTTTGAAGTTTCTTTTATTCTATACACATCAAAAGCAAAATTCCAACAATTACATTAGAAATTTAATTTCTCAAGAAATGGTTTCTATATATTTATAAAACTGAGTAGGACTTATCTAATATTTTGATAACGAATTAATAATTAAATTTTAATCAATATACACAAGCAAAAGCCATCTTGTCCACTCAATATGTTGCACCTCTTTAAAAAAAACATCCATAAAAAACCTTTTAAGTCTACTTCAATTATTCCTTTTCTTCCTCATATTCTAACTCTAGCTCTAAATTTTGTGTACACCTTTTAACATCTACCCCTTCTACCTCCCTGGAGAACCTATTCTTGATTCTACTTCTATTATTCCTTTTTCTTGATCATGTTCTAACTCTAGCTCTAGATTTTGTATACACCTTTTAGCATCTACCCCTTCTACCTTACACAATTTTCAAATCCAGATGGCATATTCTCTATTTTATGATGGTCATGTTGGCACGCCACCTGCTTTATCTCCTTTACAACAATTTCTATCTATCCAAGTTTTTCAAAAACCACTAATCATCGATAGGCATTATGTTCAGCTTGAAGGCATCGATGCCTTGGATCTACTTGGGTGACCGTCATCATGAAGAAAAAATATATTATAATTATTTTGCTTTCAGGGAGTCAACTTAAAATTTCAGGTACCATCTGTCCATGAAAAGTAAAACTGTGACCGTCTTTATGGGCCCAGAAACACCCAAAACACCAGAAGCTTTAGGATTCGGTCCGGATGTTACTAAGCGCGCTTGGAAATTCTCCACATTTCGTCACGCAGGGTTTTTTAAATGGAAATATTCGTCGAGTAATAAGACCATTTCAAAGGAGATTATGGACGGAACGCGGTTATTTCGGATATTGGACGGAAAGTCTACGAAGACTCGAACATATCCGCTGAAGTCATTTGGTCGTCTTAAGGGCGTCAAACGAAAACCACAGTTGCCCGACGCAAGGGTTAAGGACGTAGACGGAGAACTTTCTGAACATGAGCTCAAACAGCTGAGAAGTTTAAAGAAAATGCTCACCGAGGAGAAATCTGGTGGAAAGATTGAACTCCAATCACCAATATCGTCGGGCTTGCATTAAAGTCTTATCCCGTGTGGACTCCACCTCGATTTTTCTCCTGGGATTTTAGAACAACTTGATGTCCGGAGAAGACGGAGAGCAGAACAAAGTAGCGAGCGGAGGAGGAGAAGGATCGAAATTTAGAACCAATCTAAAGTGGGTAAATGAGCGGTTCAATGTTAATGATACGACCATTCTCTTCTCGTCCAACATTGGTCGTTCTAGCAGCAAGTCGTTGGCCATAATTTCCGCTCTCTCGCGCGTATTGGGTGGAGGTGATATTCATCCCATGGAAGGCAATGCGGATGAATTACTCGCCGGAGACAAGAGACAGAGAGATGACGAACAGATGATGGCTGTCACAAGCGATATGTTTACCACATCTTCACAAGGTGAATATAATGTGTAGTGTCATATTTCTTAATATTCTGTCGGAAATGTATGCTGCCGGTACAGCGGTCCAGACATTGTTTACTATGATTTCAGGGTTAAAGCTTAAAAAGTATACAAAAGTTTTTGCTACTTAGTTCCTACGGAATTAAGAGTTAGCTTCACAGTCTAGTTCAGTAAACCTTACCTGCCACTATTTTGGAGTTATTTATTTCAACAGTGCTCTAACATTATTTCAAATAACTGCATGCTCTCAAGTTTCAATTTAAAACCCAAGAAAACTGTAATTAGGGCTAAAGCTCCGGTATTATCTTAGTGAAGCATAAATGTAAAACAACAGCCTCTACGGATTAGGGCTCAAGGTGAACTTGTATAATCTATGATCCTTTACAATGAAATTTATTTTTGTGGATACAGGGATTATGATGTTTTTATGACATATAAGAATTTTCAGGGATTATACCTCTGCTATGCTCCTTTACAATGAAATTTACTTTTGTGGATACATACAGTTCGTCATTCACTCATGTCATATTTGTCGAATCACTTAAAGGATTATCAAACTACCTGTGATAAAGAGGAGTCCCTCGACCTACGTACCCCTGGCTGCCGTCCACTCTTGTTACTTAACTCACATACTCTATTTCAAGCGCAAATTAGCTTCTAATCACTAAATTAACTAAGCTAAGGAAATAACGCACATAAACCAACTAATTTTTTGTTAGTTTGTTGTTTGAATGTGAGCAGAGGGCAGGTTGATCCAGCAGATAAATCTTTCAGACCATCAGACATCTAAGAGAAAAATTGATGAACATGTCTCGATTAACGAAGCGCATTCCAATTCTCAGCCCCAGAGAAAGAGGCATTATAGAGGGGTAAGGCAAAGGCCTAGCGGTAAATGGGCCGCCGAGATTCGAGATCCCAAAAGAGCAGCTCGAGTATGGCTCGGCACATTCACAACAGCAGAGGATGAAGCCAAAGCCTACGACGATGCTGCCTTGCGATTTAGAGGGGCAAGTGCCAAATTGAACTTTCCAGAAAGAATCTACCTCGCCGACCACCATGATAAGAAGAATAATACTGTGGATATCATCTCAAATCATAAAAACACCGTCATTGATGCTAGTGGTCAGGTTCCAGCCGCAACCTCTGCATTAACTTATTTCCCGTTCTCACCGTCTCAAGGGATGTCGGCGCCGTGGGGAGAAGGCACTCAAACCGGACACGGCGACGCTTATTCTGACTTGACCCAATGCGGATTGAACCCGTCAGCTAATAATTTCTCCACATGTTTCTCTAAATTTTCCGACTGTGACGGTAAAGAGGAACTTGGTCAGAATCGAGGTTTCAATCCACAACAGGCTAATCGTTTTCATCTTTATCATTTACTTCAGCCCCATTATCATTTTGTAATACCGCATCAGCTACCGTTGCAGATTGATGGACAGCATCGGCTCATTCCTAGCTCTTCGCCGGAAAGCCAGGTAATCCTAGACCATGGGCAATGGGACTCATCATATTACCAAAGTCACGGATCATCAACGTACAATAGTTATTAAGGACAGCAGATGTTTCAACCACAACGTCTACTTCTATCATTTTATATTTACTTGTCACAACAAGTACTCCATACAATAGTTATTAAGGACAGCAGATGTTTCAACCACAACGTCTACTTCTATCATTTTATATTTTCTTGTCACAACAAGTACTCCATACATGTAATGTGTCTAGAACAATTACATCAACTATATTTGTGTTTGATTTTAATTATAATTAATTTTTATCATAGCTTTCAATTTTTTTAACCAATTGAAAATATAATATTTAATTTAATTTAATTTTATTTTGAATTTACATGGTGGAATCGGTGGTAGCCGCCACGAATCCGGTCAGGATCTCTAGCTTTTATGGTCGCCACAGTATTCTGTGTTGTTCATCCTAGAAGCCGTCACACAAATCTTTGCGCAGTTCACCCTTATAACCACCATGCCACAATCATTTTAAACCTTTTACACTGCTGAAAGCCCAGGAAAGGGACAAACGTGCATTCAGTCCGACGAGGCCCGAGATTTGAACCTTGGACCTCCGCTCCCCTTGTGGGGTTTGGATGAACCAATTGGTCTACACCTAGGACCAATTTAATTTTAATTTTAATTATTAAATTTTGATAAAGTTAGTAGTTATTCGTAATTATCAAAATTATATCATAAAGATTTAATATTATATTATGTTATATTCTTTAAAATTTAAACTTATAAATAAAAAATATTATCTAAATAAAACATCGAATTTATAATAACATATAAAACAAATAATTATAAAATTATAAAAATATAAATAAAAAATATTTTCTAGATACAACAACAAATTTATACTAAGGTATAAAACAAATAATTATAAAGTAAACTAGACCATGAGAAATATGAAAAAAGTAGGAAGGGTGATTTGAAAAGAGGTCAACTTAGTCTATAGCTAGGTGGAAGGGTCTGTTGGAGGATTGTTGTGATATTGGAACAAGAATAAAATTGAAGGGAGAGTAATGATTAAAACACATATATTGATATTTTTTGTCATAATCTAGAATCCAAAGAAAATTGGATAGTAATGAATATTTATGCCCATAATTTATTTTATGGGTTCCAAAAGCTTTGGAAGGATATGATGCACTTAACAACCTCCATTACTAGAATTTCTTGGGTGTTATCTAGAGATTTTAACTCTCCATTAAACCCCTCAGATAAACAAGGAGGTAGCCTAATTTCGTTCGAATGAATGAGTTTAAGGATCTTTTAGATGAGAATCATTAATGGATGTGAAGTTAAAAAGAATGAGGTATCATGGATCAATAGATGGTTAGGATAATATCCTATTCAAGTAAGAATGGATATGTTTTTTATTTTCTAGGAAGACCTGCCTATTTTTGGAGACTCAACCCTTACTACCCAATCAAAAACTAAGTAAAATCACAATCTTTTGTTGTGGGAATGGGAGGAAGGGGAAAAGAAATACAAAAGTCACCTTCTATTTGAATTGATGTGGTTAAAAAATGAAAACCTTGAATCTCAAATTGAGGAATCATGGTGGAAAACATTTCTAAGACCAAATATGGTGCAGATAGTTTGCAATATTGATTACATCAAACAAAAACTTAAGCTTAAGATCGATTACATCAAACAAAAACTTAAGCTTAATCTCGATTACATATTCATCAAAAAAATAGTATCAAAAAATAGTTGAACGAAATTGCATAGTCCACTAAGGATGATACCTTTATAGATTAATTAAGATCAAAGGAAAGAGAATTATTATTAAAGTTTCATAATCTATTAGCTCAGGAGGAAACCTTTTGCAAGCAAAAGTTGAAAATCTAGTGGCTTAAGGAAGGTGACCAACCTACATCATAGAAGTTCAATAAAATCAAATAAATCTTAAGGAATGATGGGACAATGGTTGTTAAGTAAGAAGATGTTAGATCAAAAGAAGCTAAGTATTTTAAATATTTACTTGGAACTGCTAGTAAGTAAAATTCTCAAGCAAACCAAAAACTCCTACAAAATATTCCAAGATTAGTCTTAGATCAGTTGAATAGTTATTTGTTAGGTCCATTCTCAGATGATGAAATTAAAAAATCTACCTTTGGCTTAGGTAGGGAAAAGGTACTTGGGCTAGATGGATTTTGATAGTTTTTTTTCAAAACTTTTGGCATATTGTAGGACAAGATGTGATTCACATTCATCAAATAAGCTCAAGAATCTTGTCACATTGCAAAATATGTAAATTCAACCTTCCTAGCCCTGATTCCCAAAGCTATTTGCATAAGGGAACTCAAGGTGTTTAGACCTATAAGTATTTGCAACACATTATATAAAATATTGGCTAAAATCATGGTAAATGGATTAAAAGCTATTCTACCCTTCAAAACTGAGATACAACAGGATGGATTTATGAGGGCCATCAAATTTTATATGGGATCATTACAATTCATGAAATAATTCACATGATGGAAAAGAGTGAGAAGTCTAGAGTGTTGCTCAAACTTGACATGAACAAGGTCTATCACTAAATCTCATATAATTTCCTTTATAAAGTTTTGGATAAGTTTAGCTTTCATAAAAAATGGATAATCTTAATTTAGAAGTGCATTTCAACTCCAATGTTTTTACTTCCTATCAATGGTGCTCCTATAGGTTACTTCATAAGCATGTGTAGCTTGAGGTAGGGAGATCCTCTCTATCCTTACCTCTTCATCATTATTGTTTATGTCATAGGGATAGGACTATCAACAATAGTAGCCAATAGAAATTTAGAAGGTTTTAAGTTGGCCTCAATAGTTGATGTTATTTCCAATCAATAATTTGTAGATGATACAATAATTATTTCAAGATTCTCTATACCATTAGTAAATGAAATCAAACTAACCTTAGATAGATATGAGAATGCAACTGGTTAGAAGATGAACTTCTCTAAGAGTATGATTTTCATTCTCAACATCACCTTTGTTTGACAACAAAGAATTACCTGAATTTTTTGTTGTGAAATTTGGAACCTCCTAGCAACATACCTAGGGATAACACTTTTTAATGGGTGAATGAAGAAGAGTCTTTGGAGTCTAGCTATTGAAAGTTTTTCCAAAATTTTTTTAGGGTGGAGTAGTCATCTTAGTCAAGCTTGGAAGCTCAATTGGTGAAGGCTACCTTACAGAGTACTCCTATCTATTTTATGTCTATTTTTAATGTGTCGAAAAGTGGCAAGTGTAAGTTTAAATCTATTCAAAAAAATTTCAATTGTCTAAAGTAGAAGACAAGAGAATACTAGCACTTATTACATGGGATATAGTCTGTTAAAAATGAGAATGTGGAGGCCTTGGTTTTAGGAAAGTTAAAATGATGAGTGAGGCACTTAGAGGAAAAATGGAATGGAAAATTATCAAAAATAACCACTTAAGTTGGGTAAATATCCTAAAAGACAATATATGTAGGGAGATAATTCATTTTTACTCTTTAAGAACTTGCTTATTGGGTCCTCCTTTTGGAACAATCTTACTAAGTGTAGAAATATTCTAGCAAAGTGGATTTAGTGGTGTATAGGATATGGTAGAAAAATAAATTTTTGAAATGATGTCTGGATAAAAGATATACCCTTAAAGGAGGATCAAGAAGTTTTATTTTTGGAACAAGATCTAACTTAGAATTTTGGTACACAGATGTAGGGTTACATAAGTTCCTTTAAATATGGAAGAAGTTAGAAAGAGTCGTAGACATATAGTATGGATCTGAACAACGAACAAGCAATAAGAAAATTGAAAAAATTATTGGTTGTCACCCCTCTAACTAATTCTAGAACCATAGACACCTTTTTTTGGATTAGGAATAAAAAATAACATATTTCGTTAGAACAAGACACTAATTACTAGAGGAAGAAGGTTTAGATTGGTTACCAGTGGTAAAATTTTGGATCAAGAAGTTGATACCAAAAAATGTAATTTTTTTGGCTAGTCACTCAAAATAAAATTCTTACCATTGACAATATTTGTAAAATATGCTCTTGGTTGTTAATAGGTGTAATTTATGTGAGCCTGAAAATGAATCTATGTGCCATATGTTCCTATAATGGATATTTTCAAGATGTATTTTGCAAGATATTCTAGGGAAGTTTCAAGTAGTATGGGTGTTTCCAAATTGTATGGTGGACCTTGTGCTACAAAGGGAGTCTCCCTTTTCTAGCAAAATATTGAGCATGTTGTGGAGATTTTTCCTTCCTCACTACCTATGGGGTATTTGGAAGGAAAGAAACTGTTAGAATAAGTGAATATTCTCTTAAGTTCACTAGGATACACACTTGAGTTTTCACTCCTCCATGTGTCAGGAGAACTCTAAGTGGTGTCTTCATCAAGTTTGATGAGTTGTTGTAATCCAATGGCTCTCAATGATCAACTCTGCTATTTATACAGAGTTGATCATTGAGATAAATTAATCAAGTATTATTTCATTTTCTAACATGATATCAGAGTGGGCTTTCCCTGCCCTGTGTACTTGAGGGAGGATTTCCCTCATGTGGAAATCCCCCCTCACATTATTTTATTCCTATTTTTTTAAAGTTTTTTACACGAGGGAGTATGCTCTCCATAATTTGATGGATCAAAAAACCAGATTGTAAGAATTTTAAAGTTTGGGAGATATTTTCAGAATTTTAGTTTTTTTAGGGTTTGTAGAATGGAGTTCGCTAACTGAATCTTGGAGTGACATGCATTGGAGAAGCAAAGATCTTGATCGAAGCTATGTGGCTATCAGCTGAAAGAGTCATGGTAATGCTTCGCAGCGGGATGATTTTTAACCCACTACACTTTGCTACCATATGGCATATTCATCTTTAGCATCCGAGGACCAATGTGTTATTTGGTGTCATCATCTAAAGATTTATGGTAAAAACAAAGTTTCATATTTTCCAGATCTGTTACCCAGACCCGTCCAGTGCATCTAGATTCCAGTCGAGCAAATCCACCTCTATCCACCGCTGCTGCTCGTCGTCCCCAAATTTTTACATTGCGACAGTGATGCCCATTGATGAAGAGCCCGACAAGGGTCTTGTGCTGATTTGGTGCATCGTAGGGGTGGGTGTGTTATGGAGACCGTGACCGTTCTCCAAGGTTATGTTGTGCATGAATTCATCAATGTTTTTCACCGTGTGTGTAAAATCAATGGCTACAAACTTTGCATCAAAATCATCATTGAAGTTTAGCTCTGAGGTTGAAGTTTTTGCAACCGTGGTGGAGTTTCTGCTTCTGCAACCATGGTGGAATTTTTGCAGGGCGTATGTTTGTCTATCAAACCTAGCGAATGCAGTATTGATGAATGCGAGGGTCTGCATTGCATTGTGAAGTGCAGGCTTGCCATTGGAATCATCGCTCACACCGATAATCCTGTCGGGATAAGGCCACCAGCAACATCTGCACGGCTCAGGCATTGCTTGCCAACATGGCTGCAATATATACAGTCTATCATGGATTGACAAAAAATTGTAGAACATGTCCATGGTATGGAGTGAGCATTTACTGTTGGATTGAAGAAATTAGGCATTGTTACTGTTGAGAATGGTCCCTTCTTCGACACAGTGAAAAATGTGCAGATGCCAAGGCCATTTCAGAAGCAGATTTGTTCTGCGGTTGGCTGTACATAAGCACTTGGTGAAGTTGTGGCACGACAAACTGTTCATTGTCTTGCTGTAATACCTAGTTTTTATATGGTGGTCCTGCTGCTCAATCGTCGTGTTCCTCATGCTTGCTTCCACGGTCGTCATCAGAAATCTTTGTGGAGAGCAAGTTGCAACAGTTGAAGATCCAGAGGACAAGAATGGAGAGATTTTTTTAAATTATTTTCTATACTACCGTTGTCGTTAAGACGTGACGCTTGAAGAGGTGCATTGATGGATGCCTGTTACGGAGCTTTTGTGAGTTTTGACTAAGCAACGCTAAGTTTGAATCCGATGAATGA
Organism: Wollemia nobilis; assembly: GCA_028583015.1. Lineage (NCBI taxonomy): Eukaryota > Viridiplantae > Streptophyta > Pinopsida > Araucariales > Araucariaceae > Wollemia > Wollemia nobilis. The sequence continues at coordinate 2,607,337 of JAQPPZ010017059.1, forward strand.
TTCGGATCTAAGAGCTGAGCGTATTTTTTTGTGGTAAACTCCAATGGCAGACGCAAATTTCTGTGATACAGTGACAATGTGATTAATGATGTTGACCGTTTCTAGATGGACGGCGACATTATTTTTACTGATCGTGTTGTTTTTGGATATGAAGTCCGTGGAGTTTAGGTTACCCGATAGCTTCCTCCATATGCATCCGTCTATTAACAGATCACATGACAATTGTGTTGATGGATGGCATCACATTCTTACATTCTTCGGGGTTCACGGCATGAGGATCTGAGTGTGCCATATATTCTATTATGAAGCCGATCATTCAGCACACTTATCTTATAGTAATTTGGAGGGAGTCTGTTCCACAATGTGATTCTGGAAGTGATCCAAGATTTACCGGCGCAGGTATCTCATTTTTTCTGAGTGAAGATCGGCAACAGTTCCTGTTGAAGACTACCCCTGCCGGTGTTCCTATTTTCTTTTCCGCCCATGAGAAGTTCATGCACGAATCGCTGCTGAAAAAGGAGATTGAGATGTTGCAATTCTAAATTCGCTGGGAGTTTCGATGATCGATCTTAGAGGTATCGAGCAATGGACCTCAGTTTCAAATTAGCTAAGCATAGTGATCTTCATTTTGGTGCAACACATGGCTTCTGTTTGGATGGTAGGATGATGGGAAAAGGTACAATTGCATGGTGTAAGAAAAGAAAACTAACGGTAAAAGCATTGCGAAAAGTTAGATAGCGTGATTTGTGTTTTTTTCTAGCAGTTTTGCCTTGAGATGTAGTGAATTTTTGATGAGCTAGATTACCAGATCGTGTCGGATGCCGTGTCGGGGGGAGGTGTGATTGAGAGTATTTTTTTTCGTGAAGGAGCTTGGAGCTACCATACATGCTATGTGGTTGTGTGACATTTCCAGAAACATAGACGCCCATGTTATTCATGGACGGTCAAGATCTAAACAGACCTGGGTTGGATGATATAATACAAAAAAGCTCTGCATGGCTGGCAAAGAAGGTAAGACGATTGTTGGTGCCCAATTGTGGGCCTTTTGTGACTGTAATTTGACAATTATTCAGTGGACTTGTGATATGGTGATCCGGTGGAGCGACCTCGAAGACGAGCAAAATTACCTGGACGCCTCCTTTTTTTTTCATTTTTTGTTGCTGAAAAGGCTGAGTATTTTTTTATATAATCATGTCACAATGGTTTGTTATAAGGTTGTTTTTAGCAGCAAACGCAGCAGTTGGAGTCATAACAGCAAAAAATGCAGATAATGAATGTTTTCTTCAGTGAACCTGATGAGCCTGTATACGGGGATGAGTGACCGAGCTGTTACGACGTGGATTCTACAGCGCTCATGATACGACAGAAGATTGAACTGCTCAATACTTTTAATGTTGTGGACGTGCTTCTGGCGATTTTATTTTGGCTTTGTTTTGGCAGCAAGAATGGTGGCGTTGTTTTTCATCATGAAGCCCTCGTTGAAATTTTACTATTGCCGCAGTGAATTCTGATCACATGCTCATTGTCGCTTCTGAATTATCTCATTTGCATCTTTTAGAATGCAAAATAAATGGGGATATATTATTTTTTCTCTCTCTCCATCCTCAAATTGCATTTTTTTTTTTCTCATTTAAAGCATGCACAAGGTTATCTTTAACCTTTATCTATATTGGAGAGAGCCAATTAATGTATGGGACTCGTTCTTAAGAAAATTTCTTTGTTGTTTGTCCACATGTTTTGGACCTTATTTCAGCCCATTGTATTTATATAGGTGAAAACCATATACTCATGCTTATGGAAGTCCTTTTTTGATTACCCATGCGATTTTTGTGGTTCTTTCTCCATCCTATATTCACTTTGGTTTTAGGGGACTTTTCTTTAGTGTTCTATATTTTTTTAGATCACATTTTGTATATGAGTATTTAATCAAGCCTCGTTGTCGGGACTCATTTGTAAAATATCCCCTAGTATCACTTAAGGGGAGGGTGTTAGAATAAGTGAATATTCTCTTAAGTTCACTAGGATACACACTTGAGTTTTCACTCCTCCATGTGTCAGGAGAACTCTAAGTGGTGTCTTCATCAGCTTTGATGAGTTGTAATCCAACGACTCTCAATGATCAACTCTGCTATTTATACAAAGTTGATCATTGAGATAAATCAATCAAGTATTATTTCATTTTCTAACAGAAACCATTGCATATTTAAGGATAAAAAGAGAGAGCCTATGGTAGTAGTGAACAAAATTAAGGTAGTAGTAGTAGTAAAAAACCTAAGAGTAGCTAACTAAAGTAGGTTTGAGGAGAGGATCATAGCCTCGATATGGGGACTAAAACTCCTTGCTAATTGTGTCCTAAATCAAAAAATCAATTAAGGTAGCAAGTGAGATGGGAGCTCCCTCCAAAAGGATGGTTGAAGTTAAATTTTAATAGGACCTCAAAAGTCAACCCTGATAAAGCTAGAGTGGGTGGTGTCTTCAGAGATGCTTCAGGGTGAGTACTTTTAACTTATTTTGAACCCTTGGGTACCTATTCAAATCATTTTGCAAAATCTAGAGCAGTGTTTTTGCTAATTTAATAGTTAGATATGTTAGGTGAAAGGAATGAGGATTTCCTAAATATAATAAAGACTCTAAAAGAGAAACAAGAGACTAGTTAGTTGATTGAAGACATGATTCAGAGTTTTAGAATGAAAATAAGAACTCTAAACAATTGTCAGATCCAACATATTTTTAAGGAAGGAAAAAAATTGTCAACTTGATGACTAATGAGAGTGTCTCAGTAAAAGAACTTATGTTGGATTGAAAACTTATTAAATTAGATTATGGATTTGGTAGGCCAAGAAAAACATGTGGGAAATATCTATTTTTATCAAGTATCTAATGATTAGCATGGAAGATAGATAATTCAGGAGGTGACAATTAATAGTCACTTGGGATAAAAAATGTGGGTTGGTGGTAAGGTCAGAGTAACATGGAGTGAGAATTAAATTGGAATTTTAAGTCCACATAATCATGGTGTCTCGTAAAATGGCTAGATTAGCATTCAATGAAGTGAAGTATATAACTAAAGAAAATGTGAACCTAAATTTGGATAGTGTTGTTAAGCTCTAAATGATGTAGTCCTTGTTTTCATACTTAGAAATCATTATGTGGAGTTTTGATATCTCATTTTAATTAAAGGCTCTTTAATTAGGGTTTTGACATTCTATAGTCAGTATTAGTGGAAAACTTGAGAGTAAATAACTTAAATAAATATGAGGAGAGGAACATGGCCTTGATATGGGGACTACAACCCCTTGATAATTGTGTCCTAAACCAAAAAAATCAATTAAAGTAGTAAGTGAGATGGGAGCCCCCTCTAGAAGGATGGTTGAAGCTAATTTTTTATGGGGCCTCAAAAGGTAACCTAGGTAAAGTTTGAGTGGGTGGTGTCTTCAATAATGCTTTAGGGCAAGTACTCTTAGCTTGTTACGAATCCTAGGCATCCAAGCAAATCATTTCGTAAAAGCCAAAGTGGTATTTTTGAGAATTCAATAGTTAGAGATGTTGGGTGAAAGGAATGGGGATTTTCTAAATATAATAAAGACTCTAAAAGGGGAAAAAGAGGCTACTTGGATGATTGAATACATGATTGAGAGTTGTAGAATGAAATAAATAACTCTAAGCAATTATCAAATCTAGCATATTTTCAAGGAAGGAAACAAATTCATGAACTTGATGGCTAATATAGGAGTATCTCAAGAAAAGCACTTATGTTGGCTTGAAAACTTCCTAAATCATATTATAGATTTGGAAGTTCAAGAAACAAGTAAAGGATTTTTAATTAGGGTTTTGACATTCTATAGTCAGTTGAGTTCCAATTTGTTTAGTTAATTGTATGTATTAAGTTTGTGCTTATAATTTTTCTTATACAATATGCTATGAATTTTTGTGAAGGTTTGGGGCCCTAATCCCCTTCTAACCATCAATAATAAATAAATAAAAATATAACATCATCTAATTTATTTGCAATCCAATGGAACATCAATAGATCAAAAACTATAATATTGGCATACATTATATTTTAGAACTCCATTTGGAAGGCTGGATTCTATTTTCATGTGTCTTTTATGAATGGTCATGATGATATGTCAAGTTTGTCAAATTGAAGGATCTATATAATGTGGAAGGCATAATATTTTGAATAACATATGTTGAAGAGATAAGAATTTCACTAATGTGTAATTATTACTTTTTTCGTTAAACACACCCACCATGTCATTTGAACTTTAGGTCTATTTAAAGAAAACCCAAAAATATACCAATATAGGTATCCCTAATGTGTAATGATTAGTTTTGATCATGACACAAATAATATTATAATGCATTATTGTATCAACCCATGAAAAATTTCCATATTATTATCTTATCCATATATTATAATATATCCAGTAGTATAATAAGGATTATTAGCCTCCATTCTCATATGTTATGGTGATTATTCTAGATTACATTTGCTAATCATTTTTGACATAAGTTAGAATTTTACAATCTTTAGTAATGTATTTGTGTTATCTAAGAGGATTGTATCTTTATTAGTTTGTTTCCATATTTATGTTTTATTTATGTGTAGATATTACTTTGATTTTACTTAATGTTTTCGTACATATTGTAAAATTCTAATTATTTTTAGAATTTTCATCCTATTATTTTATCCATATATTATTAAATATCTAATAGTATTTTAAATTAAGGATTATTATGTGTTTTTATATTTACATTTTATTCATTTTATTTTATAAGTGTAGGTATTGCCTTGATTTGACTTGGTATTTTCCTGGCTATTCTAAGACTCTTGATATTTTTATTTTATAATATATTTTCTTTTATAGTAGGAATGTATATTATTCATAGTCATAATAATAATATTAATATTAATAATATAAAAGATAAAATCACTCAAACTATGTTAGCTTTATCCACATAATTATTTCTAATAGCATTAAAAATAAACAGATATGATTCAAGATGCCATGTGGAAAATATTTTAATCTACATGACTATAAGTTATGGATTTAGTTTTTTAACTCATCAGTTTCTAATCCTCTTTTGTTTCCTTATTCAGTTCCGTTCTAATTGCTATCTTTTATCCTTTGCCATTCATATTGTCCTTATCCTTTGAACTCTTCTTTCTCTTTTACATTTTTTTTTCTTTTGATATTCATTTTTCTCCTCCTTTTTTTTTTTTTTTTCTTATTTCTTCATATTTTTTGAAGTCTTCATTCTTTCATTTTTCTTTTAGTTTTTATTGACTCTTTCTCCTTAATTATTTTCATATTATCATTCTTCCTCATTATTATTTTTAATTATATATCACCTCAACTTTTGTTTCCACCTTGTCTATGTTATTACTATCTTTTTCTTCATTCTACTTTTATTTTTATTTTTTTTCTTTCTCATGTTCTTGTATTACTATGTTTCTTCATTTAATTATTCCACTTGTCATTTTAATTCTTTGTTTATTTTATTTTATTCACCCTTTAAAATATCTTCTCCTTTTTAATATGGTTTTCCTTATCCTTATTTCTTCATCATCTTCTTTATTCTTTTTATTTTATTGTATCTCATTGATAGTTTACTTGTTTTATTTCCTCTTTCCTCCCATTTTTATCTTTTTTACATGGTCTTTATTAGTTTGATTACACTTCATAATATTTTATTGTCCTAATATTTATATTTTTTCACCATCCTCTTATTCCTCCTTTTATCATTTTACTCTCTTTTTTTATTTTCTTTATCTTATTATCAAGTTGATTGTAATTGTTATTTTTGTCTTCCCACTTTTAATTTTCCTCAATGTTCTTCTTTTTATTTATGCTTCCTCTTTATTTTCATATTTTTATTTCTTCTTTCCTTATTGTATGCTATTTTATTCTTCCCCTCTACTTCTTTTTATTGTTTATGACTTTAATTAATCTTATTTTTCTATTTATCTTTATTTATCCTCTATTTTTTCCTATTCATTTTCTCCTTCTTTTTATTTTTTTAGTTCTTTTAAAATAAATATATTCATTTATATAATTCCTTATTTTAATTATATTTTTCCTAATCTTATTATACTTATCTTGCTTTTATTTATTTTTATATTATTTATAATATATCAATAATGAAGCAAAAACATATATAGATACGAATTTTCAACACTCATATACTCACTTATCTATATTTATATAAATTAAAACTATATTTTGATGCAAATGTTATTTAATAACAACTCTATTATAAAAGAGAATGCATTTTTACTAATAAATTATAGTTAATAATTATTATACTTTTAGTCCAAAATTTAAAATTAATTGACTTGTTACCTAATTTATTCTTCTATAAGTATCTTATAGACACTATTATACAATAATTTTATATTATAACACTTATATATATATATATTTTTCCTAAATTATAGAATTTATTAGAACACATGTTGACCCTAACCTTATTTATAAGGTTCAATTCTAATGTGAAGTGATATACATATATGTTATTTAAGGGAAACATTGCCTCTTGTCACTAGTCCTCCTACAATGGTAAGTGGTGTAAAACATGATTAGCATTCTACATGTTATAAGCTATACAATTTAATTTGAATATTTACACAGAAAAGAAGAGAAGGGTTTTAGCATCAATATGAGACCCATTAATTCTAAGCAAATGTTACTATTTCATTTATTCCTTTCAAGAAATATGCTTGTGTGAATATACTAGTTTACTTTTTGAAGTGTTGATCTTTATATACATATTTGAATGATACATTATTTTACATTATCTAGTATCACCTCTTCAAATAACTTTTGTAGTAATGGTACTACTAATATATTACCATACCTAACTTGTATATCACTATATATATGTTTCATTCTAGAAAAAAAAAATTCTTTATCATCTACCCTTATGTGGAAATGGTGTAAACAATTTCCTCTCATTTCTATTTTGGTACATTTTTTTAAATTGTTTTAAATAGAGGGGGATGTGATCTAGTCCTCTGTTGAGGCATGGAAATCTTCATTCTCTAGTTATTTTTTGCTCTTATATATTACTTTGGATGTATTCATATTGAGGGTTGAATCTAGAAATTTAATGTGCTTAATTTATCCAACTCTTTTGTCTAAATTGATATATATTTTTTTAATAATCATGTAAGTTAATTTTTCACTTGCTCATCCATTTGATGTTTTGCTTGTTTGATGTTTTATTTTTTCAATTAGTTCTATCCTATTTTAATTTTAGGTAATTTATTTACATACATCATATCATTTTTTAAAAATATGATTGACAAGACAAAATAATGGTGGTCACCCCTAAATGAAAAGTGTACATTTATTTTAGTTGGATCTACAATAGAATTGGATATTTTATTTGAAATATGGTTTTAATCAAGAACTTATGAGGCTTGTATTTAGAAATAAAAATAATGATAATTATTAGGAAATGGAGCCTTTGTTCAATTGATTGATACACTTAGATGCCTAGTTTGTGTGTTCCTTAGATTTAGCAACAATGTAATGACAATTCCATATTTTTTTTTTTTGGTAATTTGATGGTTCTATTATGTGGGTTTTGACTGTGTCCCAATCCCAAATGTACAAAAAACCTTGATAGATATCATGAAACTACTATTGGAATATCCCATGCTAGGAAGAACAACCATAAAAAAGACTAAAATTCCCACACAAGGGAAAATGACCATAGGAACTATGATTCGATAATAAACTAACCAGAATCCACGTAGGGGCTGAATTAGAAATAGAGAATCAACAGGAATGGGAAATGAAGAAAGATGTTGCAATTCCTGTTAATAAAATAAAAACCAACAAAAACCTAGAAAAGTAGAAGCAGTAGAACCATGAACCCAGAAACTATATTAGGGAAGCTTGGCTTCCACGGAGTCCTCCTTGGTGTTGGTTGCATTCTGTTGGAGGTACTATTTCATGGCTGAAATAGGATTCTCGAAAGCAAAAGTGAAGCTTTTGAAGACCATCCTGGAGATTTGACTAGAAATCATAGTGTCAAGGTTTGAATTTCTATTGATATTCATTTTTGCCTTGACCTTTTTAACTCTCAAAGACCTTTGGATTTATCTTCAGCCTTGGACTTGGACTTGCACTTGACAATTCCATAGATTTTAGGCATGGAGGAAAGAGTAAATTTTTCTAGCTCTATGATAAAACTCAATTTGCCATATTTACAAATCCTTTAAGGAATGCAACTATTTTCAAAAGTTTAAACAATACATTTACTTATCAATATGCTTTTGATTTTATATTTTATATTGGTAGAATATTAGATTCATGGGATCCAAAATAAGACCATGAAATTATTAAATATATGAACATGATAATCAACACCTCTCAAAAAAACCTTTAAAAATATTAAAACCTATTTATGAAAACATATTAAATATATATGCAACACCTATCAAAAACATCATCACAAAGATTGAAACCTATTTATGAAAACATATTAAAAATTTCTTGACATGATAATTTTCATATTTTTACTGTAAATGTTTTGAAAATAAAATAATATATATATAAAATATTTTATAAATATCACAAATTTCAAGTGTACATTTAAAAGGATGACTTACTAATTAAAGTAGAGTATATTAATTGTAAATAATTTACTTTGCTAAAAAATTGTTAAATCCACTATAATATTAAAAAACAATCATAAAATAAAATAGTTGATAAATTTAAATAAGTATATAATAACTTAATATAATATAATTATTAAATATGTATTAAACATAATTATATTATACTGAATAATAAAAAAAAATATATATTATTATGTATTAAACATAATTATTTTATGTATACATGTTAATAAGGAGGGTTCAAGTGGGGAGAAACATAACGTAGACACCAAAACAACACCGATTCAATTAAGTGACTACAAACATTGATCGCATTGATATACACAGCTTTTAGGGCAGCCCTTAGAGGTCAAACAGTGGTCCTAGCCACTTGCACAGCAGTTTAGAAGGTCAGAAAATGGCAGAGCAAAGTTGGTCGTTTTAAAGCCTTTAATCTAAAGCGAGCCTTTAAAAAACTTTAAGTCTTAAGCAAGAAAGCCTCAATCAAGAGCAAAACTTCAAAAGCAAACAAGCCTTAATCAAAAGGGAACCTTGGCCTTAGATGTCACGAAATCGTGACGTTGCGATTTCACGACGTCATGTAATCGCGACGTCATGATTTCGTGCGTCGCGATATCGCGACACCTAAGGCCCCGAGGGAGGCCTCGGCCTTAGATGTCGTGATATCGCACGTCGCAATATCACGACACCTAAGGCCCCGAGGGAGGCCTCGGCCTTAGATGTCGCGATATCGCACGTCGTGATATCGCGACACCTAAGGCCTCGAGGGAGGCCTCGGCCTTAGATGTCGTGATATCACACGTCGTGATATCACAACACCTAAGGCCCCAAGGGGGAGGCTCGACCGAAGTGTCATGATATCGCGACGTCGCGATATCGCGACACTTCGGCATTTTGCACATAAACAGAATTTAATCAATCAAAGACGTTAAAGCATTCAAAGACGACACGTCAGCATTCAACGACGGACTTCATCGGTCAAAGGCAGCATTAAAGCAATTCACGCCACGTGGCATCCCTGCGTGCCATTTTTAAAGAGACCCCGTGGGTCTATAAAAATGATGGACTTCACCAACTGCAGTAATGAGACGAGCAGTCTCAACAACAAATCTAGTCCGGGGCCATGCCTCATAACTGCTGATATGATTTTCTAGCGATAATCTCTGTGCGAGCCATGTCTCATAAATCATCTGACAACGGTCAAATCTCAGCGGTGCTTGCAGACTTAGGGTTTTGACGTTAATATTTCAGAGGCCGAATCCTCTATAAAAATGAGCTCAATGCAATGTAAAAAAAAGAGAGGGTGAAGCATTTTGTAAACACAACGAAGTGCTGTTCATTTATGACCCGATTGCATCAGTCGATTTTACCTTCCTCACACCCAGAATCTCTTACGAAAGAGAGGTTGATGGGTTGCTTTCAGAGGGTGAAGCCGAACCTTCATACCCGACAGTAGACACAGTATTCTACCAATTCGATGACAACACTCAATATAAACGATTCTGGGCCCTTCCTTATTGGATTGGCGCCAAAGTCGATTTTTGACGGGGCGGCCCGCTTGGGTACCCCATGCACATTTTTAGTTAATGTAATATATGCTGTTCTTTTTAATATATCCTGCAAACTAACAACATTTAAACAGTTTACGTTTTTATGTTTTCATATACATGCTATTTTTTAATAGATTCTATTAGATGCATTATGTTCTACATTTTACATTATGTCACTTTAGCTTATTCGTTCATCACGAACTTATTCTGTTAAATGCACAGGTCATGTATATGCACTTTATTCATTGTTTTCAATGATCTTATGCATACATCTTTCACTTATTTCAAGACTCACTAATTTCACTTATTAACACAGGTGCTACTAATGTTTTTTATGTTTCTTTGATCGCAGGAGAAATAGCAAACAGTAAGGATTCACCAAGCATAAGTGGCGGCAACATTGGCCCGCCCGTTTCTAATGTGGGCATGCAGATAGAAGAAGTATTGATCATGACTGTAACCATATACAGATTAACACTCCTAGCCCCTAAAAAGGAGGAGATGTATTGTAACCGAATGGGATTAATATAAAAGGGTTGTGTTCCTGCATTTCTCCTTTATATGTTTGGTTGCTTTTCATTACATCTTAATACTGCTTTTATTTCAGAATCTCATGCTTTCAGTGGCGATCATGGTCTTGAAAAGTTGTTCCTCTAGGTCACCCACCCAACCAGACAAAATTTGTGTATGGGGGCCTTGATCATGGTCTTGAACCATGCAAACAAAAGGAAGCAGACGGTGAACCTTTTGTTGAAAACATCAACTATCTGTCAAACCCAGACTTCACCCTCAAATATCTTGGCCAATGCAATTGGCATGGATACAGGCTAGGCAGATATGAGCAAGGGATGCGGGTCCTTTGCCAACCAATATATCAGATGCCATATGATAAGTCAGGAGTAGGGTTCAACCACCCCCTGCCCTTAGACATCTTGGTAGAAAATATGCAAGGCCTAGAAATAGGCAACAAGGGGGGATTGGCACTAGATCTTTATGCCAACCCGAATACAGAATATACATTGGGAGACTACCTCCCATGGTCAACAAACACCCTTGGCAACAACAGTAATCCCTTTCCTTTGCTAGCAAGAGGTGAAAGTTCGGACACTAATCCTCAAAGAGAACATCAACGATGTCCAGACATCTTTTTGAAGCTATTCCCCTTAGAGGTTCCAGTTGAGTCAATACCATGTCAAGAGAATCAGGTCCCTCCACCAAGAGTGGAACAATCGCAATGGGACCAGATTAACTTACTGGAACAAGGAGAACCCTCAATGTCGCAAGTAATAGTTGCTGAAGAGAATGAACATTTTTGGATCTCCGAAAGTGATTCAGAAGATGAGACTGAGATGATCTATCTCAGACATGCGGGATGGAATTATCGCCCTTTAACTCATGAAGATCTAATGGGACAGATGGGCATAAGGTTAGGACATGAATGGTGGGTAGACCCAGCGGGGTGGGCCCTAGTGTTAGATCCATGGCTCCAAATTCATGATGAGCATCGTCCACAACAGTACCAAGGGAAGACCCTGTCCTTCTTTTCACACATAGGGCCGATCCATTTGTGCTCATTCCCCTAGAGCCAAATCCAGAGTATAGGGAGCATCTAGAAGAATCAAGTTCTCATACCCGCGATAATGGAGACCAAATTCATTCCATCCACATGATCTCCATTGATCTGACCACACCCATCCACAATCTGGCCGATCCAGCACGGTCATTGCATCTCGACATAGATGCCATCGACTGGGATCGCGTCAATTCACCTTTATCACCATCGAGTATCGGCCTTTCGGTGAAATGCACCATTTTACCCCGGGGACAACTCGGGATATTTTTTAGGCTGAAGAGGAACCCGAGGTTCCCAACACAGATCTAAATTCAGCTAATGATATCCATTTGATCCCGACTCCACATCAGTTGGAGGACGGATCCCACATGTCAGTCGAGGAAACGACTGATGTAGATATCGGCACAGATCCAATGAATCCATAGATTCTCAAGCTGGGGGTAAGCCTTTCCCCCGAAGAGCAAGCCAACTACATTGCCCTTCTCAAAGAGAAGAAGGAGGTTTTTGCATGGTCGTACAAAGATATGCTAGGACTAGACCCGCAACTAGTCACGCATAATTTAACGCTTGATCCGACAATCAAGCCTGTAAAGCAAAAACTACGTAAGATGCACCCAACAGTGGCCTTAATGGTCAAAGATGAATTGCAAAAGTTGTTGGACACATAGTTTGTCATCTGCGTGGATTATCCGCCATGGTTGTCCAACATGGTTCCCGTCAAGAAGCCCGATGGGAGGATTCGCATATGCACCAATTTTTGAGATCTAAACAAAGAAAGTCCTAAGGATGATTTACCCTTATTGAGAATCGACACGTTGGTAGACGCTACAGTAGGTCACGAAATGCTCTCCCTAATGGATGGTTTCTCAGGATACAATCAAATTCGTATCAATCCTGAAGACCAACTAAAAACGGCGGTCACAACGCCTTGGGGGACATTTTGTTATAAGGTCATGTCTTTTGGACTTAAAAATGCTGGCGCCACCTACCAATGTGCCATGACATATATCTTCCACGATTACATGCACAAAACTTTGGAAGATTACATGGATGATTTGTTAGCCAAATCTCTTTTGCGCTCAAATCATATCACTGACTTAAGCCAGATCCTCGATCGCCTCATGGAGCATAAAGTTAGACTAAACCCCAAGAAGTGCGTCTTTGGCATCACATCTGGAAAACTCTTGGGTTTCATAGTCTCAAAGCAAGGAATCGAGGTGGACCCAAAGAAAGTCAAGGCAATCCTTGAAATGGTTCCCCCAACTACAATCAAGCAGCTCAGGAGTCTGAAGGGAAAGGTCGCGTCGATTAAACGCTTTATAGCGCAATTATCTGACAAGTGCCGACCCATGAACAAATTATTGCACAAAGGAGTTACATTTCATTGGGATGACGAGTGTCAGTCAGCCTTTGACGATATCAAAAAATACCTAGCTTCACCGCCAGTATTGGCACCACCTAGACTAGGAGTGTTGTTCTACTTATACATCTCAGCTACTGAGGTGGCACTGGGTGCCATGCTAGCCCAGAAGAATGAACTTCACAAAGAACAGGCTACATACTATCTTAGCCGCACCCTGGTCAGTTATGAACTTAACTATGCATACGTTGAGAAACTCTACTTGGCAGTGGTGTTTGCTACCAAAAAGCTATGCCACTACATGCATAAAAACACTACGTATGTTGTGTCTAAGGAGAATCCATTGCAATACATGATGAGTCGTACTTATCATAGTAGTCGCACGGTGAAATGGATCATGTTGTTGACGAAATTTGACATAGAGTTTATTGGACAAAAATCTATCAAAGGACAAGTCATAGCCGATCAACTAGCAGAGGCTCCTCTTGAAGACGATCAGCCTCTGGTCATAGAACTACCCGATGATGGGGTCTTCCATGTCTCAGAATCACCAGATTTTGATGAGCCTGAGTCACAGGCCGACATAACCCTATTCTTCGATGGTTCTAAATGTGAGCAAGGTGGTGGTGCGGGAATTGTATTCTTCACACCGCAAGGTGCTCCAATGCCCCTGTCATTTAAATTAAACTTCCCATGCACCAACAATAATACAGAGTATGAAGCCTTGCTCCTAGGTCTTCAGACAACAATCACCATGAACATCAAACAACTGAATATCTTTGGTGATTCGTTGTTAATAGTCAATCAAGTCAAAGGGGTATATCAATGCAAATGCCCAGTTCTGAAGGCTTATAAAGCCCTTGTGGACAAATTCCTAGCAAAACTTGAGTGGTATGACATCGAGGCCCTCCCTCGATCATCGAATCGTTTTGCGAACACAATGGCCTCCTTGGGGTCACTAATTCCGTAGGACCTTTTCGGTGATATGACAACCATTCAAGTCAAAACCATATCGCAATCCGTGATGGAGCATGCAAGCTTAGACTTGACGCCAAGAATCCACATGATCCAGATTGAACCATATTCGGATAAGTTCTCTCAAATCTGAGATCATCTAAAACGTGCCAACTGGGGGTCCTTGTTCTCCCCTACTCCCATTAATAGCAACACAATGCTCTTATTACAGGTTCTATTCCATTCAGCGTTTGCTAGGGAGGAACTTCAAGAGAGATTGGTTGTTCATACTTTCGAGGTTTCTGATCAACAGGACTGGTATTTACCCATCAGAGACTACCTCAAGCTAGGTAATCTCCCACTTGGATTGACTCATGCCACAAAATGAGCACTCAAGCAGAAAGTGGCTAAGTATGTCTTGATAGGAGACATTTTGTATCGTCGCAACTATGAAGGAATCCTCCTTCATTGCTTGGACCAGCAAGAGTCCACTTGGGCAGTTGCCCAAGCGCACGATGGTACATGTGGTGGCCACTTTAGTGGTATGGCTATAGCAAAGCGCATTCTTCGCATGGGCTATTATTGGCCATGTTTAGAGCGAGGTTGTTGCACCTATGTCAAGAAGTGCATGAAGTGTCAACATCATGCCAATTTGATGCATGTACCTTCTCAGGCCTTGCAGATAGTCCAGTCTGATTGGCCATTCTTGCAGTGGGGCTTTGATCTAATTGGAAATATCTCCCCTGCATCGTCAGGCCATCACACGTTTATCATAACGGCCACAGAGTATTTTACCAAGTGGGTGGAAGCAGTTCCACTTACCTCTATGATAGGACCCCGCATTGTGGAGTTCATTTTGCATAACATCATGTCATTTTGGTATTCCATCCAAAATAGTCTCGGATAATGGAATGCCTTTCAAGAATAAATCCGTGCGTGCTTTGACCACAAAGTACAAGATTCAGTACAACTTTTTGACACCCTATTATCCGTAAGCAAATGGGCAAGCAGAGGCGTCAAACAAAACGCTAGTTGCCATCCTTAAAAAGACCATCGCAGATAGTCATAAGGATTGGCACATTCAAATCCCACTTGCCCTATGGGCCTATCGCACTAGCATTCGGACACCCACTGGGGCCACTTCATTTTCGCTTGTGTATGGTTTCGAGGCAGTCATGCCCCTAGAGTTGGAGATTCCTTCCCTGCGCATATCAATGCAAGAGTTCATCGACGATGATTCTGCGTGGCAAGCCCGGTTAGACCAGCTTACGTTGCTCGACAAACGACGCGTTAATGCTCTCGAGAATTTACGTATTTATCAAGCGCGACTTAAGAAAGTTTACAACATGAAAGTTCACCTAAGGGACTTCCGGGTTGGTGATTTTGTTTTGAAGGAAAACCAACAAAATTCTAGTTTGCCATCCCACCTAAGGGACAAGTTTGCGGCAAATTGGTTAGGTCCATATATCATTGATAGCAAAATAGGACCCGGGACGTACCGGCTAGCTTCTCTTGATGGTATCAAGGAAACAGAACCCTTGAATATCAGTCATTTGCGACCATTTCATATCTAAGAGAGCCAAAACCCAAAAATGCTCCAAGGATTCTTGTAATCGCTTGGTCAATCCCAAAAGGCTCCAAGGATTCTTGCAATCGCTTGGTCAATCCCAAAATGCTCCAAGGATTCTTGCAATCGCTTGGTCAATCCCAAAATGCTCCAAGGATTCTTGCAATCACTTGGTCAATCCCAAAAGGCTCCAAGGATTCCTGCAATCGCTTGGTCAATCCCAAAATGCTCCAAGGATTTCCACAATCGCTTGGTCAAAAATCAAGAAAATTCAAAAACAACAAAATTGCTCAAAAACAACAAAAATTTGCATCTCATTTCTAGGCATACTCAAATTCATCAATAAGAGAGTTATTCTTGCACTTCATTTTCATATTCACAAAAATCAATCCATCAAAAATACAAAAATACATAGCTACATTAAAGCATTGCATCCATACATTGCATATTTGTGGTCGTATAGGTCAACGGCACCATAGGCTGTAATTGCTCTGCTAGTCCATCTTGTTCCACACTGTTCCATTTTACACAAACAAAAAAAACACCATGCATTTCTTTTTCACACTAGAGTCAGTGGTCTTTTAATGTATCAAGAGTTTTTCGTGATTCAGTCATCATTTTGCTCTTTAGCAATGTAATGTATCAAGTCAAACAGATTTTACAAAGGTAGAGTTACACTTGAAATACGCCTTGCTACGTAACATCCCAACACAAATTCAAACACATAAAAATTCCCAAGTTGTGTGAACGGAAGATGAAACCTGCACAGTAATCCAGGTCACCATAAGCGAAACGGTTATCTTGCTCATCCCCCTGTGCGAATGACCCCAAGAATGCTGAGAGTTGGCAAAAGGACAAGCATCCTCCCTACCCAATTCCCTAAGAATCCCAAAGTTCTAAATAGTTGCAAAACATCAAAAATTTGCAAGCGTCAAAAACTCCAAAATTTGACATCCTACAGTGCACATATCAAAAGGCACAAAGAATAGTGATTATCGTCACTCCATATCCAAATCCCTTGCTCAAGAGAAAAGAAAAACAAATCAAAATAAATAGTGATTATTATCACTATAAGGAGCAAGTATCCCAATACAATTGAAGAAAAGAAGGGAGTTGAACTTGAATCCCTGGAACTCTCAGCATTCTAATAGGTCATGAGGCAAGCCTCAGTACTGGTTTGGTTGATAGCATATCGGTCACTGGTGGTATCCTACTCGCATGACGATATGTCTGTCACATTTGCTTTGCATGTGTATAGACCAATGTTTGCATAAGGATGAGCTAGCTTAGGGTATCATGGATAACATCGCAGATTAATCTAACTAAATACAGAAAAGGAGTTAGTGGAGCTAATTAGGTGATCCTCAGTACAGGTTCGGTTGAAAGCCCATCTGGCACTGGCAGTATCCTAACAAATACCACATAAATGAACTCAATTGCACACACAGGGATGTGAAATAGCTTTGTCAAGAACAAATACAATTCATACCTTGTTCAAAAGTCTTGAAAGCTAAGGTACAGTCATGGCTAGTAAGTTAAAACCGTCTGAGTCTCAGAAAACCTTAGCTACATTTCTAAACCGATTGCGCTACTTTTCATCCTTACACTACCATCAGAAAAGAAAAACCACATGTATACATACAAAGTCATGTATCACAGTAATCGCCTCAAAACAAAATAATGGAGTTCTAAACAGTCTATGGTGCCATGGCCACACATCACAAAGTCCATCCATCCATTTCATCTCTGCATATCACATACATTTGCATTCATTACAACATATGCATCCATCAATATAAAGTAGCATGCATCCATCAACATCAATCATTGTGCATAAAATCATGACATATACACAAAGAAAGAAAATCAAAACAACAAAAACATCACAAAATTGCACCACAAAAACCATAGCAATAAGTTGCCGGACACAAGTGCTCTTGCACTTAACCTCTTGGCATAAAGAAAATCGATGTCGGGGCTCAAATTGTCACTTTCTCACTTCCCCAATAAGGCTACCATAGATGGACCGCTCCACGGGAAGACGGGTTTTTGATGATTTCACCTCATTATGGCATCACCAAAAGGGTTAACACCCACCAAAAATAGATCCAAATGTCAAGAAATTGCACGTGCTTAAAAAGGTAAAACATCTAAAGGCACCCTAACCTAAGTCATCTTGGGTCAAGCGACTCGTCACTTTTCTCACGAAGGTCATTCCCTCATCGATTCGTCGCTTGAGGGGGTAGTCACACTTAGTCACCAATCAACAAGCACACACCCAATCAGGGCAATGACATGCATTCAAAGAATCATTGACAAAGACAATCATGCTCCTGCTTGGGGCAGTAAACAAGCAATCATTAAATTGATCAAACACTTGGCATTCCCGAAGCATGAACACAAGGTTTCCCCTATGGACAAAAGGTTACGCCCTTTGCCTAATCATGACTGATCAATGTCCAAGCTCAAGTCACACCTCACCAAAATGGGTTAACACTTGAAATCAAATTCCTTAGTTCGTCAGAAGCAAGGATTCAAGAATGCACGCCCTTTCCATGCTTGGGGCATCAAAAGTTGGTTAGGTTACCAAGAAACTCTAATCATTAGTTCTTTGGTCTTCTATTTTTGCTCAGCACTGCGTCACCTGCAGCACTTCCCAAAAAGGGGCATCTGTAGACACCAAAACAACACCGATTCGATTAAGTGACTACAAACATTGATCGCATTGACATACACAGCTTTTAGGGCAGCCCTTAGAGGTCAAACAGTGGTCCTAGCCACTTGCACAGCAGTTTAGAAGGTCAAAAAATGGCAGAGCAAAGTTGGTCGTTTTAAAGCCTTTAATCTAAAGCGAGCCTTTAACAAACTTTAAGTCTTAAGCAAGAAAGCCTCAATCAAGAGCAAAACTTCAAAAGCAAACAAGCCTTAATCAAAAGGGAACCTTGGCCTTAGATGTCATGAAATCGCGACATCGCGATTTCGTGCATCGCGATATCGCGACACCTAAGGCCCCGAGGGAAGCCTCGGCCTTAGATGTCGCGATGTCACAATTTCGCCTCGGCCTTAGATGTCACGATATCACGCGTCATGATATCGCGACACCTAAGGCCCTGAGGGAGGCCTCGGCCTTAGATGTCATGATATCGCGACACCTAAGGCCCCAAGGGAGGCCTCGGCCTTAGATGTCGCGATATCATGCGTCACGATATCGCTCGTCGTGATATCGTGACACCTAAGGCCCTGAGGGAAGCCTCGGCCTTAGATGTCATGATATCGCGCATCGCGTTATCGCAACACCTAAGGCCCCAAGGGGGAGGCTCAGTCGAAGTGTCGCGATATTACGACATCACGACATTTTGCACATAAACAGAATTTAATCAATCGAAGACGTTAAAGCATTCAAAGATGACACGTCAGCATTCAACGATGAACTTCATCGGTCAAAGGCAGCATTAAAGCAATTCACGCCACGTGGCATCCTTGCATGCCATTTTTAAAGAGACCTCGTGGGTCTATAAAAACGGTAGACTTCACCAACTGCAGTAATGAGATGAGCAGTCTCAACAACAAATCCAGTCTGGGGCCATGCCTCATAACTGTTGATATGATTTTCTAGTGATAATCTCTATGCGAGCCATGTCTCATAAATCATCTGACAATGGTCAAATCTCAGCGGTGCCTACGGACTTAGGGTTTTGACGTTAATATTTTAGAGGCCGAATCCTCTATAAAAATGAGCTCAATGCAATGTAAAAAAAAAAAAGAGGGCGAAGCATTTTGTAAACACAACGAAGTGCTGTTCATTTATGACCCGATTGCATCAGTCGATTTTACCTTCCTCACACCCAGAATCTCTTACGAAAGAGAGGTTGATGGGTTGCTTTCAGAGGGTGAAGCCGAACCTTCATACCCGACAGTAGACACAGTATTCTACCAATTCGACGACAACACTCAATATAAACGATTCTGGGCCCTTCCTTATTGGATTGGCACCAAAGTCAATTTTTGACGGGGCGGCCCGCTTGGGTACCCCATGCACATTTTTAGTTAATGTAATATATGTTGTTCTTTTTAATATATCCTGCAAACTAACAACATTTAAACAGTTTACGTTTTTATGTTTTCATATACATGCTATTTTCGAATAGATTCTATTAGATGCATTATGTTCTACGTTTTACGTTCTGTCACTTTAGCTTATTCGTTCATCACGAACTTATTCTGTTAAATGCGCAGGTCATGTATATGCACTTTATTCATTGTTTTCAATGATCTTATGCATACATCTTTCACTTATTTCAAGACTCACTAATTTCACTTATTAACACAGGTGCTACTAATGTTTTTTATGTTTCTTTGATCGCAGGAGAAACAACAAACAGTAAGGATTCACCAAGCATAAGCGGCGGCAACATTGGCCCGCCCGTTTCTAATGTGGGCATGCGGATAGAAGAAGTATTGATCATGACTGTAACCATATACAGATTAACACTCCTAGCCCCTAAAAAGGAGGAGATGTATTGTAACCGAATGGGATTAATATAAAAGGGTTGTGTTCCTGCATTTCTCCTTTATATGTTTGGTTGCTTTTCATTACATCTTAATACTGCTTTTATTCCGGAATCTCATGCTTTCACATAAATCTTCCAGGATTTTCAAGATGAAGTGTTCCTCGGGTCCTTCTTCTAGTGCCACAAATCAGGCGGGTTGTTTAGAGTTTGAATTTCTTCTAAGGAATGTGGAAAAAAGTAATTTGTTTTGTGATTTTTTTTCTCCTCCCATGAAAAGGGGTAGTGTTACTCATCAACTTCATCTTTTGGAAATTAAACAACAGGTGGATTTAAGAAATCCCCCCTTGATGTTGGGAGCAACAAGAAACGGGGTCGACCTTCAATCTCTAATCAATGGAAGACTAAATTAAGAGATGATATTGATAATGGCATTCAAACATATATGTTTTCCCTTTCTTGATCTCAGGGTAAAGAAGATGGCACAAGCACCAAACCTCCCCAACCATCTGGTAAGGGAGGCAAAAAATCTTCCAAAGTATCCAAATGAAAATCCTCTCATGGAATGTGAGGGGATTAAATGGGTTGCCAAAATGCTGACTGGTTAACTCATTAGAAAAGAAGTTCAGCCTTCCATCATCATCCTTCAAGAAACAAAACTTGATTAAGAACTTACTAATTCAGTAGCCAAGAAAATCTGGAGTACTAGTGATTTCACATACAACCCTGCTCATGGCACTTCTGGGGGCCTTATGGTTTTATGGGATGCCAAAACATTTAAGGGGAACCTAATTCAGGTGGATGGAAGATCTCTAAGCATACGATTTTAAGATTTCAACACCAACAATTCTTGGATCCTGTCAAATGTTTATGCACCAAACAATTCAACTGATAGGAATGTTTTCTGGACAAGCCTAAGTACGTTGAGGAACTCTTTTGACAATGAACCCTAGATCATTAAGGGAGATTTCAATACCCATATTTACCCATCTAAAAAATCTGGTGGTTCCACAGCTATTGACAAAGGCATGGAGGACTTTCTCGAGTTTGTCAACTCCAACAACTTGATGGACATTAAACTTAAAAATGTTGAGTTTACCTGGAGTAACAGAAGGTCAAGGAATCAACTAATCCAAGTTAATCTTGACCGATTCTTCATGTCCAAGGAAGCCATAAATATTTTTGGGGATGTTGATCTTATGGCACATGCCAAAATGATATTTGATCATAGTCCGTTGGTGCTTGATATTACCCAGAATACACCTTTCTGAAGGCCTTTCAGATTTGAATCCATATGGATTCAACACCCAGATTTAAAGCGTAGAATTTCTCAGTGGTGGTAGCAGTTTGATCAAGGATCCCCCTCCTTTTGCCTTGCTCAAAAATTAAAATCTGTTAAAGCTAATCTCAAAATTTGGAACAAATAAGTCTTTAGAAACATATTTGAAGTTAAACAGACTTTGAAGGATAGACTCATGGCTATTGAGAACAAAATTCAATCTGGCTCTTGCATAGACCAGGACCGAGCTGAGGAAAAATTAATACTTGCTGATTACCATAATATTCTTGCCAGGGAAGAGGTGTTTTGGAAATAGAAATCCCATGCTTTATGGCTTAGGGAATGAGACCTTAATACAAAAAAAAATCATGCTTCTATGATGAGAAACAAAAGCTTCAACATAATTAAGGAACTGCAGTGTTCTAATGGGCTTATTGTCTCTGATTTTCATGCTATTAGGAATGAGGTTGTCTCCTATTTTTCTTAGCTTCTTTCTAAAGACAGAATTTCCTCTAGCCTTGCTTTTGAGTCAATGTTACACCACATACCCAATCTGGTCTCAAATGAGGTAAATACCCAGCTACTATAGCCTTTTTCTAATGATGAAATCCATGATGCCTTGTTTGCTATGCACCCTGACAAAGCACCTGGCCCCGACGGTTTCCCTCCTTGCTTTTTTCAAACCTTTTGGGATATTGTTGAGGTAGATGTCTATGATGCCATTAGGGAATTATAGACATCCAAGTCCATCCCTCATGGTTTCAACTCTACATTCATAGCCCTCATTCCAAAATGCCCTAGTGCCAAATCTATGCCTGAATTTTGACCAATCAGCCTCTGCAACGTTATCTACAAAGTCTTGACTAAAGCTATGACCAATAGAATGCGTGAGATTCTCCCATCCATCATTGACACCCTCTAGGGAAGTTTTGTCCAAGGAAGATCCATTCTTGATGGAGTGATTACCGTCCATGAGGCCCTTCATTCCATGCATTTATCAAAGCAGCATGCCTTCCTTTTGAAATTGGATATGAAAAAAGTGTATGACAGGCTTAGCTAGGAGTTTCTTGAGGCTTTCCTCTCCAAATTTAGATTCCACCCAGATTGGGTTGCTCTGATTAAAGGCTGCATATCCACTCCTTGGTTTTTTGTCCTGGTCAATGGCTCTTCTTTTGGGTACTTTCCTAGTTTGTGAGGTATTAGACAAGGGGATCCCATATCCCCCTTACTTTTCATCATTGTTGCCGAAGCTCTAGGATGAACTCTCAAAGCAACTCATAACAACCAACTCATTTCTGGTTTAAAAGTTGCCTCCCACATTAGGTCGGTGTCCCATAAATAGTTTGTTGATGACACTTTTATCACCACTAAAGCTTCATGTTTCGAGGCCAGAGTTATCAAGTATATCCTTCAGTTATATGAAGAGGCTGCTGGCCAAAAAATTAATTTCCACAAAAGCAAGATATTCTTCATGAATACCCCCATGCAAAGGCAAGAAATAATTTCTGAAATCTTGAATTGTCCCATCTCCTATCTCCTCGACTCATATCTGGAAATTCCTTTTTTCTTGGACAACCCAAAGCTTCCTTATGGGATGGTGTGGTAGAAATACTGCAAAAAAAACTTGCTGGTTGGAAAGGTAATTTGCTCTCTCAAGCCGAGAAAATAACCTTGACTCGGGCTTCCCTTCAAAACATTCCAATTTATTTCATGTCAGTGTTCAAACTTCCTGTCAAGGTAAGTCAGAAACTTGAGCAAATTCAAAGAAACCTTTTGTGGACAGGGGCTGAGAACAAGAGCAGATTTCATTTGGTCGAATGGGACAAGGTTTGCAAACCCAAGGAATCAGGCGGAGTTGGCCTCAGAAGGCTTCAGCTTTTTGACAATGCTTTGTTGGCCAAGTAGGCTTGGCGGTTAATTTCCAGGGAGGATGTGGAATGGACTTGCATCATCCATCGTAAATATCTCCAACAGTCCACCTTCTTCACTGTTGATGCTCATCCTCAGGGCTCTTGCTTTTGGAAGTCTATCCTCATTGTCAAACCCCTTATCCTTGCTGGCCTTCGTTGGAGGGTTGGCGATGGCAGACAAATTGATTTTTGGAGGGATAAATGGGTGCTGGGAAATCCCCTTATTCAAAATCCAACCTTGGCTAATCTCAAACAGTTCACGGACATCAGATTTGGGCCTAAGGTGTCTGATTTCATTTAAGATCAAAACGAGCAAAGAAGATGGAAACAAATCAACATTAATGAATTGCCGAATGAATCGAATCATCTTCAGGCACTCAATTTTGTTTTCATACGACTCGAACGCACACTGACCAATTTTTCTGGGAAGCTTCCAAGTCAGGTGTTTTTTTGGTTAAATCTGCTTTTAAACTTTTGCTTTCTGATGAACCTATTGGGTTGCTCTTCAAGCTTGTATGGTTAAAGCACCTGATTACTAAAATTGCATCCTTCGCTTGGGTCGCCATTCAAGGGAAAATCTTGACCAATGATAACCTTCTAAAGAGAGGAATGTTTATTCCCAATAGGTGTCATATTTGCTGCTCCAATTGGGAGTCTCCACGTCATATTTTTTTGGACTGCCCATTCACAACACCTATTCTTTACAAGCTTTTTGAATGGTTCAACATTTCCTGGGTTTGCCCCCAGTCCCTTGCTAATTTGTTCCTCCAGTGGCCTTGTCCCTTTATTAATTTGTGCCTAAAAACTTTTTTGCAATTCTGTCTCCATCACTTTCATGTGGCATATCTGGCTAGAAAGAAATAAACGCATCTTCAAAAAACTGTTCCAGAATGCTAACTTATTAGGCACCAAAATCCTCAATGCTGCTAAAAAGAATGCCGATTTGGTTCCTTTTTAATCCAAGCTTTGTCCGTCTTTTGAAGTGAGATTAGCCAATTTCTTGGATTTTTCCATTATCTCTTCTTCGTGCCCTACCCCTCCACCTAGATGCCTATCGTCTTGGATTACCCCTCCCGAAGGTTGGGTTAAACTTAATGTGGATGGTCTTGCTAAAGGCAATCCCAACAAGTCTGGGGGAGTTCTTAAAAATTTTCAAGGTAATGTCATCCATACCTTTACCGAACCACTTGGTATTCAGACTAATCAAGTGGCTGAAGCTAGGGCACTCTGGCGGGGCCTCACCTTTGCTCGAATGTTTATCTCCTCAAATATTCTGGTGGAAGCAATGATATAAAAACTGAGAACTAAGGAGAGAATTCTGAAGATAAAGATTATGACACTGTGGAAAGTGAAATGCTTATATAAATTATTTTTTTAAATCATCTTAGGGCTTTCACACGAAGCCAAATCTAACAGGTTTCACTGCCTATGGACAAAGACGAGTTAGTGATCCAGTCTATTCGAACTTCAATATTTTGAATCTCAATATATAAAACATTTACATCTGGATTGCTTCTGCAGTGTCTTGTTTGCCCGACACAGTTTCTAAAATGGACGACATTATTCGTCTTGCTGACAACTGTAATTATAATAATACCATGGGCGTCATCCCAAATGCTGTCATCGCTGGACGTGTTCGCATATCGGCGGCATCCTCAGCGTTAGCAAAATGCGCATTCTCACCGTCAGAGGGGATGTCGTAGCAATTCAATGGGCAGTGCATTGTGAACTGGCGCCGAATATTTTGACTTCGCTGAACGCGGATTCATTTGACAATGCCATTTATTTTTAAATTATTTCTGTGAAATTTGACAATGCCATTTATCCACTTTGTTATTATGAAGTACAACCATATGTTGAATTCTTGTTGTTTATTTGGTATAGGATTACGAAGATAAGAATATGTAACTAACAGATAAGATCAGAGGGGATGTCGTTGCTATTCAATGGGCATAGTGCATTGTGAACTGGCGCCGAATATTTTGACTTCGCTGAACACGGATTCATTTGACAATGCCATTTATCCACTTTGTTATTATGAAGTACAACCATATGTGGAATTCTGGTTGTTTGTTTGGTATAAGATTACGAAGATAAGAATGTGTAATTAACAGATAAGATAAGTGTAATCAGATTAATTAATTACAAATATAAATAATTTGTTTTATAAACATATTTTAGTGGTATATTATTTAAGTTTTTTAAGTTTAAATTATAAGAAGGGAGATCTTAGTTATATCTCAACAAATGTTATTTTAATTATACTATCCATTATACTTTACCTTATATTAATATTTTGTAAATTTTAAAAATTATATAATTTTAGTTTGTTTATCATTTATTAATATTATTAGTTTATTTTTAATGTCGAGCAAACGATATATATTTTTTTTTTTAATAAAATTTAAGACGAATTTATGTAAATTTTCATTTTGCAAATTGTTGAGAACTTTGTGAGTTTTCATATAAAAAATCATTGGTGGTGAAGCTTTAAAAAAAAAAATGGTGTCAACTTACACTAAGAACTTGTATACAATTGAGTTAGTTTCTCGTGACAAAATGAAAACATAAGGAAAAAAATATTGTTTAAAAAACTATTTTTTATAATTTGTTCATTTTTTTTTTTTTCTTTTGTTTGGTTGTATAGAAGCTTTTTTAAGAGGTGAAAGCATGAATTGTAAATCAGTTTTTTTTGGATTACATTAAATATTAGATATTGTTTTAAAGATATTTGATATTGTTTTTATATATTTTTTAAAATTGATTTTCTTCTATAAAAACTAGGATTTATGTGAAAATATAAATAATTTTTTGGATGAGGTCCTTGAACCAGTGCAACAATAATTCCCATTCATGTGCAACCCAACTAACTCTTTCAATTTTAGCCACATGTTCAAGCCATGGAAGATACCTAATATGGAAGAATAGGATTAATGGAAACTTGTTGAATCAAGTAATTTAAAAACATTGTGGCAAGGACATATGTGGAGGCATCAAATATCCATTGTATTACATACCATGTGCTTGGGCAACTTGAACGTAATGTGGATTCCTTCCATAGAGAAAATAATTTTATTGGAAATGAGGTGAAGGTTTGGTTATGCACCAAAGAGGAGATGCGAAGCTAAAGGATGTTAATGTCATGGTGAAAGAGTTTTTTTTTAACCTTCACATTTAATGAGGTGCTACTAGTGGGAGTGGAAGAAGTGTTGGACAAGGCTCCAACACAAAACAAAGAACAATTTATAATACCACATAAATAAGGGATAAGGCAAATAATATAAGGACAACTACAACAAATATTTGGTATTAATTCATTCAATTGAGTGAACAAATACTATTGGGGTGCCCTTGTGAGGGCATTGAGCAATATTGGCAAAGGGCTTAAGACACCTTCAAAAAAGTATTTAAGTGGAGCATTGTTGAAGGAGTGTGTCATTAATGCATATGCTCTTGTACAAGAAAAAAGGAGTACATGGAGGAGAAGAGAGTACATTCTTTCTCACGGATGGATGAATGTAATAAACTATATCCTCCTAAACTTCATTGTGGATTTAGATGGATCCTTGGTCTTCCTAAAGTCAATTGGTGTCTGACGAGAGGTGAAAAATGCACAATAGTTACTCAATTTTTTTGAGAATTTCATGCTATAAATATGAGCGGATAATGTTGTACAAAGAGTTATGAAAAATGCAATAACATATGTATCTATGAGTAGAATATTTGAGGAGAAGTAACCCTCTATTTTGTAGAGCCCATGTGCTACCCATTGCATTTACCTCATGCTTGAGGATATTATAAAAATATCATTGGTCAAGACCATAGTAGAAGAGGTGAAGAACATTATATGGTTTATCTATAAGCACATATGGGTACTTAGCTTGAAGAGGGAGGAAATTATTCATCCAAGAATCACTTGATTTACCTATAATTTCATTGCCTTGTAAAACCTTCTAACGACATCACCCGAATTGAAATAGATATTTGTGAGGAAGGAATAGTATACCTAACCATTTCATTCAAAAGAGGAGGGGCAAAGGATCTATAGGAAAGTGTTTAATGATTCTTTTTGGGTGAGAATCCAAGAAATTCTCATTGTAATTACTAGTTGAGTTCAAATTTAAATTTCAAAATCTTTTTTATACTTTAGTACTACTTCTAAATTTTTAATACTCATTATTTAATTTTTGTTGATAAAACCCTTGGTAAGGATTCTTTTCTTTATAAATGGTAATAAATTGACAATGGGATATTTATATGAGGTAATAGAGAGAGCCAAAGAGGATATTGAACATTATTATGGTGGCAAACAACACAAGTATGATCCAATTTGGTGCATCTAAAGTAAAGTTTAGCATTTTTTTTTTATAGTTTACAATTGTAAATTAATACCTAATTTTTTTTGGGTAGATTTATGGCAGAACAACTATGGTTCGAAAAAAACTTACTTTAAAAATAATATCTATCCACATCTTGAGTTAGCCTTATAGTGCTTGTAGGTGTGAGCACAAATGTTTTATATTTGAGGTTGTACTGACTCAAAAATATAATAGGTTGACTACGAGCACCTCAATAACCTTATTTTTATAAAATACAATCTTTAGTTTAGCATAAGACTAGTGAAGGCTAATGAATCTTATAAAATAATTGAATTGAATGAACTAAATCCACTCTATAAGTGGATTGTTGAGTCTTGTGGATACCAAGTTTACTATAAAAGACATTGAAACACTTCAAAAATAAACATAATATTAAAAGGACTAGAGGAAATATAATACGATAATACCATAC
Source organism: Wollemia nobilis (assembly GCA_028583015.1). Taxonomy (NCBI): domain Eukaryota; kingdom Viridiplantae; phylum Streptophyta; class Pinopsida; order Araucariales; family Araucariaceae; genus Wollemia; species Wollemia nobilis. Next base: position 2,635,461 of record JAQPPZ010017059.1, read on the forward strand.
TTGAAATATAGTATGATGTATTTAATTAAATTTCATAATCATAAATTATAGATATAAACCTATTTAATTATTATTCTTTCGATATTTATAATGTTTTTACTATTTTTTATCTAAATGTAATAAAATATCTTACATGTTTTCCGACTATGGTCTACACAACCACAACTACTGAGTTAGTTTAAAAACTGTGCCCAATGCCTCCGGGGACATGTTTGGACTTCTCCTTATTGAATGCACCGAGGCAGAGATTTTTCTATTTACTCATTATTTCAGAAGGAGTGAGACAATGAGTAATTTAATTATCTTCATATCTGCAACCACTATTAAGTAACAATCAATTTTGATGCTATTGAGATCATTGGTGCAAATCACCCTAATGTCATTGGTGCAAATCACCCTAATGTTTTGTAAAAGAAGTGCTAACATTCTAGAATTTAAGCCCTCAGTTTATAATGGCGACGTTCTAGAATTAAGCCCTCAGTTTATAATGGTAACAGTCCATAATCTAAACCCTATCGATTAGATAATTATGGACTCTTAAAAGAAACTACATAAAAAATACATTTGAATTTCATGCAAGCTTCAACCCTAGCTGAATTGTAGGGACTTCTATATGTCATTGTTTTAAATAACTGAAGAGATTTACTTAAATTGATGAAATTTATTGGATCCTCTACCAACAAGATTTTATCTTCAAAATTATGATATGTAGCATTACATTTTTTTGACTTCACATGATTTGATTTTTTATAATTTTGTGGGTCGTTGTCTTTTGAAAATGTTTATTAAAAAAAATATATATATATACACAATTTTAATTTTTTACATATTTAAAAATATTACCTAAATAATATTTACATAATTTTAATTTTATTTTATATAATATATAAATATTAAGCAATCCACTATTATTTATAAAAACATCATTATAAAAATCATATTATATTTTTATAATTTTAATTATTAAGTAAATCACTTTTTATTTAATTATTTAATTTTTTTTAAGATTAATAGGGAAGAGGGTTTTAACGGGATCCCACAACCACTACAAAGAAAGCCACAAAGGCGAGAAAGACAAAATAGAACCTCAAAAGATAGACCAGAGGTAGACAAAAAGAGTTGCAAACACCCATTCCTCAAGGCCCAAAAAAAGGGAGAACTGAGATAGTTCTACACCATCTTATCCAAACCTTGAGCAATATCAGCAGCTAAACGTGTTATATTCTTAGACCAATCGAGGGCCAATTTCGAAGAACACCAGATCTTACGTTGATTGATGAGACAATGAAGAAGAATTCCATCATAGCTTCTACGATACAAGATGTCTGCTAACAAGACATACTTTGTCACTTTTTGTTTTAATGTGCATTTTGCGACACACGACAATACCTTAGGGATTTTACCAAGTTTAAAGAAGTCATATATCTGTGACGTTCAATTTTGGTAAGCTTTGGCCTTGACTGACAAGACAACATGCTCCCCCTACGGTTCTACATTTGCAAATGGAAAATGAGAAAAAACCCTATGGTAAATGGTAGTTCCACTCCCCATCGGATCCTATGAGATCAAAGACCCCTAGGACGCTCTGTTTAAAATCCTTAGGAGCAACAAGAACAACTGAAGCTAAAACTTCCTCCATAGATTTCTCCTGGGAGCAATCAATCCTATGAGATCAAAGACCCCTAGGATGCTCTGTTTAAAATCCTTAGGAGCAATAAGAACAACTGAAGCTAAAACTTCCTCCACAGATTTCTCCTGGGAGGAGCGATCCATAGGGAGAACATCAAAATCGAAAAAGGCAAAAGGAAGGGAAGAATTGTCACCCTTTCCACTTTTATAGTGTAACCGTCACCAACAGCGAGTAGGCTTCAAATCCGGTTCAACAATGTCTTCCATAATCACTTTAGACAACAGGTCAAATTTTATAGTAGGACCAGTCGAATGGGCAATGACTTTCACATACGAAGTCCTACTCCAAACCCTTTTGGAAGAGACTTGAATCTTTCTGGAGATATACTGCGGGCCAGTACCAAAAGTGAAGGAATAAGTGTTTCGATAGGGGACTACAAAGATCTGCAAAAGGCTTTAAAAAAACATTAGCATTAAGAACACCCTCAAATGGAAGAGAAACTGAGGAATATTCATACAAGATTTGCGTCTCACATGGCTTAAAAACATAGCATGAAAGCTCCTAATTATTTTATAAGAAGGATCAACAGTAAAATAGTCAATGATAACCCTAGCAACCCTGTTCTAGAGAGTAGGCAAAGCTGCAGGGCTAAAACCATTCTGAACTGTAGACAGATATACCTCCTTATCAAGAAAGAGAAACAGATCTCTTGCAATATAGAATGTTTATCATGGTTGTGATAAGCTCCGTCTAAGACCAGGCCAATAATTTTACTAATGAACTCAACAGTAATTTGAAAAGACCAGGAGCCCATAATTACCCAACCATTGTTCCAAATTATTAAATTTATTTTACCCTTATAATTTTATTCTCATATATACTTAAACGAAAATCCCTCTCTTTTTTAGAGTAAGCTGCTATATTGGTATGGAGGAACCTCGTAATTAGAGAATAGTAGCCATCAAAGATAGAAACTATAAAGATAGAAAAGAATTAAATAGCGGTTAAATATTTCATTTACATTTTAAACCAAATTATTAAATTTATTTTACCCTTATAATTTTATTCTCATATATACTTACACGAAAATCCCTCTCTTTTTTAGAGTAAGCCGCTATATTGGTATGGAGGAACCTCGTAATTAGAGAATAGTAGCCTTTAAAGATAGAAACTATAAAGATAGAAAAGAATTAAATAGCGGTTAAATATTTCATTTACATTTTAAACCAACGTAAAAACTACAAAAAGCATTTCCTATACCCGTTATTTGCTATGTTGTTAAGTGCATAGTTTTAACTTAACCAATCCTTTATTATTAGTTATACAGTTTTTCAACTACTCCATAAACGATTTAAAAGGATGGAAGCTTTTCTTAGAATAGGGTTTCAGTTTACCCTACTACCTCATTTTGTTAATAAAAATTGAAGTTTTACTTCTGCCGTGTTTTGTTTTATAAATTAACGATACAGTTTTTCAACGACTCCATAAACGATTTAAACGGATGGAATCTTTTCTTAGAATAGGGTTTCAGTTTACTCTAATACCTCATTTTGATTAATAAAACTTGAAGTTTTACTTCCGCTGTCTTTTGTTTTATAAACTAACGAAACAAACTTTAAAGACTATTTTAAATTTTTAATAGTTATATAAAAAAATTATCTAGATTTTAAATGATTCTTTAAAAAAATTAAAAAAGTTCTTTTTGTGTATATATATATATGTTTCTGGATTTATTGCAGGACGGGCAGGGAAAGTTTCCAAATTTACAGTCTGTTAGTCTACTAGAGAAAGTTTCCGGATTTACAACAGGACAGCCAGGGAAATTTTTTTGTTTTTATCCCAAAATTAGGTGCTGGGAACTCAGTGTTAATCTTGGAATGTATTAAGAAAAACTGTTTTTTTTTTTGTTTTTTCTTATATATAGTTGTGAGGAAAAACAGAGTTAACAATGAAAATTACTGTGTGGATTCCTTGTAAATATATAGAGGAAATTACAGCGGATGTCTGTTGTAGGTTGTAACCCTCTATTGCTTGGATTGAGAAAGAAAGGACTAAAAATTCTCGGTGGATGTAACCCACATTGGGTGAACCACGTTAAAATCATTGTCTCTTCTACTGTGTTTGTCTTATTTTGTTAATTATGTTGTTAAAGTTTGAAACACTATAATTGCTTTTCTATATTTTATATAGTGATTTACTCTAACAAGTGGTATCAGAGCGATTGTTTTGTTGGGTGCACTTGACAGAAGGAGAATTTTTGGATCAAGTGGGAGCAATGGCAAAAGAAGGGAGGTTTAGAGTTCAAAAATTCAATGGCCAGAACTTTCAATTCTAGAATATGTAGATGGAAGATTACTTGTACCAGAAGGATCTTTACTTACCTCTTGAGGGGGAAATAAAGAGACTTTCAACTATGTTTGATGAGGAGTGGAGTCTCCTTGATAGAAAGGCATTGGGTATTGTGAGGTTGTGCTTGGGAGCCACCATAGCCTTCAACATCTCTGGTGAAAAGACTACCAAGGGATTCATGGATAAGTTGGCCAAGATGTATGAGAAACCATCAACATCAAATAAGGTATTCTTAATGAAAAGGTTATTTAACATGAAAATGAGTGAAGGAGGATCTGTGCATGATCATTTAAATGAATTTAATACTGTCACTAATCAATTGCATTTAGTAGGATTGGATTTTGATGATGATCTTAGGGCCTTATTAATCTTATGCTCTCTTCCAAAAAGTTGGAACAGTTTGGTAATGGCCGTAAGTAACTCTGCTTTGAGTTCAAATAAATTAGAATTTGATGATGTGGTTCGTGTGATACTCAGTGAGGACATGAGAAGAAAAACCATAGGAGAATAATCTAGCACCGCCTTAACTGTTAAGAATAGAGGAAGAGGAAGAGAAAGAGGCAAGAGTTCACATCGTGGCAAATCCAAAGGCAGATCCAAATCACGTGGAAAAGGAAAGCTACAGTGTTGGCACTATGGCAAAAATGGTCATCTCAAGAAGGACTATTGGCAAAGAAAGGGTGATGGAAATGAAGGTAATGATAATAATGGTAACACTTCGAAGCCAATATTACTTGGACAAATTCTACAAGATTCTTTAATCTTATCTCTTGATAGAAATAGTGATTATTGGGTAATTGATAGTGGTGCTTCATTCCATTCTACCTCACATAAGGAATACTTCATAGATTATGTTTCTAGAGATTATGGACAGGTTCTGTTGGGAAATGACCAACCATGCAAAATCATGGGTATTGGAAATATTTTGATTAAATCCCCAAATGGATGTCAATGGGCTCTTAAAGAGGTGAGACACATACCAGATTTAAAGAGAAATATTATACCGGTAAGTAAGCTTGATGGTGAAGGATACACGGTTGCATTCGGAGAAAATTCTTGGAAAGTTACTAAAGGTTCATTGATAGTAACTAGAGGTAAATTGGTGGGTACTCTTTATTTACTTACTGATTTTTCTCACTACTCCATGAATTTAGTTTCTATAGGTGAGAGTGCATCTTTGTGGCACCAAAGACTTGGCCATATGAGTGGAAAAGGTATGGAAATTTTACATTCAAGAAAGTTATTGCCTAAGTTAAAAGAGATTGATTTGGAATTCTGTGAGGATTGTGTTTATGGTAAAGCAAATAGAGTTATATTTCTCAAGGATGGTAACAAAAGGAAGAAAGAGAAATTGGAGCTTGTGCACTCAGATGTTTGGGGCCCAGCTCAGGTAACTTCTCTTGGAGGTTCCTCTTACTATGTACTTTTTATTGATGATGCAACAAGGAAAACATGGATATATTGCATTAAGAATAAAAGTGATGTTTTTAATACCTTTAAGAATTGGAAAGCATTAGTTGAAAATGAAACTAGAAAAAGGTTAAAGTGTCTAAAGTCGAATAATGGTGGAGAATATTGCAGTAGAGAATTTGATGTGTTTTGTTCTAAAAATGGAATTAGAAGAATCAAGGTAGTTCCAAGAACACCTCAAGAAAATGGGGTTGCAAAAATGAATAGAACCATCATGGAGCATGCTAGGAGCATGAGAATACATGCAGGCTTACCATTATTTTTATGGGCTCATGCTATTGATACTGTAGTATATCTGATTAATAGAGGACCGTCTAGTGCCTTGGATGGAGGAATTCCAAAAGATCTTTGGACAGGTAAACCAGTAAATTATTCTTTCCTTAAGGTATTTGGATGTGAGGATTTTATGCATATAGACAAAGAGAACATAAATAAGTTAGATGCTAAGGCCCAAAATTGCTATTTTATTGGTTACGGTATTGATGTCTTGGGTTACAGATTATGGGATTGTGATAATAAAAAAGTCATTAGAAGTAGGGATGTCATATTTAATGAAAAAAACTTGTATAAATATCGGTTGCAAGGAAAGAAACAAAAAGAGGAAATTACTGAATACAGAGACCTTGATGGACACATAGAAAAGGTAACTCCAAAAGTGGTAGAAGATCAAAATGTACAGCAACAACAACAAGCACCTCAATCTTTAGAAAGTGTTGTTAGACGATCTACTAGGATAAGTAAAATTCCTCAACATTTCTCTGATTATGTTTTATATACTGATGCTGGTGAGCCAGAATGTTTTCAGGAAGCATTACAGATGGATACCAGGAATAAGTGGGAGCTTGCAATGAATGAAGAAATGGACTCTTTATTCCACAACCAAACTTGGGATTTGGTTGAGCTACCCAGAGGTAAACAACTTTGACCAATAAATGGGTGTACAGGATTAAAGAGGAGAATGAAGGGCATAAGAGATACAAAGAAAGACTAGTGGTCAAGGGATTTTCTCAAAAAAAAGGTATTGATTTTGATGAGATCTTTTCTCCAGTTGCAAAAATGACCTCTATTAGAGCTATTTTGAGTCTTATAGCTATAGAAAATTTGTATCTGGAGCAATTGGATGTGAAGACAACATTTCTTCATGGTGATTTGAAGGAGGAAATTTATAAGCACCAACCAGAAGGCTTTCAGGTGAAAGGTAAAGAGGATTGGGTATGTAAACTGAAAAAGAGCTTGTATGGGTTAAAACAAGCTCCTAGATAGTGGTATTTAAAATTTGATAAGTTCATAGCTAATCAAAGGTTTGAAAGATGTCAAAGTGATCACTGTGTATATTTTAAGCAAACTGGAAATGGTAACTATGTTATTTTGCTATTGTAACAAATATGCAAGATATAAACATGCTCAAGAAGAAGTTGGCTAAATCCTTTTCCATGAAGGATTTGGGAGAAGCCAAACAAATCCTTGGTATGAGGATAAAAAGAGACAAGGAGAGTCACACTCTAAAATTATCACAAGAAAAATACATTGAAAAAGTGCTTAAGAGATTCAACATGAACAATGCAAAGTCTGTTGCTACTCCATTGGCAAAGCATTTCAAACTCACCAAATATTTGTGTCCCAAGACACAAAAGGAACAAGAGCATATGGCTAAGGTTCCCTATGCATCAGTGGTTGGAAGCTTGATGTATGCAATGGTTTGTACAAGACCAGACATTGCCCACGCAGTGGGAGTAGTGAGTAGATTTATGAGTAATCCAAGAAAAGGACATTGGCAAGCGGTAAAATGGATACTCAGGTACTTGAGAGGAACTTCAAATTATTCTTTGAATTTTGGAGGCTCTAATATATGCTTGAAAGGTTTTGTATATTTTGATATGGCAGGTGATCTTTATGGTGGAAGGAGCACTACTGGCTACATCTTTACTATAGGAGGAGGAGCGGTTAGTTGGATTTCTAAACTCCAACATGTAGTTGCCCTTTCAACCACTAAAGCTGAATATGTTGCTACTACATAAGCAACCAAAGAGATGGTTTGGTTGCAAAGACTAATGGAAGAACTGGGGAAGAAGCAAGAGGATAATAGGTTGTGAAGTGATAGCCAGAGTGCTATACACCTTGCGAAGAATTCGGTATTCCATTCAAAAACTAAACACATCAAACTCAAGTATCATTTCATTAGATCAGTAGTGGAAGATGGATCTTTGAAATTAGAGAAAGTTCACACATCACAAAATCCTGCTGACATGCTTACAAAAGTGGTGTCAAGAGAAAATTTGAGCTTTTTCTCAACTTCAGTTGGCCTTAAGGAATAAGAGGCCATGATGATAATTTTTCAGTCCTTGGTTGCAATATGGTGCAATGAAATTAGTCTCCAAGTGGGAGATTTTTAGGAATGGAGCCTAATTATGAGGAGGCTAAAAAGAGAAAGTTTCTGGATTTACTGTAGGATGGGCAAGGAAAGTTTCCAGATTTACAGTCTATTAGTCTACCAGAGAAAGTTTTCGGATTTACAACAGGACAACCAGGGAAAGTTTTTTTGTTTTTATCCCAAAATTAGGTGATGGGAACTCACTGTTAATCCTGGAATGTATTAAGAAAAGCAATTTTTTTTCTATTTTTTTTCTTATATATAGTTGTGAGGAAAAACAAAGTTAACAATGAAAATTACTTTGTTGATTCCTTGTAAATATAGAGAGGAAATTACAGTAGATGTTTGTTGTAGGTTGTAACCCTCTATTGCTTGGATTGAGAAAGAAAGGACTGAAAATTCTCGGTGGATGTAACCCACATTGGTTAAACCACGTTAAAATCGTTGTCTCTTCTACTGTGTGTTTGTCTTATTTTGTTAATTCTACTGTTAAAGTTTGAAACACTATAATTGCTTTTTTATATTTTATATAGTGATTTACTCTAACATTTTATTTTTTATTTTATAACTTAACAAAACAAACTTAAAAATTTATATTTATATTTGTATATAACTATTAGAAAAATTTACTTAGATTCTAGATCATTTAAAAAAAATTGAAATAAGATATTTTTTATCATTTATGATATTAAAGAAAGCTTTTAAATAATTATCCAAATAATCAAATTAAAATATTTTATTTATTATATTTTTATAAAATTTATATTTTTATAAAATTTACTATGATATATTTTATTTTAATTTTAAAAATAATGTTAATATAAAGAGAAGAAAGATTCAGTACAAATAGTAGGTGGGGTCCTTTGTTTTTTTTCACAAAGAAGCCTATTCCTCAAAATAGGGTATGAATTTCGATTCAGATTCTTAAAAGATCAACTCAACTCCTCTTTGGATTAGACTCCCTAGTCTCCCATTCCAATACATGAAGATATTTTATGCGGCAAATCCAAAATATTGGGAGACTTGGTTTTAGTTGATTTGGCCACTAGATCTAAATTCATAATGGTGTATGCAAGAATGTGCATTAATGTGGGCCTCTTAGCCAATCTGCCTGATTCAATAGATTTTATCTCAGATGTCAATACCATAAAGCAACTTGTGGAGTATGAAAACATACTTGTTATTTGTTTGGCTTGTTAAAGTAGTGGTTATTTGACCAATACATGTCCTAACAAAACAACCCAATAAAGAAACAAGTTTGGGCATACAAGAAGAATAAAAGTCTTCAAGATTCAAGGACTTTGATAGGAAAGTCTTCAAAGACACATGGAGAACTTCATGGGGAATAAAATCCTAGCTTTTAAAGAGTCCCTTTAATAAAATAACTTGAAGCCATGATTGATTTAGTGGTTTAGGTATGTGCTTCAGACCTAGGTCCTTGTTCTCATTTAGCTAACCCATTGTAAGGTAATCCCTTCAAGTGCCTTACAACTAAACCATCAACTAATGTTGGTGAGGATGCTACTCTAGATATAGTTGCTATGGCTTATCCTTCCTTGTTGGATAAATAAAACCCTAAATGTAACAAAGACTATAATTTATCAAGGATCTACTTTCAAAGGGAAGAATTTTGATTTTTTAGTTAAGGAAAATCTATCATATTCAAATTTGATCTCAAATTCCTCTTCTAAAGGGAATATTCTTAGTTAAATGATAGACTTGAGAAATTATTTAGGATCTCCTTATGGAATGATAAATGGTTCACCATCTAAAGTAGAGAATATAGGCAAGTTGGCTTTTTGTGAAAGTTTCGTAGGCTCACCATCTAAAGGGAAGAACATATTAGGGTCTAGAATTGGGACCTTGGCTTGGCCCTATAATAAGAACCTAAAAGAAATGATATATGGATGTAGGTATTGAAAAAAGGGGATAAAACCTCAAACAAAGAGATCAAGAAAAGAGCCACTAAGACTGGCATTGTTAATGGGTCCCAAGCAATTCTAAAGCTTGAAGCTAACAATGAGCAAGTGAATTTTTTAGAGAATTCTCAAAGCACCAAATCCCAACCTTCGGTTCATGTAGATGAGGGGAAGAAAAATAACTCCAAGAATTATAAATAAAATTCTTATCTTGGAATGTGAGAGGCCTAGCAACCAGTACATGCAAAGAATTTTAGCCTCAATGAGAAAGGATTTAGCTCCTCAAATCTTACTTTTGCAGGAAACAAAACTAGATGAAGATAATTTATTTAAAATCAAGAATTCATTATGGAAGGAGGTAAATTTTTCTGCAAGTCATGCCCAAGGGTCCTTTAGGGTTTGTTGTTTTTATGGGACCCACAAAGAGTGGATGTTTTTTTAATATCATCTTCCAATATAATTAGAATTATTTTATTTTCTTGTAATTAGTCTAATGTAATATGGGTCATATCCAATATTTATACCACTAACTTAGTGGTTGAAAGAAACAAATTATGGTCTATTCTTAGTGAGATGAGAGGTTCATTTTTTAATGAATATTTGATGATAGTAGGATATTTAAACTCTTTTCTTTACTCATTAGATAAACAATGGGGAAAATCATCCTTGTCCTAAGCCATGGAGGATTTCTCTAATTTTGTTAATCATTTTGAACTCTTGGACCTAGATTTAAGAGGTAGTAAGTATACATGGAGCAATAGGAGGGCAATAAACCTTCTAATTCAAATAAGGCTTGATAGATTTTTTATTTCCAAAGATGGATTGGGCTTTTTGGGGGACACTTCTCTAAATTTCCTTCCCAAGATAGGCTCCAATCATAATCCTCTTCTATTGGAAGTCTTCCTTGATGGTATAAAATTCAAGAAACCTTTTAGATTTGAATCCATGTGGATTCAACACCAAGACCTAGAAGCTAATTTAGTGGAATGGTGGTCAAAAAGCTTTTTTGAACCCTTAATATATCAGATAGCTAAAAATATAGATTCATCAAACTCAATCTAAAAAGCTAGAACAAGATGGTGTTTGGTCACCTTTTCCAAAAAAATGAGCTGAAAAAATAATTATTTGAGATTGAAGCCTCTTTGGAGTTAGGTACTAGGCAGGAAGATCTTAGAGATAAGGAGAAGTTAGTTCTTGTTGAATTTCATAACACCCTTGCCAAAGAAGATATTTTCTAGAGACAAAGGTCTAGAGCCCTATTTCTAAGAAACGAGGACCAGAACACTAAATTCGTTGATATTATTACTCTCAAGCACAATAAATTTAATAAAATCTATAAAGTTATCAAAGATGATGGATCTAAATTGATTGACCCCATGGAAATAAGATATCAAGATATTATTTTTTGTAAAGCTTTTAGGCACCAAAAATCAAGGGGATTTACAAGCAGACAATATATTTTTATCCAACATTCCCTCAATCAACGATGAAATGAATTATAGGCTACTTAGAACCTTTGAGGAGGAGGATATCAAGAATATTGTCTTTTTCATGGTAGGGAAAAAAGTGCCTGGTCTTGATGGATTCCCAACCATATTTCAAAAGTTTTGGCATATAGTTGGGAGAGATGTTGTAGAGGCCATTTTTAAAGTCCAAAGAACTAGATTCATACCAAGAGATGTGAATTCCACATTCCTTGTCCTTATTCCTAAGAGCACAAGAGCCAAGGACTTTAAAGAATTTAGACCAATCAGCCTTTGCAACACCATTTATAAAATTCTATCCAAAGTGTTGGCCAACATAATAAAATTGTTACTTCCAATTATCATTGATCACAACTAGGGAGGTTTTATTCTAGGAAGACAAATCTTAGATGAAATTATCAAAGTCCATGAGTTGATCCATTCAGTGGACAAGAGTGGTAAAGCTATAATGTTCCTTAAGCTTGACATGAGCAAAGCCTATGACAAAGTGTCCTAGGAATTTCTAGAAAAAGTCTTGGTTCATTTTGGATTTCACTCTAGATGGATATCCCTCATTAAGGAATGCTTCTCAACATTGTATTTCTCAATTCTTGTTAATGAGGCAGTCTCAGGGTATTTTAAAAGTGCTAGAGGATAGATATAAGGTGATTCTCTTTCACCTTCCTTATTCATTATCCTAGTGAAAGCTATAGGAAGATCCATTAAATCTTCTACTAGTATTGAAGGCATTAAACCTACTTTAGCTATTGATCCTATCTCCCGATAACAGTTTGTTGATGACACTATTATATCCACCCTCTCATCTATGCCTCAAGTTAAAAAAATTAGAAGAATCCTCCTAGACTGTGAAAGTGCTACTATTCAATACATCAACTTTTTCAAGAGAATTAATTTTTCTCAATATTTCCCTTCTTAGGCAAAGGTCCATTGCTAGGATTCTTGGGTGCACTATTGCTGAGCTACCTTCTACCTATTTAGGTTTACCTTTTTTAAGGGTAGAATCAAAGAGGATCTTTGGAATCCAATTTTAGAAATAATACAAAAGAATATAGCACGGTGGAAGGGCTTTCTTCTTAGCTAGGCCAAAAAATCACAATTATAAAAAGCCTTTTTTCAAAGTTTGTCAATGTATTTTTTATCCTTTCTTAGAATTCCTACAAAAGCTACTAAAAAATAGAATAATTCTAAAAAAAAATCTTTGGTTAGGATAAAAAAATAGATTTCATCTCGTTTCTTGGGAAAAAGTGTGTGCTAAAAATATGTAGGGGGCTAGGAATGAGAAAAGTGATTCTGATGAACAAATATCTTTTGGCCAAACACTATTGGGCTATCACAAAACAAGATAACAATGGGTGGACTCATATTATTAATTTTAAATATGTAAATAGAGGATATAGCTTCTTGAAAGAGCAAGTTCCACTCTACAAATTTACCTTCTAGAATAATATTATTAAATAAAAAATACTTATCCTAAGAGGCAACAAGTGGATTTTAGGAAATGGTGAGAAGATTAAATTTTGGGAGGACTCATGGTTGGAAGATGCTCCCCTATAATAGAACCCCTCATATGCCATTTTTGTTATAATTTCCCAAAATAGACATGCAAAGCATTACAAAAGTTTGAAGAAACAAAATAGAACTGATTGATTTATTCCAAGGATCAACTTTGTATAAATAACAAAGTTGATCATTGAGAGTCGTTGGATTACAACTCATCAAACCTGATTAAGAACCCACTGAGAGTTCACCTGACACATGGAGGAGTGGAAACTCAAATGTGTCTATACTAGAAGAACTTAATAGAATATTCACTTATTCTAACACCCCCCCTTAAGTGATAATAGGGGTGGCTTTTACAAATGAGTCCCAGAAAGAAGACCTAATGAGGTACTCATGTACAATGACTTCCTTTTTTTAAGAGAAGGTAAAAACCCTATGGGAAAAGCCATAAATAAAAAAAAAAATGAATAAAGAAGATGTTTGTCTTCAGATGGAGAAGATTTTCCTTTGAATACAAAAAGAATTATGAGTCTCGACAACATGGCCTGATGAGGTACTCATTTACATTATAGAGATGGTGAAAAAAAATCCTAGGAGAAAAACCATCTATCACAAGAAAAATATAGAGTCCCGGTAACTTGGCCTGATTAGGTACTCATTTATAATTTATAGATGGTGAAAAAAAACCTTGGGGAAAAACCATCTATCACAAAAAATATTCAAGATAGAGGAATGTATTTAGATGGTGAATTTTGTCCTCATAATATACATTTTGTTGGAGAGATGATAAAAAAAACCACAAGGGAAAATCATTCTCCAAAGAATATAATGAGAGATGGAATACCTCTATGGCAATGCAGTTGTATTACTCAAAGTTTATACCACAACTAAAGGTAACGTGGAGAAGAAAATGACTCGGTGAAGATGTCTGCAATTTGATTCTCAATTGGAGTATAGTCCAAGTATATGTCCCCATTCTGAATGTGCTATTGAATGAAGTGCATCTGTATCTCAATGTGCTTGGTGCACTGATGCTCAACTGGATTTCATGCAATGTGAATTATACTCTGATTGTCACACCAAATAATTATAGGTTTTTCATGGGATAAACCAAATTCCCTTAGAATTTGATGAAGCCAAAGAGCTTCCTGACTTGCTAAAATTGTTGCTCTATATTCTACCTTTGTAGATGATAAGACGACTACTTGTTATTTTTGCATAACCAGGCTATTGGCAAAGAACCAAGCCAAAATATATAGCTAGAAGTTGAACATATTTCTTCTATTGAACCTTTCCAATCTGAATCTATGTAGCCAATGATATCCATGTATTTTCCCTTATATAAGAGCCCAAATTGAGTAGTTCCTTGCAATTAGCGGAGGATTATTTTTGCTGCTTTCCAATGACTAAAGTGAGGTTGATGGGATAATCTAGATATGAGGCCAACATCATATGAGATATTTGGATGAGTATGAGTAAGGTATAACAGACTCCCTACAAGCTGATGGTATAGAGTTGCATCACATAGAGGGGATGAGCAGGAAATACTTAGATTTATGCTAGATTGAAAAGGTGTAGGAGAAGGTTTGTTGTCTGACATTTTAAACCTCTGAATAAGGTCTAGAGTGTATTTTTATTGACACAATGAAATACCTGCATTTTTTTAACTTATTTGGATCCCAAGGAAGTAATAAGCTAAAGCTAGATCAACCATATCAATTTTTTTAGAGAGGGAGTCTTTTATAGTCTGAATGTGATCGAAGGTACTACCAGTGATTAGAAGATCATAAACATATAAAAAAAGAATGGTTATTTTTCCTTCTTCTATCCAAATGTAGACTGTGTTATCAGACTCACAATGATAAAAACATGCAGAAAGGAGTCCATCTTTTCATACCAAGCTCTAGGAGCTTGTTTGAGACCATAGAGAGACTTGTTTAGCCTATAGACAAGAGAGGAGTCTTGAGTGAAACTAGTAGGTTGTTCCATGTATATCTCTTCCTTTAAGTCCTCATGTAAGAAAGCACTTTTTACATCCATTTGAAAGATAGGCCACTTTTGGAAAGCAACCAGAGCAAGAACTAGTCTTACAAAATCCATTTTAGCAACTGGAGCAAAGGTTTCAGCATAATCAATTCCTTCAATTTGAGAGAAACCTTTTGCTACTAGGTGAGCTTTGTGTTTGTCAATTTCTCCATTAGGACCTGAAAGCACGAGATTTCGGAAGATTGAAAGGAAAACTAATGCGATGTATTCAAAACCCAAAGTTAACGCTTAAGGTCCTATAAAGTGAAATGCATGAAATGAAAGAAAAGAGACGAATTTAAATGAGATAAAAGGAAGTATAGAAAGCACAACCCTTTTTATTTATACTCTTCCAATTCGGTTACAAAGACGTCTCCTCCCTTTTAGGGGGTAGGAGCGTTAACATAGTTTCAATTACAATCATGGATTTAGTGTTCCTCCTTCCGCGTGCCCACATGTGAAATGGGCGGGCCAAAGTGTTGTCGCCATTGGTATTGATGAATCTTTAATCCTTGTTGCTCCTCCTGTGTTCAAAGAAACAACAAATCGTCAGTAGCACCTATGTATGATAATGAAACTCGCAAATCTGAAAGAGTACTTGTTAATGAATGCAAAAGATAAATATAACGATGATTAAAATGAATCTAAATAGACTAAAAATTTGATGAAGCATAATCATGTAACTAGCAAAATACTGCAAAAGAAACAGTCACCAAATTCGATATAGATCCGTATTCGTCCCGGGGTGGGACGAATAAACCTGCAACAGTTTGGTACTCGTTTCGGGGTGAGACGAATAAACCTGCAATAAAGCAGGGGGTGCCCGAAGGCAAACCACCCGCTGGTTGAGACTTTGTTTCGACACCAATCCGCTTGGGATGAGTCCGAAACCTATTGTGATGTGTTATCGACAAATTGGTAGGATATTGTGGTCAAAAAATTGGGTTTTGGGTCTTGATTCGTGCCTCCAAAAGTCACCCAATAACCTCCCTTTCGATTAAGAGATTATGGATGTAAAAGCACAAATCGTAAGTAAGTAAACTGGCAGCACTTCGTTGCTCAAAATGCTCCTTCTCTGTATATTTTTGGGTGAGGAAACTCACCATTTTATAGACCCAAGGGGTCTCTTTGAATTAGCATGCAGAAGTGCTACTTAGCATGAATGCTTTTTCAGGGAAGAGAAGACTTCTCCCGATTAAGGGCTCCATAACTGCTTACGCATGCCCAAAAGAACTCACTCGCACTCCCATGCAATGAAGGGAGAGTTAAGTAGCTAATTTGAGTTGTCATGAAAAAGCCCACTCTCACTCCCATGCAATGAAGGGAGAGTCAAGTGGCAGATCTGAGTTGTCCTAAAAAGCTCACTCTCATTCCCATGCAGTGAATGGAGAGTCAAGTGGCAGATCGAGTTGTCAAAAGAACTCACTCGCACTCCCATGTAGTGAATGGAGAGCTAAGTGGCAGTTCTGAGTTGTCATGTGCCGAGGTTTGACTTTTTGTAGGTCAAACCTGGCATTCGTCCCACCCAGGAGCGAGCGCTGGTAATCGTCCCTGGGTGGAACGAGTACCAGTCTGCACTCGTCCCTGGGTGGAGCGAATAAGTAGCAGAGTGCCTAAAAGGTGCCAAATTGATCTCTGACTTTTAAAACTGTTGTGTGAGTGGTTAGAACCACTGTTTTAACCTCTGGGGCTGCCCTGGGGGCTGTGTGTGTTAATGCGATCAGTGTTTGCAGTCACATAATCGGATTGGTGCTATTTTGGTGTCTATAGATGCCCCTTTTTGGAAAGCGCTGCACATGGTGCAGTGCTGAGCAAAAATAGATAACCAAAGCACTAATGATTAGGATTTCTCAGTAACCTAACCAACTTTGGATGCCCCAAGTATGGAAAGGGCATGCATTCTTGAATCCTTGCTTCTGACGAGCTAAGGAATTGGATTTCAAGTATTAACCTATTTTGGTGAGGTGTGACTTGAGCTTGGGCATTGATCAGTCATGAATAGGCAAAGGGCGCAACCTTTTGTCTGTGGGAACCTTGTGTTCATGATTCACGAATGCCAAGCATTTAATCAGTTTGTGATTGTTGCTTGTTTTCTGCCCCAAGCAGGAGCGTGATTGTCTTTGTCAATGATTCTTTGAATGCATGCCATTGCCTTGATTGGGTGTGTGTTTGCTGATTGGTAACTAAGTGTGACTACCCCCTCAAGCGACGAATCGATGAGGGAATGACCGACATGAGAAAAGCGACGAGTCGCTTGACCCAAGATGACTTAAGTGAGGGTGCCTTCAGATGTTTTCCATTGAATGCTTAAGCAGTTTCCCGATTTTTGAACCTATTTTTGGTGGGTGGGAACCCATTTTGGGACGTCATATGGGGTTAAAATTGACGAAAATCCGATCTCCCGTGGAGCAGTCCGGCCATGGTGGCCTTCTTAGGGAAAATATAGTGACAATGTAAACCCCGACATCAGTTTTTGTATGCCAAGGAGGTCAAGTGTAAAAACACTTTTGTCCGGCAATGTTTATGGCTCTTTGTTGTTGCATTTTTTGTTATGTTTTATTGTTTTTGTTATTTTGAGTTTTTTGCTTTGTATTCATCCCTGGGTGGGACGAGCACCAACTGGTAATCGTCCCAGGGTGGAACGAGCGCTAACTAGAGTGCTCGTTTCGGGCAGGGATGAATTTGAGCGAAAAAAACTATTTAAGGGCAAAAATCTTAATTTGGGCTCATTTGTGTTGTTCATCGTCTGCGATTTGGAGCTCTGAGGAGGAGGAGGTCGATTTGCCGAAGCGAAGCGCTGCCGGTTTTTTCTCAGCCACCATGAGTGCACATACCGGGTCATCGAGCGGCGGAGCCGAAGCGAGACCAGTAAGTACACTTCCTCCTGTGGTTTATTTTGAACAGTTTTTTTTTTTTTAAATCGTAATTTGTTTTTATTGTGTTTTTCTGTTGTTTAAGAAACGAAACCCTAATTAATTAATTAAAAAAAGGTGAATGAATTGATTTAAAGACCATGAAACAAAAATGAAACGTGTATGCAAACCGTAGGGTAAACCAATTTAAACCTAGATGGAAAACCTTAGGATAAACCAAAGTGAAACGTAGGTCAAAACCGTAGGTAAACCAGGTCAGTTTTTTGTTGTTGTTAAGATTAAAATGAAACCCTAGGTGAAAAATGGATGAAAAATTTTGTTGTGGAATGGTTAAACTTAGGTCAACACAGGTAAACCATGTCATTTTTTTTAAAATAAAAATACCCGTGAAAAATTGATGAATTTTTTTGTATGAATGGTTAAACTTAGGTTAAACCGTAGGAAACCAATTCATTTTTTTTTTTTTTTGTTTAAAATAAAACTTGTTTTTGTCAGTTAACACTAGAATTAAAAAAAAACCCTAGAGAACTATTTTTTTTTTAATGGTTTAAAATAAAACTTGTTTTGTCAGTTAACACTAGAATTAAAAACCCTAGATAACTGTTTATTTTTTTTTTTTTAATGGTTTAAAATAAAACTTGTTTTTGTCAGTTAACACTAGAATTAAAAACCCTAGAGAACTATTTTTTTTTTTTTTAATTGTTTTTTTGTTTAATTAATCAGTTAAAGTTAAAAACCTTAGGTCTGACAAATTAATTTTTTTGAATTTTTGTTGTGTTTTTGAATTTATCAGTTAGGATTAGAAACCCTAGGACTGACAAATAAATTTATTGAATTTTTGCTTTGTTTTTTGCTATACAATTTTAATGCATTATTGTATATACATGTTAGGGTTGTACAATTTTTCATTATTTTTAATGTTTTTGTGTTGTTTTCTTTTGTAGGTTGTGAAGAGCCGGCACCGGGTACCTACTATTTTTACTGAAGCACGTGCGACGCTGACCTTGGCGGACTGGGATTGGCTTGACGCCCTTGGGCTCAAGCAGGTGACTCACCTGGAGCCGGTAGTCGAGGATCGGGCCTATCTGACGACCCTGATCAATCTATGGGATCCCCAGACTAATACCTTCCATCTCCCGACAGGGGAGATAACGATGACCTTGGAGGATGTTTATCGGATCCTATGGATTCCAATAGACGGATTGTCGATCCAGACGATGCCACGAGCTCGGAGGACAATGGTACTGATACGTTATTTCGGGCATGGGGAGGAGTTGGGTGTGGAGAACCCCATGGAGAGGGCGGAGGGCGATTGCCAGATTGGCGGCATACTGGTGCGATGGTGGCTGGAGAGGGGTGTGTTGGGAACGAGGCATGCATTACTCATGAGCCTCATTTCCAACATGTTGCTCCTCGACTCTTCTGGCGCGAGGTTCCCGTGGAACCTGCTAGAGGTGGTATTCAGGTTGGTGGAGTGTCCGACAGATACTTCGATGATTATGAGATGGGGACAGACGCTACTGGCACAGCTCTATGATGAGTTGTACGAGGTCCGCTGTCGAAAGTGGAAGGGGATCGGTTGCAGCTACTTGTTGCAGTGCTGGGCTTGGCAGCACATAGCAGTGGAGAGGCCGACGGGGCTGCCCTGGATGACGCGGGCGAAGATGGCAGACCGAGAGATTGGATATGGGGTACTATGGTGGAGGTCGGAGGAGCAAGGACAGAGTCGATGATGGGCAGGTGTCGTAGGGCACTATGTCGATGCCTTTGCTTGGCTTACTCCTGGAGAGGTGTTCTGGCGCCCCTACCGGGACTGTCTAGCCTGGCCTGAGGCTGGAGAGTGGCTCCGATGGGTACGAAGGGGGCGATGGCTGATTGGGAGGCATGGGACAGAGTAGGAGTTCTTCCCATACGGTCGGGTGACCCGATAGTTTGGGGTGCGCCAGGGGATGCCTGGTGAGCCCGTAGTCTATCGACGTCGGGGAGATGAGAGGACGCTGGACCGACCAGTCATTGCGCCACTTGGCGAGGATTCAGATATGGTGATTGATGTCCCAGATGTGGATGACATCGGGATGACTACGGAGTATGAGCAGTGGTGGACTCTACGGTGATGGCGAGGTGAGGGGCCTCTAGGGGGTGCCACAGTAGCAGCAGGGGATGAGGGTACAGAGGTACCAGATGAGGGTTGGGGTGCTCCACGTGATGATGAGGACATGGTAGAGGTGGAGGATGTTGGAGGGGATTTTGGGGTACCGGACCAACCGGAGATGCAGGACGTCCCGGAGCAGTGGGAGCCAGAGCAGGCTATTGTCCCGGATTCACCTATGCCTCAGGCAGGTTCGGAGGATGTGGAGGCGAGGCTCAATGCTGAGATAGCATGATTGGAGGACCTACTATGGAGGTGATATGGGGAGCTAGGAGAGGCTTTGTAGGAGAGAGATCTCTTGCAGACTCAGTTGGCAGAGCGGGAGAGTGCATGGGCTGCGTCTCGCCGATAGGAGGGGGATACTGATGTTGCATGGGAGAGGGATCTCCTACGGGTGCAGCTAGCATAGCGTGATGATGTAGTAGCTTACTACCATCGATGGGAGGCAGAGTGGGGTCGACGAGAGGCAGATTGGGGCCGACGGGAGTCAGATTGGTGGTGGCATCGGTTGGAGATGGAGGGAGAGATTATCCGCCTTGGTGGGCGAATACCTGAGCCTCCTGGAGGTGGCTCGTCGTATCGAATGAGAGACAGCGGGACTGAGCAGTCAACATCATCCCATCGTAGGCGGCTAGATGAGGGAGGTGCTAGTGGGCGCGATGCAAGGGCGAGCAACAGTCACCCTGAGAGGTCCCATAGGACCCACACTGGAGGGGGTAGTTCCCGTCGCACCGATCCTACGTGATCATGGTGGCCGACGCCCTAGGCTTGGGGTTTTTGAGTTTTTGGGTTGTGGTAGCGAGGTCCGAGGACCGGCTCATTGTAGCCTACGGGCATTTTTGTTATGATATATATATACATATGACTCTTTTTGATGTTTATATATTTTTCATGATTTATTTTTATGTACATGTTTTTACATTGATGTATGCATATGCGATTATGAATGCGATGGTTCTAATTTGTATGATGTATGCATATGGAATGAATGAAATGAGTTGTTGATAATGTGTCGAGGCACCATAGACTGTACAAGATTTGACTGACTTGTTATATTAATGGGATGACTTTGTGGAATGCCTGTGCATGTGAAAACTTTATTTTTTTGTATTTTGCATATTTTTTGAATGGTGATGTACGGAATGAAATGTGACAGTTGTTTTAAAATGTAGTTTAAGCTTTTCTGAGATTCAGATATTTTAACTAACTATCCAAGACTGTACATTTATCTCGCAAGACTTTTGAACAAGGTATAAATCCGACTTGAATTTAACCAAGTTATTTCACATCCCTGTGTGTGCAATTGAGTTCGTTTATGTGGTATTCATCAGGATACCGCCAGTGCCAGATAGGCTATCAACCAAACCTGTACTGAGGATCACCTAATTAGCTCCACTAACTCCGTTGTTGTATTTAGCAAGATTAATCCACGTGACAATCTAAGGTACCATAAGCTAGCTCATCCACATGCAAATATTGGTCTACACACATGCAAAGCTAATGTGACGGACATATCGTCATGCGGGTAGGATACCACCATTGCCAGGTAGGCTATCAACCAAACCTGTAATGAGGATCACCTAGATGGTTTTCGAATGCTGAGAATTCCAGGGATTCAAGTTCAGGTTATTTGTTGGCTGAATGATTTGGGAGACTTGCTCGTCTATATAGTGATGAAAATCACTGTTTATTTTTCTATTTATTTTTCTTTTTGAGCAAGGATTTTGAATAGTGGTGATAACCACTGTTATTTGATTTTGTATTTTGAGCTTTGTAAGTTTGAGCTTGTGAATGGCCTTGATCCTATTGGCCTTGGGGATGACTACCCATCCTGTGCAGGGACGTGTAGTACGAATCCTTACGACTTTGGGAACCAAGGGGATAATGGAGATTATGAAGTAAGGGCATTGATATTTTAGGCCTTGGGGATGACTACCCATCCTGGTTAGGGGCGGGTAGTACGAATCCTTACAACTTTGAGACCAAAGGTGAATGGAAAGGGTTAGGATGATGGTTTGTTGGAATTTTGTTTTTGAATGGCGTTGATCCTTTTAGGTCTTGGGGATGACTACCCATCCTTGGCAGGGACGTGTAGTACGAATCCTTACAACTTTGGGGACCAACTATGATTGGGATTTGGTAGTGGTAAAAACCACTATTTATTAAGGTGAATGGATAGGGAAGAGCTCATCCTTTTGTCAATTCTCAGCATTCTGGAACCATTCGCACAGGGGGATGAATAGGCTAATCTTTCACCTATGGTACCCGAGACTGCTTTGTAGGTTTCTCTTGCATTCACACAACTTAGGAATTATTTTATGTGTGTTAATTTGTGTTGGGATGCTACGTAACAAGGTGTGATCCAAGTAAAACTTTCCCGTGTAAAATCTGTTTAACTGTGTGCAGTTTTTGGCTAGAAATTTAAAGACAGCTGAATGACGAAAACCCTATATACATTTAGGAGACAACTGACTATGCTAAAAGAAAATGGTGATATGCTGGATGTATGCGTTTATGAAAATGGATTTGATGTGGAAAATGATGGAATTGCCAAGTAATGACAGCCTATGGTGCTTTTGACTTGTATGACCTAGCAAATATATAATGTATGGATGCGATGCCTAATGCAACCTATATTTTTGTATTTTGATTTTTATGAGAATGCATGGAATTGAAATGCAATTGTTTTTGTGATTTTTGATTTTTATGAGTATGCATGGAATTGAAATGCAATTGTTTTT
Organism: Wollemia nobilis; assembly: GCA_028583015.1. Classification (NCBI taxonomy): domain Eukaryota; kingdom Viridiplantae; phylum Streptophyta; class Pinopsida; order Araucariales; family Araucariaceae; genus Wollemia; species Wollemia nobilis. Next base: position 2,657,972 of record JAQPPZ010017059.1, read on the forward strand.
GTGATTTTTGATTTTTTGATGATTGTATTGTTTTTGTTTATTTTTGAATATTTATTTTGACCAAGCAGTTATGGTAACGCTTGGAGCTTTTGGTGTTGACCAAAGGGTTTATGGATACCTTTGGAGCATTTTGGGGGTGACCAAGCGATTATGAGAATCCTTGGAGCTTTTGGCTTGACCAAAGGGTTTATAGATACCTTTGGGGCATTTAGGGTTGACCAAGCGATTATGAGAATCCTTGGAGCTTTTGGCTTGACCAAAGGGTTTATAGATACCTTTGGGGCATTTAGGGTTGACCAAGCGATTATGAGAATCCTTGGAGCTTTTAGATTTGACCAAGCGATTATGAGAATCCTTGGAGCTTTTAGATTTGACCAAGCGATTATGAGAATCCTTGGAGCTTTTAGTTGGACTATGGCTCTCTAGATGTGGAATGGCCTCAAATGACTGATGTTCAAGGGTTTTTTTCCTTGATTCCTTCAAGAGAGGCAAGCCGGTATGTTCCAGGTCCTATTCTACTATCAATGACATAAGGACCTAACCAGTTTGTCGTGAACTTGTCCCGTAGATGGGACGACAAATTAGAATTCTATTGGTTCTCTTTTAAGACCAAGTCACCAACCTAAAATTCCCTGAGGTGGACTTTCATGTTGTATGCTCTCTTAAGTCGCTCTTGATAGATACGCAAATGCTCGAGAGCATTAACGTGTCGTTCATCGAGCAACGTCAGTTGATCTAACCGGGCCTACCATGCAATGTCATCATCGATGAACTCTTGCATTGAAATGCGTAGGGAAGGGATTTCCAACTCAAGAGGCATGACTGCCTCGGAGCCATACACCAACGAAAATGGAGTTGCCCCAGTGGGCATCCGGATGCTAGTGCGATAAGCCCATAGGGCAAGCGGGATCTGAATGTGCCAATCCTTATGATTGTCTGCAACTATCTTTTTGAGAATGGCGACTAGCATTTTGTTTGATGCCTCTGCTTGCCCATTTGCCTACGGATAATAGGGTGTTGAAAAACTATGCTGAATTTTGTACTTTGTGGTCAAAGCACGCACATCTTTGTTCTTGAATGGTGTCCCATTATCTGACAAGATCTTGGATGGAATACCAAAATGACATATGATGTTATGCAAAATAAACTCCGCAATGCGGGATCCAATCGTAGAGGTTAGCGGAATTGCTTCCACCCACTTGGTGAAGTACTCTGTGGCCGTTAAAATGAACGTGTGATGACCAGACGACGTAGGGGAAATCTTTCCAATTAGGTCAAAGCCCCACTACAAAAAAGGCCAAACCGATTGGATCGGCTGCAAGGCCTGAGAAGGTACATGTGTCAAATTAGCATGGTGTTGACACTTCACGCACTTCTTCACATATGCACAACAATCTCGCTCTAAATATGGCCAATAATAACCCATGCAAAGAATGCGCTTTGCGATGGCCATACCGCTGAAGTGGCCACCACATGTACCATCGTGAGCTTGGGTGATCGCCCAAGCGGACTCTTGTTGGTCCAAACAACGAAGGAGGATTCCTTCATAATTTCGATGATACAAAATGTCTCCTAACAAGACATGCTTTGCCACTTTCTATTTGAATGATCTTTTCATGGCTTGTGTCAATCCAAGTGGGAGGTTACCTAGCTTGAGGTAATCCCGAATGGGTGTGTACCAATCCTGCTGATCAGAAACCTCGATAGTATGAATGACCAATCCCTCTTGAAGTCCATCCCTAGCAAAAGCTGAGTGGGAAAGAGCTTGTAAAAATAGCATTGTGTTGCTATTAAGAGGGGTCGGGGAGAACAAGGACCCCCAGTTGGCTCGAGTCAAACAATCATGGATTCGAGAGAACTTATCCGGAGATGGTTCAATCTGGATCAGGTGGATTCTTGGCGTCAGATCAAAGCTTGCACGCTCCATCGTAGATTGCGATAATGTTTTAACCTGAATGGTTGTCATTTCACCAGAAGGGTCTTGCGGGATTAGTGACCCCAAGGAGGCCATAGTATCCGCAAAACGATTTGATGATCGAGGGAGTGCCTCGATGTCATACCATTCAAGTTGTGCCAGGAATTTGTCCACAAGGGCTTTGTAGGCCTGTAGAACTGGACATTTACATTGGAAAATCCCCTTTACTTGATTGACAATCAACAACGAATCACCAAAGATGTTTAGACGTTTAATGTTCATGGTGATTGTTGTTTGAAGACCTATGAGCAAGGCTTCATATTCTGCATTGTTGTTGGTGCACGGGAAGTCTAATTTAAATGACAAAGGCATTGGAGCCCCTTGTGGAGTGAAGAATACAATTCCCGTGCCACCCCCTTGCTCACATTTAGAACCATCGAAGAATAGGGTTATGTCAGCTTGTGACTCAGGCTCATCAGAATCTGGCGATTCTGAAACATGGAAGACCCCATCATCAGGTAGTTCGAAAGTCAGAGGCTGATCATCTTCAAGAGGAGCCTCGGCTAGTTGATCGGCGATGACTTGACCTTTTATGGATTTTTGTCCAATGAACTCTATGTCAAACTCCGTCAACAACATGATCCATTTCGCCATGCGGCTACTATGATAAGTACGACTCATCATGTATCGCAATGGATTCTCCTTAGACACAACATACGTCTTATTACTGAGCATGTAGTGGCATAGCTTTTTGGTAGCAAACACCACTGCCAAGTAGAGCTTTTCAACGTATGCATAGTTAAGTTCATAACTGACCAGGGTGCGGCTAAGATAGTATGTAGCCTGTTCTTTGTGAAGTTCATTTTTCTGGGATAGCATGGCGCCCAATGCCACCTCAGTAGCTGAGATGTATAAATAGAATGACACTCCTGGTCTAGGTGGTGCCAATACTGGCGGTGAAGCCAAGTACTATTTAATGTCGTCAAAGGCTGACTGGCACTCGTCATCCCAATGAAATGTGACCCCCTTATGCAATAATTTATTCATGGGTCGGCACTTGTCAGATAACTGCGCTATGAAGCGCTTGATCGACGCAACCTTTCCCTGCAGACTCCTGAGCTGCTTGATGGTGGTTGGGGGAAGCATTTCAAGGATTGCCTTGACTTTGTTTGGGTCTACCTCGATTCCTCATTTGGAGACTATGAAACCCAAGAGCTTTCCAGAGGTGACACCAAAGACGCACTTCTTGGGGTTTAGTCTGACTTTATGTTCAATGAGGCGATCAAGGACCTTGCTCAAGTCACCGAGGTGATCTGGGCGCAAAAGAGATTTGGCCAACAAATCATCCATGTAATCTTCCAAAGTCTTGTGCATGTAATCATGAAAGATGTACGTCATGGCACGTTGGTAAGTGGCACCAGCATTTTTAAGGCCAAAAGGCATGACCTTATAGCAAAATGTCCCCCAAGGCATTGTGAATGCCATTTTTAGTTGGTCCTCGGGATTGATACGAATCTGATTGTATCCTGAGAAACCATCCATAAGGGAAAGCATTTCGTGGCCCGCTGTGGCGTCTACCAATGCGTCGATGCTTGGCAAGGGAAAATCATCCTTAGGACTCGCTTTGTTAAGATCTCAAAAATTGGTGCATATGTGAATCCTCCCATCGGGCTTCTTGATGGGAACCATGTTAGACAACCATGGAGGATAATCCACACAGATGACAAACTGGGCATCCAACAACTTTTGTAACTCATATTTTACCATTAAGGCCACTGTTGGGTGCATCTTGCATAGTTTTTGCTTTATTGGCTTGATTGTCGGATCAAGCATTAAATTATGCGTGACTAGCTGTGGGTCTAGTCCCGGCATATCCTTGTATGACCATGCAAAAACCTCCTTCTTCTCCTTAAGAAGGGCAACATAATCGGCTTGCTCTTTGGGGGAAAGACTTACCCCTAGCTTGAGAATCCATGGATTCATTGGATCTGTGCCGATGTCTACATCAGTCATTGCCTCGATCGACATGTGGGATCCGTCCTCCAACTGGTGTGGAGTTGGGATCAGATGGATATCGTTTGCTGAATTAAGATCATCATTAGGAACGTCGAGTTCCTCTTCAGCATGGAAGACATCCTGAGTCTGTCCTGGAGTGAAATGAAACATCCCACCGCAAGGCCAATACTCTGATGGGGATGGTGGTGTGTCAACACGATCCCAATCTATAGCCTCTATGTCTAGATGCAATGATCATGTTGGATTGGCTGGATCATGGATGGGGGCGGTCAAGTCAATGGAGATCATGTTTATGAAATGATTGTAACCTCCATTACCGTAGGTGTGATAACTCTGACATTTGGGATGTTCTTGATGCGTTGGATCTGGCTCTGTAGGCACTGGCACAAAGGGATCAGCCCTATGCATGGACATGCAAATAGGGTCTGCCCTAGGCACTGATGGTTTGATAGGGTCTCCAGGTGGAAGATGCTCTCTGTGTACCTAGAGTGGCGGGTGCAGTAATTGCTATAACTGCATCAGGTTGAGGTGCCACCTATGTCTTGGACCTATGTGTAAGTGTTCAAACATGTCATCTATGTCCAAGGGATATTGTTGTTGCATTTGTCGCATGTGGTTGAGATAGGCCATCTCGGTTTCATCTTCGTAATCACTGTCAGAGATCCACAGGCCTTCATTGGCTCCAATAACTGCTTGCGACATGGGAAGCTCATCTTGCTCGAGCAAATTAATATGGTCCCAACGAGGTTGTGCCGCTCTCTATGGGGGGACCTGATTTTCTTGAGGTAATCTATGCTCAATGGGATCATTCAATGGGAACATGGTCAAGAAGATTTCTTGATAATCATCCATGGGAAGCATGTGGGAATGATTGCTTCCTGACTCAAGAGAATCCCAAGGTGCTACCTCGTACTCCAACTCATCATCCGAAGACTCTGCTTGGTCTTGGTCATATCCTTCATGGAGGTGAGTCCTGGAATTGTCTCCCATTGTGATCGAAGGGAAAGGGTTGTTGAGGTCAACAAGGTTGTTTGTGTGTAATGGGAAATAATCCCCCAATGTATAAGTTGTATTTGGATTGGCATATGGATCTGATGCCAACCCATCCTTGTTGCCTATCCCTAGGCCTTGCATGTTTTTGACCAAGATGTCGAGGGGCAAAGGGTGATTAAACCCTACTCCTGACTTGTCATAAGGCATTTGGTATCTTGGTTGGCACAAAACACGCACTCCTTGTTCATACCTGCCCAACCCATATCCATGCCAATTGCATTGGCTAAGATATCGTAATGCGAAGTCTGGGTTAGACAGATAATTGACATCCTCCACAAAGGGCTCTTCATCTTCCTCTTCTTGTAGGGAAGGTTCAACGCCATTATCCAGGCCCCCAAAAATAAAGTTTGTCTGATTAGGTGGGTAGCCTAAAGGAACCACGGAGCCTATGGGGAGTCGAGGTCTTCCCATGTCTTGCATAGACTGAAGTGTGGGCGTTGCTACAACATTGCGCACTATATACTCCCCCATGCCTGTGTTAGACATCTCAACAATAATCGTTGGTGATTGAGAGGAAGCGAATGGGAGTTCTCCCTGAGTCCACTCCATGTGGGGTGAACTAGGCATCTCGACTTCCATTCTATTAGGCATCTCTTCTATCGAGATGTTGGAGACTAAGGGTGGTTCCGCTTCCAGGGGCTTCTTTCCTTTGTCCGTTGGTGTGGCCACCATAGGTGGCATCATTGTGGGAGGACCAGATGAAGAAGATGAACCCACCTGGGAATTTGATTGATTTGGTAATGGAGATTCTTGCGTAATCGGACCCCTTTTAGATGGATTTAACTAAAAATCCACATGCGTTGAAGGAAGGGTCGACTGCGGCATTAGTTGCACTGAATTGCAGTATTTGAAAGGTTCTAAATCTATGGGGACCACATGCACTTGTCCTTCAAATGTATACTTTAAACATTGATGAGCAATTGAAGGGACACACTTCATATCCCGGATCCAAGGCCGCCCAAGCAAGATATTGTAAGCCATCTCACCTTCTAAAATGTGGCACAATGTATGAATGGTCTTTTGTCCCACTTGTATAGGTAAGACAATTGTGCCAACTGTCGAGCATATCGCATCATTAAATGCTCGAAGAGTATAAGTGGAAGGTACAATGTGAGAGGCTGGCAGCTTCAAATGTTTCAGTGCGGCGGTTGTAATAATGTTACTGGACGAACCAGTGTCTACCAACACCCGCTTATATGGAATCCCGTTGACCCACGCAATAACGTGCAGGGGTGGATCCGCTACATCCCCAGTCACCATTTTTAATTCATCTTCCCTAAATGTGATGACTGGTTTGGTACACTATTTTACATGCCCCACAAAATTGTTGAACGAATTCGCTTCATGGGGTTGCAGCTCAATTGCCTTTAATATCTCCATGAGAGCTTCCCGATGGGGCATCGATTGTTGAATAAGCTCATATATGGAGAGCCTAGCCGACGTGGTCCTTAGACTTTGAGTAAGTCTAGTTCGAATCGTGGCCACTGGTCTAGGCGGGGGAAGCTATGTAGGATTTAGTTGAGGTTGTGACATGGATGGAACTTCCCTTGTGGCTATCACGGGGGCAGCTCCTGGGTATCTCTTGTTCCTTGTCACAATGCTGATCATCCCAACATACCCCTCCATGGGGCAATTCTATTGCACTTCATTGACATGAAGAGGTTTTGCTTGTGCATCATGTGCGGGTAAAGGATCTCTGAAAACACCCATTTGTTGGTTGTTGGGCACGATGGGATTATCCACTACCAATGTATTATTGTCAATGAGGTCTTGCACTAAACCTTTGAACTTCCAACAGGCATTAAGGTCATGCCCTTTCCTTCTGTGGAATCTACAATAAAGATCCTCTCTGTAGCCCTTAGGCTTTGGCGCATTAGGATCTATTGTTTGAATCTCTGGTAGATTAATCAAGTTTGCCGCTGACAAACGGTCAAACAAGGAGTCCCTGGACTCGGTGTATGGTGTAAATTTCCGCCTAGGGCAACGCTGTTGATTGTGTTCCTACTTTTGATTATCTTTCTCATAGTTATTGGGAGGCACCGCCTGATAATTAGCCTTTGGAGGCTGTGTTGCTTGGGCAGGCTTAGGGGCATTGATAGCAACTTGATTGACCACGGCGGGTTTCTATTGCGTAGTCCCTGTTTTAGTGCTCTTGTTCCATTCTTTTTTCTTAGGCTTGGCAATTTTGCCATCCTGTATCTTGATCTCTTCGATAATTCTAGCTTGCGCCAGAGCTTCTTCTAAAGTGGCATATTGTTGTAGCTGCAATAGCATAGAGATCGATCGCAAACAACTCTTTGCGAACATTTGAGTTAGGTCGGACATAGGAGGGAGGTAGGATAGCTTTGAAAGCAACGTCCTCCATCGATTCCCATATGCCACCATAGATTCCTCCTCATACTGCTTGAGGCTAGCTAGATCACTTAGTGATGCCTTTTTCTTTGTGTTGAAAGCGAAACGTTCTAGGAACGCATCCACTAGCTGATCCAAGTTGTAGATGCTATGCTTCGGTAAATGGGTAAACCAATCCGAGGTAGGTCCTACGAATGTGGTTATAAATGTTCTTAATAGCAATGCATCATTGTCTTGAATACCGAAGCATTGGCTCAAGAATCGAGTCACATGCTCTTGAGCATCTTCGTCCCCTCTAAAGAGTGCCAACTGGGGCAGCTTAAAATGTTTGGGGTATGGAGGTGCCGACACTGATGGATGCACAGGATGACTACGGAGTTGGCGTAAAGTAGGCTTTTGGGGCCCAGAAGTCTTGAGTTCCATAGTCTCTAAGCGTTCTAACAACACTTTGTATGCATCGGAGGACTTAATCTCCTCCTCCTTGGTTTGCTCCCACTGTGGGTTGTGGGGAACTTGAGGCCTTTGGAGGGATAACTGGGTAGCACCCCTTCTGCCTTGATAGGGCGTTTCAGCCCACTCTTCTTCTTGTTCATAATCCTCATAAGCTTCTTGAGGAGTGTCTGGCCTAGGCCTGTAAACATTGATGGGTGCCCGCGGAGGATGCCCATCATGGTTTTGGGGAGTGGCCTCCCGCTCAGGTCTAGGAGGTCTTAGAGGTAGTGCTTGATGAAGTCACGGAGACTTGTCTCGCACTAAGGGGTTGTGCCTCACATACATCTCAGATTTATGTGCATGAGGGACTGGGGCCTTCTCAGGCACATTGTTGTGAAGCAATTCAATTGTCTAACGCTGAATGCGCTCTTGATTAAGGTACAATCTCCTCATTGTTGGTTCCCCCACCCCCCCCCCCCCCCCCCATCATCCACCCTTAAACCCCCTTCCCCCCCCAATTGTCTTGCCTCGTCGGGAGAACCTGATATTTTGGATATGGTCTAGTGTGTCTGACATTAATCAGGGGTAAATTAGGAGTAACGAAATCATATGGTTCCTCCTTGTGGACCCTTTGTTGTTCAAGCACTTCATCACTAGGCCACCCATAACGAGCTTCCAAGGGAGGCCTTATATCTAGGTCAAGTGCTACATGTAGGTTGTCTTCTTGAAAGGATATTTGTTGAATGGGAGTACCCCTTAAGGAGGTGCCTCTATAGTCTTGTCTAGTGATGGCATGAGTTGGAGTGCCCCTCAAGGAGGTGCCTCTAAAGTCATGTTCTGTAACTACATGGTGTGGACTAACTTGTGTATCCTGCCGCCAAGGCGGGATGGCCAAGTCTTTAGGGCTATATCGGGGGTGACTTGTCCCCCTTGGTGCATTCTCTACAGCTTCTGCCCGTGATTGGGCTTGGCTACGGGTGTACACCATGGTGATGTTAACCTAAAGATGCGGAAATTCTTTTTTTTTTTGGATTTTTCTTTTTATGATTTTGATACTCTAAACAGAAAATAGCATACACACACAAGCAATGATTATCTCTTTTAAATATTAAAAGTGTGCCCTAAATCTGGTTTAGTGTGTTTTTTGTTTGTTTTTTTTTTGAAATATTTTTATGAAAACCATTTAAATGCAATTATGAAGGCTCTTATGACTCCCAAAATGGTCGCCCCTTCAATATACCATTGCCGGACCGATATACCAACCTCTCTATATACCCACCCTTACGTGAGGGAGACTATAGGTACGTGAGAGCAGATGATACATGGAACATAGGTGGTACGGAAGGGGAATCACCCTGTTTATGACACCTACCATAGAAGACTTATCCTCATGTGTTGGGAATCACCCCAAGCTACACTTGGTCAGCTTTCGTCAGGATTTACGTCTAGCAACAGTCGCGATCGGGGTAATGGATGCAAATATCCAAGCCAACGTGGTGATGAAATCCACTATTGGTCTTGCTCAAGGGCTGGGGTTTTATGACCAGCTCCTTGGTTTAAGTAACCACGTGATGTGTGGGGTTCATTTTAATTTGCAAAAAATTGAAACAGGCAAACAAAAAGGAAACTTTCCCTAAGCCATACAAAAACTAAAAATCAGAAAATAGAAAACAAAAATTTGACAGAGGCTTGTTAAAAACCCCTACCTCTTCTCTGCCCAAAAGGATGTTTCTGATTTGCTGCTCTAAAAAATGCATAGAACGCTATTCGTCCCTGGGTGAGACGAATATCAGAACCGTATTCGTTCCAGGGTAGGACGAATGCCTATTCGCCCCTGGGTGAGACGAATCCCAATTCTGTAATCGTCACTGACCGAGACGAATAATAGTCTAATGACTAAAAAATAGGTACCTGTAATCAAAACAAGCAATTTTAGATCAGAAATCTAACCTAAAAAAAAATAGAGGACAGAGGTCCCACCGTGATCGCCATTGAAAGCACGAGATTCCAAAAGATTGAAAGGAAAACTAATGCGATGTATTCAAAACCCAAAGTTAACGCTTAAGGTCCTATAAAGTGAAATGCATGAAATGAAAGAAAAGAGACGAATTTAAATGAGACAAAAGGAAGTATAGAAAGCACAACCCTTTTTATTTATACTCTTCCAATTCGGTTACAAAGACGTCTCCTCCCTTTTAGGGGGTAGGAGCGTTAACATAGTTTCAATTACAATCATGGATTTAGTGTTCCTCCTTCCGCGTGCCCACATGTGAAATGGGCGGGCCAAAGTGTTGCCGCCATTGGTATTGATGAATCTTTAATCCTTGTTGCTCCTCCTGCGTTCAAAGAAACAACAAATCATCAGTAGCACCTATGTATGATAATGAAACTCGCAAATCTGAAAGAGTATTGTTAATGAATATAAAAGATAAATATAACGATGATTAAAATGAATCTAAATAGACTAAAAATTTGACAGAAGCATAATCATGTAACTAGCAAAATACTACAAAAGAAACAGTCACCAAATTCGATACAGATCCGTATTCATCCCGGGGTGGGACGAATAAACCTGCAACAATTTGGTACTCATTTCGGGGTAAGACGAATAAACCTGCAATAGAGCAGGGGGTGCCCGAAGGCAAACCACCCACTGGTTGAGACTTTGTTTCGACACCAATCCGCTTGGGATGAGTCCGAAACCTATTGTGATGTGTTATCGACAAATTGGTAGGATATTGTGGTCAGAAAAATTGGGTTTTGGGTCTTGATTCGTGCCTCCAAAAGTCACCCAATAACCTCCCTTTCGATTAAGATATTATGGATGTAAAAGCACAAATCGTAAGTAAGTAAACTGGCAACACTTCGTTGCTCAAAATGCTCCTTCTCTGTATATTTTTGGGTGAGGAAACTCACCATTTTATAGACCCAAGGGGTCTCTTTGAATTAGCATGCAGAAGTGCTACTTAGCATGAATGCTTTTTCAGGGAAGAGAAGACTTCTCCCTGATTAAGGGCTCCATAATCGCTTCTTTAATCGTTTCGCATGCCCAAAAGAACTCACTCGCACTCCCATGCAATGAAGGGAGAGTTAAGTAGCTAATTTGAGTTGTCATGAAAAAGCCCACTCTCACTCCCATGCAATGAAGGGAGAGTCAAGTGGCAGATCTGAGTTGTCCTAAAAAGCTCACTCTCATTCCCATGCAATGAATGGAGAGTCAAGTGGCAGATCTGTGTCAAAAACCCGCCCCTAGAAGTGGCAGTTATGAGTTGTCATGTGCCGAGGTTTGAATTTTTGTAGGTCAAACCTGGCATTCGTCCCACCCAAGAGCGAGCGCTGGTAATCATCCCTGGGTGGGACGAGTACCAGTCTGCACTCGTCCCTAGGTGGAGCGAATAAGTAGTAGAGTGCCTAAAAGGTGCCAAATTGATCTCTGAATTTTAAAACTATTGTGTGAGTGGTTAGAACCACTATTTTAACCTTTGGGGCTGCCCTGGGGGCTGTGTGTGTTAATGCGATCAGTGTTTGCAGTCACATAATCGGATTGGTGCTGTTTTGGTGTCTATAGGACCATAATTTATTCTATAAATCCATTTACAATGAAATAATTTCCTTTAGGAAATGGAACTAAATACCAACTTTTATTTTTGATTAAGGAAGAGAATTCATTTTCCATGGCATCATCCCATTCTTTAATACCAGTTGTTTCTTTGAAGGACTAAGGATTAGAGGAAATAGACTGACAGACAAGACCAGTGCCTATGGAGTTGGTTGATCTGAATGATGGAAGATTTTGGATGTAAGGAGTAGCTTCTTTAACAATGGTGGAGGCCCATTTTGGCATAGAGGAAGGAATAGAAGGAGTGTAAAGACATTAAATTGGAGTTACAGGTTACTCATCTTGATTATCAATCTCTAAGTTAACCTCTAGAGTTGGTTCTTCATAATATTGAGGTTCTATTAAAGGAGAAGCCTCAATGGAGGAAGAGGAGAGTTGAGGATCTTTCTGAGGGAATGTTTCCTCAAATTGTACATTCCTATGAAAAATACCTCATGAGTTGAGGGATCAAGGAGCCTGTATGCTTTCATTTCTTCACAATAACCAAAAAATATGAGATTTCTTCTTTTCTTATCTAGAGCCTTCCTTTTCTTCTTTGGGATGTGCGCCCAAGAAGTACACCCAAAAATATTGAAGAAGGAAACATCTAGTTTTGAACTAGTCCATGCTTCTTCAAGAGTTAAATGATCAAGAGTTTTATGAGGTGTGTAGTTTTGAATATAATTGGCACAATTAATAGCTTCTACCCAAATTTTTTTTTGGAAGATCTCTTGAATGGAGCATACAATTTGCCATTTCCTTTAATGTTCGGTTTTTCCTTTCTGCAATGCCATTTTGCTGAGGATTATGGGAGACAGAATGTTGATGAATGATGCCATGATTTTATAGAAATATGGAGAACTCATTACTACAGTATTCCCCCCCATTATCTATGCGAATTTGCTTGATTTTGCAAGAGGCCTAATTTTCAACTAAGGATTTGAAGACTTTAAAGTGGGATAGAACATCACTTTTATATTTTAGGAAGTAGACCCAAGTTCTTATAGAAAATTAATCAATAAAGGTTAGAGCATACTTTGCTCCTTTCAAATAAGGTTCTGAAAAAGACATCAAGTCCGTATGGATTAATTCTAGAGGGGATGAGGCTTTTAGAGAACTACTTGGGTGGAAAGGATCTTGATTTTGCTTTCCAAGGGCACATCCATGACAAACTCCATCAATAGAAGAGACTTGGGGTAAACATGTTACCATATCATGGGTGCTCAATTCCTTTAGGTAGTTGTAACTAAGATGACCAAACCTTTCATGCCAAATTTTGCTTTCAAGATCTCCATGAGCCACAAAATAGGAGGCCCCTTCTAGATTTTTTAATTCTTTTAAGTGAAATAGGTGAATGTTGTGATCAATGACTCCTTTGGCTATGAGATAATGGGGATCTTGAAAGTCTCTTATTTGAAATCTTGTTGGAGAGAAGATAACTGGTTTCCCCTTTCCTTTGATTGGGATAAATGAAGAGTCACCCACTTCTATGCTACATGTAGAACTTGAGGAGATAGAAGAGAATGACTCATCTTAAGTAGTCATGTGATGAGTAACTCCAGAATCTAGGACCCAGTAATTAGAGGAAGAATTGAAGTTTTTCCCTTGAAAATTTAGGGCTTTCCCTATTTGCTTTTTATTGCCTATATTTTGATCCTTCATAGCTACCTCTAGTTGTAATATTTTCAGCATTTGTTTATAGAGTGACCATTCTTTTTGTAGTGAGTACAAGTTATGGGATTATTTTCCTTCTTTTTGAATTTTTTCTTTAGAAGAGGTGGAGGCTACTAAGGATTTTGAGGAAGAGGAAGAAGAAGAGATTTCATATCTTGCAAGTTTTATTTCTTCCCTAGTTAGTCTATCACAAAACTCTTCTAAAGAGGGACTTTTAAAGGTTGCACCAAGAGCGTATTTGGTAGATATAAAGGTGGCAGTAAATATTTGAAATACACCATTTAGTTTAGAAATGATTAGATAAATGTATTCTTCTTCAGAATTAGTCTTCCCACTACATTTTTATTGAGTGAGGACCTATTTAAATTTGCTGAGGAAGTCAACAATATTGCTGAAGTCCTCAGGAGATAGAGTTGTTAATTTTGCTTCTAGTTGCATTGATCTAATTTGATCTACTTTTCCAAACAAGGTTTTTTGTTTCTCCAAACTTTCATGAGGATTTTTACAATCTGTAATGTGAAACCATAAAATTTCATGAACATTAGAGCTAATAATACCCATAGTTTCATACATTTTCCCTTTGTGAACAAATCTTTCATATTATTTTTCAAACTCAGGTTGTTTTTCTTCTAATAGGTGTGTGAGCCCTTTCTGAGAAATGAGATTTAAAATTTTGGGTTTCCATGTATGGTAGTTATGAGGAGTGAGAGGATCAATTGTATTCATTGAATTCATTTTGAAGTTAACCCAAAGTTCCCCCCTTTAACTTTAAAATATAGAATGCAATGGATATTAATTTTCAGAAGCCCCAAGGAAATACCAAATTCCCAAAAATTACCCGCCCTAACGAGAGGGAGACTATAAGTAATTTGAGGATACGTGATATTCAATGAGGGTAATGAGAACAAATATGCCAAAGCTTTTTAGGAACACCAAATAACTCAAAAATACCCGCCCTAACGAGAGGGAAACTATAAGTATTTTGAGGATATTTGATATTAAGTTTGTTTTTAAGGATTACAAATATTCTAGGCCTATATATCTTGTCTTGTCAAATACCCACCCTTACGAGAGGGAAACTATAAGTATTGATAAGATTTGATACTTGGAACTTAGGCTTATATCATCCAGGCCTATATTGGTTATCGTAATAACTTGCCCTTACTTGAGGGAAACTATAAGTTATAGGATGTCCAATATGGGTGAGTGGTGATATAAATTTGTAAAAAAATTTAGAGAAAATAATTTTTATTTCTCAAGATTAGATATAACTTAAAAAATTAAGAATTAAGTTATACTTTACCAAAAACATAAATATTATATATTTTTTTCTTTTATTTTGCTTAATGAAAAGAAAAATATATATATCTAAAAAAACTTTTGATTTAGAAAATTAAATAAACAAATAATAAGTTCTAAAAATTTAGAGAAATGTCAAAATAAATATACACTTTTCCACTTATATGTTACTAATATATAGTAAATAACTTATGTAAGAAAGAATTAATTTAGAAATGTATAATATAAAGTTTTTCTTAATGGAAAATTATAAAGACAAAATGTTAATTTTTATATTTTCCTTAATGTTTTAAGAAAATAAAAAATTATACTAAAATATAAGGCAATAAAGAGGAGGCGAAATGAAAGGACACAATGAGAAACCCCCCCAAATTTGAGATAGGTATGGAAAAAACACCTTATCAACCCCCCCAAAGGAATTTATATTAAATTTTACAACTGCTTTGATTTTCAAGCCAAGAGAGGCCAGAAATAAAAGGAACAAATTAACCTTTTCTAGATGGCTACAATATTGAAATTACCAAAAAATAAAGGTAACATATAATGAAGCCTAAAAAAGTGTAGAGAAAGAAGGTGAGTCGTCAGAGTTGCTTCAGATTTTTGGGTTACCCAGAATACCAGTGTCTTTCAATGATGAATCATTGGGCACCACAACATAGATGAAAGTCAATAAAATGATGTATCTTTAAGCACTTCACCTGCACGTGGAAAACATGTTATATGTAAAAAAATTATTTAACAATACCAAGAGGGAGCGCTTGAGAGGATTGTGCCAACAGTCAGAGAAGTTGAAGAGGAGGCACTGAGAATTCTTTGGGAATACAATGACACCACACACAAGAAGGTGCTGAAAGGAAGGTGTAGAGGGCTTTGCATGCAGAGAAGGTGATGGTGGCGCCACAACCACCAACGAATTCGAAGAGGAGCCAGAGAAAGGGGCTTTGATTGTGACGTCTCCATAGACCTACAAAATAGAAATAGCTTGTAAAATAGGAGAATAGATAGCAATGGGCCTAAAACAAATCACTTAATATTTATCAAAGATACTAAGAACAGTAAATAACTATGGTATTAATCTTAATTAAGTGGTTTATATAGAAAAAATACTCGATTATCTCCTAAAGCGCCGAAGGACAAATAAATGGGAAGAGAATCGAGTTTTATAAAATCATGAGATCTTTGAAATGTAATTAATGGATAAGTCGTGTTGAGGTGAAGACTCAAGCACACCAACGCTATACGATGGTCAAATGAGGCCACATTTAAGATAAATAAATCTAGTCTATTAATTAGGCTAAGAGTCTCATTATATGATGCGAAGAGTGAATTCCGTTAATTAATTACCAAAACAAAGATACAACAATTTCGAATAAAAAAATGATTTTTAGAAGATTTCCCACCAAAATAAATAATTGCTATGAATATTTACTCCATGATAGATGAATCATATTTAAGGCTTTGGAATCCGAACGATCTATAATTAGTTGGAGAAGAAGATTAAGAGAAAATGTAGGCGAGTGGGGAAAAAATGACCTCTTAAAAATGCGTAGATTTATAAAATTCTTCGTATATAGAGTACGCAAGGATGGCTATGGAGTCGGATGAACTACGCTTGAAGAAGGAGAAAAAATATAAATTTAGCATATGAGGAGGGCATTAAAGATAAAAAAAATCACCTAGAATGGGATGCAACATGTCTTTAATTATTTTAAATGAAGTTGCGTTCGTTTTAGAAGGAGATTTTTATGAAGCAAATTTTAGAGAAACAAAATTTTCAGAATGCATTCAAGTTGCATATACAGAGCAACGAATACAATGAAAGAAAATTTTGACAAATTGCATCAATGGTTAAAACAATAATTAGATAAACTAAAAAAGTATTACCATATGAAAATATCTCAAAAAATTACAGCTAAGATCAATCTATAATATATAAAAACCTCTTTCCTAAAAAAAAAAACAAAGAAGAAAGAGATTAAGAACAAGTTCGAGAAACCTCCTTCAAGAGAGAATGCTAGCAGAATCTATCCTACTCTGGTACCATGTTAGAATTTCCCAAAATAGACATGAAAAGCATTACAAGAGTTTGAAGAAACAAAATAGAACTGATTGATTTATTCCAAGGATCAACTTTGTATAAATAGCAAAGTTGATCATTGAGAGACGTTGTATTACAACAACTCATAAAACCTGATGAAGACACCACTAAGATTTCACTTAAAACATGGACGAGTGGAAACTCAAATGTGTCTATCCTAGTAGAACTTAAGAGAATATTCACTTATTCTAACACTTTTGAGACCTTGATTCTCATAGTTTTTTTTTTGTTAGATAAGATACTATAGCATTAATACTGGGTTTTACAGGTTGACCCAAAACCTTTTACAAAAATCAACCCAGGGCTGTTCATGAACATGTCCTTACTAAGGATCCTATATGTGTAAAATCTACATGCCGCCAAAGCCATTACATTCGGTAAGGCACATATATTGTTATCAAAAATAAACTTCACATACAACATTTTGGGTATACCCCGAGAAAATACACCTGCATCATAATTACAAAAAAAGAAACAGACACAAATCCCTTCCTTGAAACAGTGGAGAAACAAAAAGTTGCAGACACACATAGCAGAGTACTAAAAAACTCCCACAAGCTCTGTATTGACAATTACTCTTAATAATTCTTTGGTAATTGCTTTCTTCCATATAAGACATGCTTTGGGACCACATCCCATCTTGGTCAATCAGCCTTGTAGAAGTGAACCTGCTGGCTAGATTTATGGCAGTGGCTATCTGGTGGTCCACATGGCTTTGGTTCGAAGTCTTATATTGTCATTTCTTTCCTGCCCTGTGATTATCAACCAACCTAAAATTACTAAGATTACTAGGAGCCATGTTATACGACATGTGACTATCCCCATTAGTCTTTGTGGTATTTCCAAGTAGCATCCACCAACACTGACAACTCGGATAATTTTTATTATGAGTCCATTTCAAAAAAGAGATGAGAATACTCATAGCCTTAGAACATACAATGCCTTCCCTATTGGTAAATTCGACTATCATTCCTGGAATTCTTGTTGAATAAGCTCTACTTCGCTCGGGATATCATGTTCTCATTTTAAAAGTCCATCACCATCGACACCCAAATTGGCCAGCTTATCAACAACTTTGTTAGCTTCCTGAAATACATGTTGAGCTTTTATGTCATGTTTTCCCTAGAAAGGGATCATAGCCTCTTCAACAATTGTTTTAATCCTCCAATGAGGTGTTTTCCAATTATTTAGGAGATTTATAACATGCATAGAGTCTCCTTCTATGATCAAATTGCCTTCTAATTCTTGATTCATTTGAAGGCCTCTCCACATAGCTCTACCTTCAGCTTCGTTGTTCGTACTTATTCCCAAATATTCAAAAAATGCAAGCATCATATTCCCATTATGATCTTGCACAATGCCACCAATGCTTGCTCTACTAGGATTGCCCTTAGCTACTCCATCAAAATTAAGCTTAAACCAACCTATAGGAGGTGGAGACCACTTAACATTGGCTCTGGGGTTGACTACCATAGGCATAGACTCATATAAAAAGGTTAAGCTTAAATATTGAGCAATCATGGTCTCCTACAGATGAGGTTTATGGCTATCAAAAGGGATAAGCTTTGCATTCTCGTGGGCAAAGGATAGGATCTTGGCAATGATAGTTTGATGATCATGGATAGACTCATTAAATACTCTATGGTTCCTTTCTAACCACACCTACCAAAGATAGTGATTGAGACAAATTTTTCACATGTATCTAAGTCTTTGGCTTGAAAAGGGGCAAGGCCACTGGATGAAAAAATCAAGTACGATGGCTGGTTTAACCCAAGAAATATTGAAGGCATAAAAAACTCGCTTAGGACATTCAAGGAAAAAGGGCACTCAAGGAAAATGTGATAAATGGTCTCCCAATTAGCCCTGCATAGATAATAGTGATTAGTGATACAAATACCTTTACGCATCATATTATCAATGGTTAGAATTCTTCCTTGGATAATCAGCCATGACAAGACTGCAATTTTTGGAATTAAATTTTTTATCCAAACTAAGTCCTTTTGGAAGACACAATCCTCGTCATCAAGCAGAAGCTTGTAATCTGATTTAACAGTGAACCACCCATTTTTCTTAGGAGCCCAGGTCACTTGATCTTACTTGGGTCTAATGGAGATAAATTGTTTCTCGAGAATGTTACAAATATCATTTGATTCCACTTGAAATCCCTGAATCCTTATTTCTTTCCACTTCATTATGCCTCTGTCCTCAACCATATAATTAGATACTGTTTTGCCAATGATTTCTTCCATGATATCTCTTATTCGGGCTAAGTTAGGATATTGCATCAATGGTTTGTCCTTAGCCCACCTGTCATTCCAACAATTTATCCTCTCACCATTGCCTAAAACCCATATTAAACCTAGATTCTCATAGTTGTATGAAACCAAAGTAGCAAATTTTATTGAAGAAGTATGAGGCAAGAAAAATTGGAAGAATTTGTAGGTTTTTGATCATGGCCAAGGGGAAGAAGATTGTCTGAAATATTTGGTCCTCAAATTGAGAAATCAAGTGATAAGGAATTCTAGGTGTGAAGACTCCCTAATCTAGAAATATGAGAAAAATGGTACCTTTTCTGTGAAGTTTGCATATCACATTGTGGCTAATGATAATATTAGTTGGTTCCTAGGGAAGCAAATTTGGTTCAAAGAGCTTATACCCAAGATTAATTTCTTCTACTGGTTAGCCCTTCAAAATAAAATTCTCTCCATAGAAAATATTAAAATTAGAGGTATGATCCTTCCCAACCATTGTTACCTCTATGGAATGAGTGAGGAGATGACTCAACACCTTTTCATAGATTATGGTTTCTCTTTAGAAATTCTAAATCACATCCTAAATATTTTGGGGGTTTGCTGGGTTCTCCCAAGAACATTGATGGAAATGGTTGAGCAATGGTCTTCCTCCCCCTTCTCTAGCCCTAGATGGCAAACCCTTTAGAAATTTGACCTCCTGCACTTCTTGTGGGGAGTTTGGAAGGAGAGGAATAAAAATTCATTCAAAAATTTCTCTAGACCCAACATTAGTAGGAGATAGAATTTTGAATTCTCTATCTGAAAACATATCCAACATTTATTTTTCTCTTGGCATTGATACTTTTGAAGAAGCTCAACTAGTTATCAAGTTGGGCCTTCCCAAGCTTGAGCAAGGCTCTACTCAAGTTGATTCTAGAATATTGCATTCCAAGTGGTTCCCTCCTCCTTGCGGGTTGATAAAATTAAATTTTTATGGAGCCTTAAAAGGAAATCTAGGAAGATATGATGTAGCTTGCTCTGACCTAGTTTAGTTTTTCTTGGGAAGTCCTTGGATGCCCTTCTCTGCTATTTTTCTCTCTAATGGTTGTGGACTAATTCCTTGTTGGTGTGCTATCCTTTTCCCTCTTCTTGTCCTTTTTTGGTTAAGGCTTGGTTTTCTACCTTATTTTATTCCTTTTTATCTACTTTTATTAAGGCTTACTTTGTAGTTCTATTTGTATATATGTAAAAGGTTTGGGGACCCTCTCAAAACCTACTCTTTTCATCTAATAAAAAATAAAAATAAGTCGACACATCATTTCAAGAACTCTAAGTAAAATATTTAGTTTTAAATTAAGAAAGCTTTAAATCACACAATACTAAATTTTATTTGACATTTTATGGCTTGCTATTATATTAACAATACGTTTTTTCTAGAAATTAACATCAATTATCACTTAAATAATATATTTAATTATTTGGAACATTATATGTTATAAATAGATACAATGTTATGTTATTCTGATATAAATACTAACTATTCATAATATTTTAGCTTTTTTTATGTTATATACACAAATTCAATTATGGATTACACCAATGAATTTTTGTGGAGAGATACGTAAGACAAAAGGGTTTATGATTTTTATAGCTTGTGATTATTTTATGATAAATCTAATGTTAACAATTATATTTTTACAATAATTATCATAGTGATAAATTTAAATTTTGTAAAGTTATATATATAATTTTACATCTTCAAAATCATAATAATCATTATAATGTTTAAAATATTATTATTATACAATTTCTTAAAAGTAATTAACTATTATGAGAACTTCATAATGTGGAGAGAAGAGGAGAAATGGAATTTCCTTGTAAATTTTGTGTATCACCTAGTGGTTGATGAGAATCATGTTTGGTTCCCTCGTAACCAATTTTGGTACAAAAAACTAATTCCCAAGATCAATTTCCTTTTTTGGTTGGCCCTCCAAAATAAAATTCTTACTATAGAAAACCTTAAGAAAAGAGGGATGATTCTCCAAAATTGTTGCTACATTTATGGTTAGAATGAGGAGATTTTCCAACACCTCTTCATTAAATTCTCCTTCTCCCTTGAAATTCTCAATTTTCTCTTAAGAGCTCAGGGAGTTTTTTGGGTTCTATAATGGACTTTGCTAGATTTATGTGAGTAGTGGACTTATTTTCCATTTTTTAGCCCAAGATGTCAATCCCTTTAGAAATTTGGCCTTCCTCACTTCCTATGGGGAGTTTGGAAGGAAAGGAATAAAATGTCCTTTAAGAACTATTCTAGAGATTCTCTATCTATCAAAATTTGAATTGTTGAGTCCCTTATTGAGAATACTGCCAATTCCTCTTTCTCTTCTAGCAAAGAAAATAGTAAAGAAGCAAGACTTGCTAGAAATTTGGGTGTTCCCAAGATAGAGTAGGGTTCCAATCATGCTGAATCATATAGAATCCAAGTGAAATGGCTCCATCATCCCTAGGGATGGTTAAAATTAAATTTTTATGGTGCATCAAAAGGAAATCTAGGATCGACAGGGACTAGAGGAATTATTAGAGACTCTAAAGGATAAATTATTTTGGCCTATGTAAAGAATCTCATAATTTAAACCAACCACTTTGTTGAGTCCAAGGCCCTTTTCAAGGTCTAGTCATGCTAGAATATCTCAAATATAAAAAAGTTTTCATTGAGGGGTATTCATTAAATACAATCAATATCTTGAATTCTAGCCAATATTCAAGCTAGAACATTGTAAATTTTATGGATAAAGTGGGAAGAATGCTTGGAACCTTTGAAAGTGCCCATTGTATCTAATATATTTGCTATCTTTCTTGCCAACCTTGGGATTCAACAAGAAAGCCTTAACATTTGGAGGGATAACTTTCCTCAAGATCTAAATTATTTGTCTAGGAAGGATTTAGCTTTTTTAATTAAAAATATTAAGTGGTATTTCATATTTGGTGTCTTTCATTTTTTGTTGTCCTGATATTGTTATTAAAACTTAATAAGCCCTCTTTCATGGTTTGTTTTATCTGTTGGAATTTATTTTTTTTACCCTTCAATATTTATTGTGGAAGTGGCATTTGTTGTGGCTTCTTAAGTGATTGTTTTGACTGCTAGTCTATGCCTTAATTTTTATTAGTGGTAAAAATATTTTGGATTAAGGAGAAGTATCAGGCCTAGTGGTTATCTCTTTAAGGTAAACCTTCTAGGAGAAGATACCATTTCTATTCTAAGGGAGAATTTTATTTCACCCTATTTTAGTCTAAATTACCTTATCCTCTTTCTTACTCAATATTGAAGATATTCCTAGTGGGCATTTCAAAATTTGGTAGAAGAATTTAAATATATTGATCAATCCAATGTAATGTGACTACTCTAAGGAGGAAAGGGTTTAGGCAACTTTGCTATTTTTCATTGTTGCTAGGAAGTATTTTGTTGCATCTTTTTGTAACTCTTATTTATTATATCTATGGGGTAGGCCTTCTTTATCTTATTGTTCTACTCATTGGTGCATGTTAGAACACTTATGGTAGTCCTTGTTGCATTTTGTACAAAGTTCAAGGATCCTTTTAAACCCCTTCCATTCCATCTAATAAAAAAAATAACTACTACGAGCCTTTAATATTTTTATATGAGAAATATAATATAAAAATAATTAATAAATAAATTATGAAAGATAAATTTAAATATCTTCGTAAATAGAATAATTTTATCTTGGCCAATATTTACTATTATTTTATTAACTATGATAACTAATTTTATATATAAAAAAAATTATTGGCTATATAAATTGCAAGGGCATCTACTTATATTAGAAAACATAAAAAAAAATAACTACTATGAGGTTTTAATATTTTTATATGAGAAATATAATATAAAATTAATTAATAAATAAATTATGAAAGATAAATGTAAATATATTCGTAAATAGAATAATTTTATCTTGGCCAATAGTTACTATTATTTTATTAACTATGATAACTAATTATATATATATATATATATAAAATTATTGGCTATATAAATTGCAAGGGCATCTACTTATATTAGAAAACATGTAACAATACTTTTATAATTATGTATGCATTGTCATGTATGATCCAAAATTCAAATGTGGACCTCATTTCTAAAATTTGAGGTTTTTATTTGATTTGGTTTGAATGTTATGGTCTACCCGTGAAATTTGAAAGTTAGTTCATGGTGTTAAAATGTAGAGGAGTTGGAGAGAAAGTGGGTAGTTAAAACTCTCCGAGTTATCGAGAGGCTCAGGTTCAAATCTCTCCCCTCACATGTTATGGATATGTTGTATATAAAAGGTTCTTCATCATATTCATATATATATATATATATATATATATATATATATATATATATATATATATATATATATTATAACAAATTATATTATTATAAATGTTTTGTAACAATATCTTGTTATTGAAAATATAACAGGAGAGATGTGGTACTATAGAGCCAGTGATACTGAGGTCTTGGATGCAAATCTTCTAGATGTCAAACCTGATGTTGTTTTAGATCTCCTAAAGGAGGTTAGCTGCTTCTCCCCTCATTGGGACCCAAGTAAGTGCAATGATGGCTGCAAGTTAGGTTTTGGGGAAGCCCCCACCCCTTTGTCCTTTTCCAAAGTGGTGGTAGGATCCAAGGAGGGGGATTTTTTCACTCCTTATGTCGTTAACTATGTTTCAAACCAGATTCACATCCTGGATAGTGTTTTTAATAATATTATTGAGAATGGAAAGTAGAGTCTGGTGAGTAAATTTCAAGGGAGAAGGTCAGACCTAGATGCCCTGAAGCATTGGTCTTTGGCTAGATGACTCCCATTGGGTTCCCTAGAAATTGTGGCCCTTCCTAGAAAATTTTTCCTAATTAGGCTCAGTTGTGAATCTGATTCGAGGAAAATTCTTGAAGATGGTCCATGGTTGTTCGACAAGATGGACCTATTTCTCAGAATATGGAGGGTGGATTTTAACCCTGCAAATCATAATTTTAATTTAGTTCCCATTTTGGTTAAATTACCAAATTTTATCATCCATATCTAGCATGTTAGTGTTTTAAAAGTAGTGGTAAAAACTATCAAAGACTTTGTCTCCTTTGATCGTACCTCAAATTATTTGGGCTGGATGTAGTATGTTAGAATGTGCATTTTGGTGAACATTGAGAAGAAGCTACCAAGCTTAGTCAAATTTATTTCTCATTTGGGTAGTTGGATTCAATCCATAGAGTATGATAATAAGCCTCAAGCTTGCCAGGCTTGTGGGAAGGGTGGCCACCATAGATATCTCGGCCCTCTTTGATTGATTTCTAAGTTTACGATTTTTCCTTTGGAATGATGCATTCCCAAAAAATAAATGGGGGTTTCAAAAGGTAAAGAAATGATCTCTTTATCAAAATATATGTTAAGGTCCCAAGCTGGTAGGGAGCAGGCCATTCAAAAATATGAACTTCTTCCTTCTAATGTTGAGGACGTGGATGAGGAAGAAACTCTCAAAATTTTGGAGGTAGTTCTAGATTCAGGTGATATTTATAAAAGGGAGGTAAGTCCCCCATATTTTCCCCTATAAAATTATTTTTATTGTTTGGTTGTGGAGGAGCTTATTTTCATCAATCAGTGGAGTATCATCTGTTGGCTTCCTCAAAGCTTTTGATAAAAAGTTTGTTGGCTTCTCCTAAGCCAGGGTCAAGGAGTCTATTTCTCTCTCTGAAGCTAGTTACCCATGGCTCTATTATGGAGGAAGATCCCCTAGCCCTAAAACTAGGGATCGATCATGTATTGTCCTAGGTGGTAAAAGAAATGTAGGCAGGCCTAAGAAGCATGATTTTGACTCTGCATCAGCTATCAGGGTCCTTCCTAGATTCGATCTAAAGTTTTTTTTAAACTTGAGATGTAGCAGTAGGTAGCTCGGTATGGATGCCTTTAAAATCACCCCTTCCAAGGGTGTTTGAGATTTCGTGGGTTGCAATTTGTGTTGTAAATTTTTTTGTGACTTTGTCCTATTGTTGGAGGTTTTTGTTATCTAGTTCATTTTTTGCTTTTTATTTCGCTCTACCTCCAGCATTTCTTCTATGTTCCCTGGTGCTTCAAGGTTTCCTAGTTCCCCGATTCTAGTTTTCTTTGGGTGGTTTTTAGATCCTAGAGTAGTTATTTGATTTCATTTTCCCTTAGGCTATTCTAATTATTATTACAAATATCATTTATTGCTTGTCAAAGGAGTGTTCAGGGTTTGAATTTGAAGCATCCATTTTGGGTGCATGGTTCCTTCTAATAACAAATTTAAATTTTTATTGGTACACTGTGTGATGGTGTACTTTTCATTCCATGTTGTAAGGTTTATTAGCTTGTTCAGAGATCCCTTCTCTATTAGTTTTTTTATTTTTGTAGGGTTTTGGATTTACTGTAGTGGCTTACCACTGTGGAGTGAGGCCCACATGTTTATGTGGCTGATTTTATTTGTTTAAGATCTTTCTGGTTTAGCATTAAGAGTATTGGGTCTTTTTTGGACCCTTTGAGAGGATTGTTATTGGTGGGTCCCCATTTATGAGATGTTTTCTTTTGGTATATTTGTGTTTGTTGGTATGCTTGAAGGTATTTATTTCTAAATACTTTGTGGAGTTGATGTAAAAGTTTGAGGGATTCCTTTCAAAACCCTCTAATAGGACCAAAAATATATATATTATCATAGATATTGTGATATATATATATATATATATGTGTGTGTGTGTGTGTGTGTGTGATATTTTAAAGGGATAATTGCATTTATTTATTTTTATATTTTAATTTTTTTTCATGTTTTGTAAACTACAAACATTTAATTATCCGTACTTATATTAAATTGAAAGGATTTATAATTTCATGAATTCAAAAATTCATAGTTTTATCCTAGGGACACCCAACGGTAAGTCATTGTCATTTCATATTGGTGATAAGTTTGAATTGTAGGGAGGGATCCCCCTATTGTTATGCCCATGGGGAGTGTGGTCATTATTTGTGCCAAATATTATACTTCACCTTACTTTAAAAAAATCATAATTTTATTTATAATTTACAAAAGAATTAATTATATTTATGAGATTAAAAAAAAAAAATCATTATATAAATAAAATTGTTCTATTTTTATACAATATTAAAGGAAAATAGTTATCATTTCATGAAATATAATATACATGGTTTTATTTACAAAAGAATTAATATGCTCTATATAATGGACAAGAGGGAAAAAATAGATTCTATAAATAGGCATATTCTTTTGGATATCACTTATAATTAATGTAATATGATTGTTACATTAATTTACAATAACATTATCTATGTTTATTTTTATTTTATGATATTCAAAAACTTCCTTAAGATATTTTCTCATGATGGTAAAGTTAATAAATTATTAATGTTTATCATGTTGGAGTAAGTATTTTTGTCTTAGATATTGGTATGTAATACAAAATAGCATGAATATTTTCAATTATCAATTTAATTCACATTTTATCCTTAGTTGTAGATAGAAAAGAGGTATTCATATTAATTAAAGTCTTTATATTGTTGTTATAATTAAAATATGATGAGAGTGTAGTATAGCTTGACTAATTATATATAGTTTAATTATATATAGTTTTAGTAGGATTTTCTGATGGACATGATTGTGTAAATTATAGGTGACCATTAGATTTAATTCCAACATTTAAATTTGACATTCTCACTAGGCTATTATTTTTTTATAAAGTCACAAAAAACTTATAAGACTTCTATAGAATCATTTTAATCATATCCTACTCTTTAATTTGTTTCATGTTGTCTATGTACTAGTATTTCTCATGAGTTGCATGAAGTACTTTGATATGGTAACACATTTTATCCATCTATTTTATTCTATTTTATATTTCTTGTAACACACACACATTGCTATGGTTAATTCCATGTTATGATAATCATTGACCATTGTAGTGATACATATGTACACGCACACATGCGTACGCATGTGCATACATAGGTATACAGATGTACACGTGCATGCACATACACACACACAAACATACATGTGCATGAACACGCACACATATGCACACACACACATCATGACACAGTTTAAATGTAGGTCTTCTAGAAGAGATACCAAATCCCCAACCACTATGTTATCCCAAATAGAGATCATCCATTATTTTTTGACTATATTATAAAAATATATGTATTTCTTCTTCAAATAGTATATGCTATGCTTTTTCTAATATCATAGGATAAGAAGTTACGTTAACTCAATTCTTTTGTCAAAGAATAATTTTTTAAATCTCTTAAATTTTTTCTAAAATTATTTTGATTGTGTAAAATTTCAAACAAGATAACCATAAACAACTACTTGTACCAATATTTTAAAAAGAAACACTTTAAATTTTAGTTTTATTATTAAACTTTTCTACAATTTTTTATCATAAATAAAGAGTTCTTAATCCATATTTATGATAGTTAACTATAAAAACATTGTAGTTATAGGTACAATCAAATTGAAGTCCCAATTACTTCTACAAAAGAATCACTTCTACATTATAGTTGTCTTAGTTTTCCTTGATTATTTGTAAAATTTACCTAAAGCTATCAAATTTCATTGGAAGATACATTTATATTTTCTACTAAAAAATATTATTTAAATAATTCAAAAGTATATAGCATAGCCTAAAATATATGCACTTTTATACCTTATATATAGAAATATTGTTAAACATATGTAATGAATCTAAACACCATTGTAATATATGATTGTATATAAGCATTGTACACTATATTATAAGTTTTTCAGGGTGCTTAAAATTGGCTAGAAGTGTAGCCAGGATGAATAAGGATTTGGTGGCAAATCTCAGTTGGAAAGTGGCCTCCAATTTAGACCGACTGTGGTGTAGAATTTTGAGATCCAAATATAATTTTGATTCCTTTCTTTCAAACTTTCTTATAATTGGAGGCTTGATTTTTTGGAATAGTTTGATTAAGTATCATGACTTCCTTAAATACAATTACAGTTAAATCATCGGTGATGGTAAATCTATGGATTTTTGGGAGGACCAATAACCGAGAGATCGCTTACTTATTGAAGATCAATATTTTTGGGAATTGATTAATTTATCTAGAATTAGTGGTCTCCGAAAGGTGGTAGACATTTTGGTGGCTCGTGGTGGTAGTAAATCTTGGATCAATCCCATCCCGAGATTGAGAATTAATAGTGAGCACCGATCATGGAGTACGTTAATGGAAGAACTCAAATTATATATCGTTTGTCAAGATAAAGATGGTGATAGATTGGTGTGGTGTGTTGAAAGTGAAGGCTCTTACTCTACCAATTAAGCATATGAGCTCATGAGCTTTGAAGATAATGGCCAATTCCCTGTAAATTTTATCTAGTTAAAGAATTTGACTCTAAAAATAAATATTTTCTTTTGGCGTATGATGAAAAATAAGATCTTATCTATTGAAAATTTCATTAAGAGAGGTATTTGTTTAGTTAACCATTGCTTCCTTTGTAAGCAATATTGGAATTCATATTCTCATCTTCTGCTCAATTATTAGGTCTTTCAAGAAGTGATTTATTTCATTTTCTCCTAGTTGGGTATCTCTTGGGTGTTACCCAACTCGATTCTAGACAGTGCTTATCAGTGGGGGTGTATATTTTCCTCTTCACATCTCAAGTGCTTTTAGAAATTCTTCCTACCTCATGTAATGTGGGGTGTTTGGAAGGATAAAATATGCATACATTTAATGACATGGAAGGTTAAGTGGATCACACCAGTTTCAAAATCCTCTAGAAAGTTACGAAGATTTTTTTTTCTATTTTTAAAATTTTGAATTCTCCTTTGGCTCACTCCTCGAGTGAATTTAAATTGGAGGAGAAGCTAGGTTTTATCCCATTTGCTCAGCCTCGCTTACTCCTAATCCAAGGAGTGTTGTACATTTATCCCCACTGCATGAAGGGTGGTTTAAGTTAAATTTTAATTGGGTTTGCAAGGGAAACCCAGGTGTTGCAGGTGTTGGGAGAGTTATCCATGATAGTACAGGAGATATCATTTATGCCTATGCAAAATATCCTGTAACTCAATCTTCCCATTTTGTTGAAGCGAGAGATACTTTCCTTAGCATGAGGTTGTTGAAGGATCTGGGAATTCGTAATGCTATCATTGAGGGTGACTCCTTTAATGTAATTAAAATGCTGAAGGGGAAATATTAGATGGGTTGGAAGGTATCCAATATGATAAAGGAGACCATGTGGAAATTTTTTTCTTTGAGTATTGTGTTCATTGTGTACATGTTTTATGAAGCCAATGTCATTGCAAACTTAATGGTGAATCTGGGTATTACTACCCAAGGATTTTCAATATGGTAGATGGATTTACAAGATGAAATTATGCACCTATCCATTGATGATAGATCTTAATGCTATCATATGGTGGTGAATGGCCTGGGTTTGTGGTGGTCTACGTGGTGCCTTCACATGTCCTTGATGGTATGGTGTGTGTATGAAGGAGTTAATTTTCCATCATTACCGAGAGTAGCCATTTCTTGTTCTTGGTTCCACATCATTCCTTCATGGTATAGTGGATGAATTTTTTCAGAAAGGTAGTTATTGGGGCCACTAATTTTTTTATTTTGAATATTTTTTGCTAGTTAGGATGAATGTGGTTGAGAGGATTTTTGGGGGGGATTTTGGGTGTTTAACTCTCTCGGTTCTCCCTAAAACCCTACTAGATTATTGTTTTGGTCTATGTGATCTCCTCGTTGTTTGTGTTTGGGTACCAGCTAGTGTTTTTCAATGGCCCCTAGGTGGTTACTTTTGGGAATTTCGCTTTGTAAAAGGTTGTGGTGATCCTTTCAAAACCCTCTTTTATTAATAGTACCAAAAAATAAAATTAGCTAGAAGTGAAGTAATATGGATTAAGTTTTTGTTTAAATTGACTAAAAGTTATAATAAATTTTGAGGAAATATTGTTAACCTCAAAACTATATTCCTCAAATATTATTAGATCATATGTATTCTTAAAAAATCATGAATCATAAGAAATTAAAAAATATATTTATTTGGAAGATAATAATAAAAAATTATTTTGCAAGTTTAATATTGTTAATTTTTCATTAAATGGTCATCCTATAATGAATCATTTATATTGTGCTTCTTTGAAATTAATGAAATAATACATTTTTGGTTATAATGAATCATTTAACCCTTTTCCTATTTAAGAAATATAAATAAATTGTTCAAAGTACTAGATATTATTGATACTGGGCATTTGAGATGAATCTAAAGAGGATATTCTAAATTAATAATGAATATAATAACATTCTATGGGATGTGAGTTATATAGTACTTAATAATAATTCACATAATCTAAATGTTTATCCACAATATGAGTGGTAGTGATGACAGAAATAATATGTGAGAAGATTGTACAAGTTTCATATATCCTCTAATTTCCATTGATGTGGGAGCATCCAAATGTTTATAGGAAAGGAAAATGCCATCCATGTGTAATTATCGCTTCCATGTATAAACCCACATTAAATGATAATATGGAAGCATGCAATATTAAAAGAGGAAGATGAAGATAAGGAGGATGAAGAACTAGTAGAAAGTTTAAAGAATATAGAGGAAAAAAATAGAATAATAAGAGAAGAAGGATTAGAAGAGAGATTAAACAATATATGTATTATATGCCATAGGATTAATTGTATGAGTCTAGAATGAAAATAGTAGTGCACTAAAATGTGTAGCCACTGATAATAAATAAATGTAAAATTATATCTCACTGCAATCTACTTTTTGTATGGATGTCAAATGATGAACGCATTGTGTTACTAGATTTGCATATTGTGGAATACAATTAGTGTATGCAGGTTTTTATGTGGGAATGAGGTACTATAATAGTTAAGATATAATTCTAAATAAAATGAACTCTATTCAAGGGGAAGTGACATCATACTAGGTGTTATTGTGTGGAACATCATCATACATATGATGCCTTAGAAGCATTGTTGTCATATAAAATCAATGTGCCAAAATTTACTACTGTAATATTGTGGTACTATTATCTTATGCCAAAAATATATTTTTCAATTATCATCTTGTGCTACTATATTATTTTAGTAATACTTTTTTTTCCCCTTTCATCTTATGGTACTATCATCTTATGAAAATATCCTTTTTTTATGATTATTATCTTGTGATAACACCATATTTTTCCATTGTTGTCTTATGGTGCTATCATATTATGGCATTTTCATCTTGTGATACTACCATATACAAGTTGTAGAAGGGGTTTCCTTCATAAGGAATAATATTATATTCATATTGCTACCTTATACTATCATGAAGACATATTGTACCCTCTTAAAGGATAATTGGTTGTATGTGTGATTATAATATGACTATTGCAAGTATATGAACAACATATGACTACTTGAAATGGACGTCTTTCACTAGAATGCATTTTCTTAACTACATTATATGGTATCAAATCCAAAGATAATTTTTTTAGAGAAATGACACAACAAAGAAGAGGAATACCACATGGTCTAGGACCTCAACTAGTGAATAGAGCTAATATATTGAGAAGAATTACCACTAGATTATATGTGATTGAGACTTACCAAAGAAGAGGTGTTCATCTTGAGGAGGTTAGTGATATTGAAGAGGAGGATATTAGTCAGCTAAAAGCTCAAGACAAGGAGCAAGGAAAATAACTAGAGTAATAGTTGATTTAGACGATCTCAAACATGGGAAGTAAATCAAAGATGAATATTCCTAATTTAAAATGGAATTTTAAACCTAGGAGAATTTATAGGCTAGAAAATAAACATGGAGAGATTGTTTGACTATGAATCTATAAAGTTTCCAAAATAATTCAAATTTTCATGCACACAACTAAAGGGACATCCATTAATTTGGTGGGATGATGCTGAAATAGAAGGACAATGTAAAGGTAAGGATAGAATCCAAACATAGGATAATTTTATAGCCAAGTTAAGATAAAATTTTGTACCTATTGATTATCATATTAGGTTGTTTAGAAGACTTCAAAGGCTAAAGCAAAAGGATTTTGGAGTGAAGGAATATATGAAAGATTTTTATATGTTGACCATAAGAGTAGGTCATATGTAATATGATGAAGATATGTGGTAAGAGATATTAATAGATTAAAGTTGTCAATTCAAGATGAAATAGGTATAATTTGAATTGTGATGGCTGAATAAGCATATTAATATATGCTCAGGGTAGAATATAAGTTGATAAACATGAAATAGAATAATTCTAGAGGAAGAGGGCAATCAAATAGTGGTAGAGGACATCATATGCAAGAAGGAGAAGCTAGTACTTCTTATAATAATTTCAACCAATGAACCTTAGAAAGCAATATTTATCAAGAGGAAGAGGTGGTTAAGGTAGAGAAAGGGGTAGTATATTCCTCATAAATTACTTTAGATATGTATAATTTGGTCATAAAACATTTAAATATGTAATAGTACAATAGGATAATGGTAAAGGAAAAAAAATCAGGAACCATATTACATAGGCAAGAGAAGAAAATACGGTTTCACCCAAGCACATGGAGGAACCAAAAGAAGTAGAATATCTTGTGATGAAGAAATCATTGTTAAAACCAACCAATTAGATATGTGAATCGGTGCAAAGAAGAAGTATTTTTAGAACCATATACAAATCAAGATTCAAGTGTTGTAAAGTCACGGTGGATAGTGGGAGTATAAATAATTTAGTGTCTACTAATATGGGAGAATAGTTTAGGATAGAGAATATTGAACACCAAAATCCATACAAAGTCTCATGGTCGCAAATAGAACATCAAAATTTGGTAACTAGATAATAAATGGTAAACCTATATGTTGGAAATTTGAGGTAATTTGAGGTATTTTATGTTGTCATTAATGTCACATGGATCACATTTGGTTTTGGTGGCCAAAATATTTCACAAATAAGAATTTATGATATTTTCGAAAGCATGGCTATTTACAGGGTTTTTATGAACACCAAGGTAGGAAAATAAAAGGTTTTATTTAAAACCATGGTGGGCTTATGTGGAAAGGGATTTTCTTAAAAGCCAAGGTGGAATTTTGTTTCATCTAAAAAAGATCTCTGGTGATGAAGATATTAAAGTTTAAAGTTTAATCTTAAACTAATGGAGGGTCAACCTATGTGCAATTAATGGAGGTTGGAATATATATGTGTGTGTGTGTGTGTGTGTGTGTGTGTGTGTGTAAAGCTTTCAATTTATTTCGTAAAGTGGGCATATTATATATCGTCAAAAATATTATTTCGAGGGCTATTTGACTAACTTATTTAGAAGGAGAAATAAGATTTACAAAGAGGTTTTGTTCATATTCATAAAAGGTATGGACACATTCTCCTATTGATTATTTATGGTGGTTGGATTTTTGAAATATCATTGGAGGGAAAAGAATTGTTTATGGTTTCCTTTTTGAAAGTGGTTGGTTGAATGCTTCAAGGTTTTATGAATTGAGAGTTGTGTCTAAACCTTATTTGATAAGCATAGTTGTTGAAGCCTATTTATTGTGAAATAACTTGATTTTGAAAAGAAAATGAGTATCATTGTTATGTGACATTTGTGGTTGAGAACTATTGAAAATATTTAAGTTGTTTGATGCATACTTGGACTAGGGTTTTGTGAAGAAGAGTTGTCCCTTGTGGTAATTAGTTGAGATTGAATTTAGAACATATTGAGTCTCTAACAATTCTCTTTATGGTTCTATAAGACTTGGGTTGAGTTGAGTTGATTGAGCCTAGTCAAGTGATTGTGTGAAGTGATTGGTCAAGTTCCATGAAACAAACCATTCCATTATTTTGATTTGAGTTGAGATTGAGTTTAGAACATATTGAGTCTAACAATTCTCATTATGCTTCTATTATTTGAGTTGATATTGATTTGAGATTGAGTTGATATTGAGTTGAGTTGAGTTGAGATTGAGATTAGAACATATTGAGTCTCTAACAAAAATATTTATGCTTCTATGAAGTTGATTTGAGTTGAGATTGTCATTCATGATTGAGTTCATTTTGAATACTACTTAAGCTTGATTGATTGAGCCTTTGAGAAGGCCTTGGGATATATTTTAGGACGGTGTTGGGACAGATTTGAGGATAGTTTTGGGACAAACTTGTGGACAGTTTTTGGATAGTTTTAGGACAACTTTGTGGACAGCATTGTGGATAGATTTATGGATAGTTTTAGAATAAATTTTTGACAGGTTCTTAGTGAGCTTTTTGGAGCATATTTGGGAAAGTTTTTGATGAGATTTCTAGAGAAGTTTTGGATAGGTTTTGTGTGAACTAGTTATTCAGCATTGGATAGGTTCTATGTGAACTTGTTATTCAGCATTGGATAGGTTTTTTGTGAACTTGTTATTCAACATTGGATAGGTTCTATGTAAGCTTGTTATTAATTTTTAGATAAGTTTTGTGTGAGCTCATTAAGTAGGTTCTATGTGAACCTATTGAGCAAGTTCTTAGTGAGCCTATTGATAGATCTTTGGAGGTGATAGAGTAAAAAGGAAAAAGTCTCAGTGGATAGAGACCCAAAAGCCAGAACAGTTGAAGATAGATCTGAGTGAGGAGTCTTCAAGTGGAGAGAGGTCCACCAGTTAGTGTAGTAGAGATACGGAGTCTTCTAGAAAATCACATAGCTAGAGAAGAAAGGGAAAAAGTTCTCCTGTGGAAGATATCCATGACATTGAGATTAGGGGATCAACATATCCTTTGGATAGATATCCATAAAATTGTAATTGGGAGTGATTCCCAAAGAGATTGATTGAGAAAGTTTTAGTAAAATATTTTCTCTATGGAGTAGCCCGTATTGGGTGCACCACATAAATTTTAGTGTCTCTATTGTGTATGGTTTCTATGCATTTCTTTGATTACTGCTATTGACATTGTTATCTTTACACAACATAATATTGATTTGGAAGAAAAAGTAAAATGTGGTCTTATATTGTTCACCCCCCTCTCAGTATAATCTTGTGTTCTTCAATTGGTATCAGAGCGGGTTCCTTCGAAAAGGCTAACAACTTGAGGGAAGATTCTACAAGAACACATATGGCTTCACAGAATGAATTATCTACAAATAAGGCTCCATTGTTTGATGTTAACAATTATGCTCTCTAGAGCATGAGGATGAAACACAACTTTATATCAGAAGGATATGAAGTATAGAAAATGGTTAAAAAAGAGTATAGGTATGAAGGTGATCCCGAGGAAGATAAGACTACCAGGAAATTGGTTGAGATCAATGCAAGAGCAATGAATTGCATTTTGAGTGGGCTTCGTGAGATAGATTTTGAAAAGGTCAGGGTATGTACTTTAGCTAATGATATGTGGACCAAGTTGAGGAATACTTATGAAGG
Organism: Wollemia nobilis; assembly: GCA_028583015.1. NCBI lineage: Eukaryota > Viridiplantae > Streptophyta > Pinopsida > Araucariales > Araucariaceae > Wollemia > Wollemia nobilis. The sequence continues at coordinate 2,693,082 of JAQPPZ010017059.1, forward strand.
AGATTCCAAGGTAAATTTGGCAAAACTACAAACTCATAGAAAAATATTTGAGGAATTGAAAATGGAAGATTTTGAAGATATTGCAAAGTTTTTACTTCAAGTTGATGAGATTACTAACACTATGAGATGCCTAGGTTTTGATATGAAAGAATCAAAAGTTACTCAAAATTTTTAAGATCACTTCCCATGAAATATGATGCAAAGGTTTCATCAATAGAAGAAATAATGGATATAAACAAGTTAACAATGGAAAAATTGCAAGGTACTCTCATAGCTTATGAGATGAGGGTAATTAAGAATCAAGATCCAATAAAAGAGATTGCTTTCAAGGCTTTAGAAAAAGAGAAAGTGAAAGTTTCAAAAATAGATAGGGTTTTAGAAATTGATGAGGAAGCTAACTTCATCAAAAGGAATAAGGACTCTAGGAATTTCAAAGATATAAGGAAAGTCAAGTGCTACAAGTGTGGTGATATTGGTCACTATGCATACAAGTATCCACATGAATAAATTGGTAATGATGAAAAATAGGATCACAGAAGAAAAAAATATGGAAAGCATAAGCATGACAGAGATGATAGATTCAAGCAAAACAGGTATGAGAAGAAGAAAAAATTTTGTAAGGTAAAGAAATCTTACTACATTGTAGAAGCAAGTGATAGCTCAAATCATAGTGATAGAGACAATTCAGATGATGAAAAGGAAGAGAATTTATTCCTAGGAATAGAAGGTGAAATAGAACAATGTTTTGTGTGTGGTAAAAGAGATCACATATCAGGATATTGCAATGGTTTTAGTGATAGTAAAGATGAAATTACACATCAAGGAAAAAAGAATTGTCAAAGAAATCTTGAGAGTTTTTTTGCTATAGAAGATTATAATGATCTTAGTGATATTGAATATGAATAAGTGTTTTTCTATGGAATAATAGAAGTAGAAGAAGAAAATTCACTCCAAACTATTGAAGTTAAAGAAGAGGATGTGCCTATTAAATAAATACATGAAGAGCTTGCCATAGCCATTGAGCAAGAAGATAGGTACAAGAAAGGTCTAAGGATACTAAAATGCTTCATATGTGGAGATTTTGAGCATATAGATGATGATTGCACATACTACAACAATTACAACAAGGAAGTGTATTTGAAAAAGAAAGCAGCAGTTCTACTGAAAATTCCAGTAGCAATGAAAAAAAAGAAGTCTCATTTTTGGTAATAGAAAGGGAAGAGGATGAGCCAAGTAAAAAAAAATTATAAATAAAAATGTTAAAAGAAGACTACAGGAATCTTGAAAACAATATTCGAACATATGTCAAAATCAGAGAAGAACTACTTCAAACAATCAATAATCTCAGAGAAGAGCTTCAAAATGCAAAAAGAATAGAAGAGAGGATGAATGAAGAACTAAAGGTAACAATGGAAATACATGATACATTAGATGAAAATATTCAAAAAGGAAAGGAATTTCGAAAATATGAAATCAAGGAAGCACCTAAAATTTGTAAGGAAAGTTCCAAAGTTCCTATGGCTTCAAATATTCAATTTGGTTCTTGTTTTGAGATAGGTGAATCAAGCTCAAAGGGAAAAGAAATTCTTGAAGAGAAAGGCAAGGAAGAGGTTTTATATGCTACAAAGAAGGTTCAAGAATACAATGCACAATTTTAAGATGATCATAAGGATAATTTTCAAGAAAGGTATGAGGAACCAAGGCATGAAAAAAGGGCTTTTCAATGATATTGTTTTTCTTATAATGGATTTGGACACAAGGCTATACACTGCAAGGTTTATGAATCAAAGAAGTTTGATTTTGCTAGAATAAAATTCAAGGGAATAAGGTATGGTTTTTAGGTACATTTCTTCTCATGCAACAGGATTGGTCATAGAGCTTTTCAGTGCAAAGGAAATGAGCAACATGGTTTTGGTTTTAGAGCTTCACAATACAGGGTTCAGGAAAGGAATGGATATGAAAATTATTTTAAGAATAATTTCAGGATATGGGAACCAACCAAAGGCTAAAATATCAAGTGTTTTAATTTTAATAACTTCGGGCATATTGCAATATGGTGTAGGACTCAATTCCAAATAGGTTCAAGGCAAGAAGGTCAAAAAGGTTCTAGAAAAGAAGATCAAGTAATTCATCAAGAGAAGGATATCAGAAAAACATGGAAGGAAGTTGATAGAGGAAAGAAACAAAGTGATAAGGTATTAAAAGAACTCCCACCCAAAAATTAATCACCTCAAGAGAGAATGTGGTGAGGGGTCTATGCTTAAGAGTCATATCTTTTAGCCCCATAGGTTTCCATTTTGTCATTGATGTTAAAGGGGGAGATATTTGAGTAAGAGGGAGAGCATTGAGTTAGGTGGAGCAGCCTCCAAAGATAGCATTGAGTTAGGGGAGTATCCTCCAAAGAGAGTATTGAGTTATGGGGAGCAACATCCATAGAGAGTATTGAGTCAGGGGGAGCAACTTTGATTCTCGAAGATGGTTTTTGCAGTGATTTTGGTGTTTGCATTAGAGGTGTTGCCATCAATGACAAGGGGATATATTGTTGGACATTTGAGGTAATTTGAGGCATTTTATGTTGTAATTGATGTCACATGTATCACATTTGGTTTTTGTGGCCAAAATATTTCATAAATAAGCATTTATGATATTTTGGAAAACATGGCTATTTACAAGGTTTTTATGAACACCAAGGTAGGAAAAATAAAAGGTTTTATTTAAAAACATGGTGGGCTTATCTGGAAAGGTCTTTTCTTAAAAGCCAAGGTGGAATTTTGATTCATCAAAAAAGGACCTCCGGTGATGAAGATATTAAATTTTAAATTTTAAGTTTAAATTAATGGAGGGCCGACCTATGTGTAGTTAATGGAGGTTGGCATATATATATATATATATATATATATATATATATATATATATATATATATATATATATATATATATATATATATATATATATATATATATATAAAGGTTTCAATTTATTTTGGAAAGTGGGCATATTATATATCGTCAGAAAGCTTATTTCAAGGGCTATTTGATTAACTTATATATAAGGAGAAATAATATTTACAAAGATTTTTTTCATCTTCATAAAAGGTATGGGCACATTCTCCTATTGATTGTTTATGGTGGTTGATTTTTTAAATATCATTGGATGGAAAATGATTTTTTGTGGTTTCCTTTTTGAAAGTGGTTGGTTGAATGCTTCAAGGTTTTATGAATTGAGAGTTGTTTCTAAACCTTATTTGATAAACATAGTTTTTGAAGCCCGTTTATTGTGAAAGAACTTGAGTTTGAAAAGAACATGAGTATCATTGTTATGTGAGATTTGTGGTTGAGAACTATTGTAAATATTTGAGTTGGTTGATGCATACTTAGACTAGGGTTTTGTGAATAAGAGTTGTACCTTGTGGTAATTATTTGAGATTAAATTTAGAACATATTGAGTCTCTAACAATTCTCTTTATTGTTATATAAGACTTGGGTTGAGTTGAGTTTATTGAGCCTATTCAAGTGATTGTGTGAAGTGATTGGTCAAGTTCCATGAAACAAACCATTCCATTATTCTGATTTGAGTTGAGATTGAGTTTAGAATATATTGAGTCTCTAACAATTGTCTATATGATTCTACGAGTTGATTTAATATTGATTTGAGATTGATTTGAGTTGAATTGAGATTTAGTTGATGTTAGCAATTTTGGGTACCTTGGGTACATTGCCTTTGCTCAAGTGTAGATGTTGTCATTGATGTCAAAAAGGTTCTTGAAGCAATTTGATTTGATGTCAAAGAATTTGTTTTGATGAAGGTTTCAGCATGGACAAGAAAGTTTCCAAGAAGATCAGAGTAGCCCAGTTGCAAAAGATCAAGAAAAAGACAAGTAAGAAAAAGTATGCAGGCGGCTGGAAAAACTGTCGCGATTTCGCGACATGTTTGAGGAGAGAGAAAGTGCTGGAAAAACTGTCGTGATTTCGTGACATGTTTGAGGAGAGAGAAAGTGCTAGCAAAACTGTCGCGATTTCGTGACATGTTTGAGGAGAGAGAAAGTTCTGGCAAAACTGTCACGATTTCGTGACATGTTGGCAGAGAAGGAGAGCAAGATGGAAAGTGTCGCGATTTCGCGACATGTCGCATTTTCGTGACTCGAAAAGTGCAGGAAGGCAGAGAAGGTAAAAGTGTTGCGATTTCGTGACACATTGCCAAGAAAGTTGTACGGACGAAAAGGTGTCACGATTTCGTGACATAATGCAGAAAAGAGAGTCCGTAGTGCAAACTATCACGATTTCGTGACAAGTTAGAAGAGAGAGAAAGTTACATGAAAAATGTCACGATTTCGCGACATGCTGCAGAGGTCGAGGTGAGGACTGTCATGATTTCGTGACATGCTAAAAAGCTCGAAGAGAGAACTGTCATGATTTCGTGACACGCAGCAAAGAGGAAGAGTCTGAAATGAAAAGCGTCACGATTTCGCGATAGGCTACAAAGAAGTTGTACGGATGCAGAAAGTGTCACGATTTCGTGACAGGTTGAAGAGAAAGCTTGCGAATGCAGAAAGTGTCATGATTTCATGACAGGTTGAGGTGGCAGCATTCAGTTGGAGAAAGTGTCACGATTTCATGACAGAAATAGTTAGCAAGTCTTCAATAGAAGAAGCATCACGATTTCATGACGAATTCAAGAAGGAAGAGCTCGAAGGCGAAAGCGTCACGATTTCGTGACATGTTCCAGTTTCGCAGGGGTAAGGTAGAGAGAAGCTCAAGGCAGCGAAAGTGTCACGATTTCGTGACATGTTTCCATTTTTGCTAGTGCAAGCAGAGAAGAAGGCCATGAAGTCAAAAGGGTCACGATTTCACGACAGAGTTGAAGATGACGTCAGCAGAAGTAGTTGTGTCGTGATTTCATGACAAAAGCAGAGAAGAAGGCAATGAAGACTAAAGTGTCATGATTTCACGACAGGAGTGAAGATGACGTCAGCAAAAGATAGAAGTGTCACGATTTCGTGACAAGGACGTAGTCAAGGCAGACAAAGGCAAAAAGTGTCACGATTTCATGACAACAGGCAAAAGAAGGTGTACGATAGGCAAAGGTGTCACGATATCGTGACATGTTGTAGTTTCATAGGAAAAGCTACAGAACCAGAGGCGGTTGAAGGACAAAGTTAACTTTGAGCCGACAGAGTTAAATCTGGGCCGACGTTGTTTAGGGTTTGTAGCCGACGTTGTTTAGGGTTGAGCAGTCGACTAGGATCAAAGTTTTAATCTTGATTGTTAGTATAAAAGGAGGGTTGTTTGAAGAGTTTTTGCATCGATCGAAGTGTGCGTTCGAAGTGCGATATTCATAGATAGAGTGCGAGGGAGAAGTTCGATCGTCGAGAAGTAGAGTGTGCGAAGACTGTGCTGCTGTGATTGTGCAGAGGTGCATAAGTTGATGTTCGATCGAGTGCTACTGTGTTTGCACGTTCAGTGCAAAAGTTGGCTTCGACCAAGTGCGGCTGTAACAGAACAGAAAGAGGAAGAGGACAGACTTGTGCCAGACCGAAGGACTGTGTTTGGTGCATATTCGAGGACCAGTTTTGCGATGATAGAGTAGAGGACAGAGATCTCCAGCCAGAGCAGGGAAGACAGGTGTCTTCTATGGATAGAGTTCCACTTGCTAAGGGCAGAGGAGGTAGAGGTCTTCTGGAGGATCACCACTAAAGAGCAGAGCTAGGGGAAGGTATCTCCTTTGGGTTGATGCCCATAAATATTGTAATCGGGAAAGGTTTTCCCAGATTTGGTTGATAAAATTTAGAGAGAAATTTTATCCGTGGAGTAGCCCGCATTGGGTGAACCACGTAAATTGTTGTGTCTTTTTCATGGATGGTGTGTTGTGCATTACTTTGATTACTGCTTTTAATACTGCTATCTATACACTGCATAATACTGATTTGAAAGTTGTTTTGAAGCAAAAGTAAAAAGTGGTCTTATACTGTTCACCCCCCCTCTCAGTATAAGCTTGTGTTCTTCAATTGGTATCAGAGCAGGTTCCTTCGGAAAGGTCTAATAGCTTGAAGGAAGAACTGGTTAAGAACACAATGGATTATTCAAGTGGCAATGCAGCACCTATTCTTGATGGATCTGATTTTGGTCTATGGAGTGCAAGAATGAAGGTTTATCTAATGGCACTTGGTAATGAGGTTTGGGAAGTGATTGAAGACGGGTACACTATTCCTCGTAAATGGTCCTTATACTAAAGAAGATAGGCTCCTACATCACAACAATTCAAAAGCAATGAATGCAATCCTGAAGGGTTTACAGAAGGCGGATCTTACCAAGGTGATTCACCGCAAGACAGCTAGTGAAATGTGGAAACAGCTGCAGGTGGTTCACACAGGTGATGTAAATGTCCGAAAGGCCAAGTTGAGACACTTCAAAGGTATGTTTGAACAACTCAAGATGAATGATGATGAAAATATTAGTGACTACATGCTTCGTATGGATGAGGTTGTTAACTCCATGAAAGACTTAGGTCTTGAGCTTGCTGAAAATGATGTGTGTGATAAGATTTTAAGATCTCTTCCTAATAGATTTAGTGAAAATATTTCTGCTATTGAGGAAGCTAAAGATTTAGATAAGTTGAAAAAGGATGAGCTCCATAGTATTCTTGCAAGCATTTGAGCTGAGAACTCAAGTGAAAGTTGATGTCAAGAAAGAGGCAGCTTTCAAAGCTACCAAGAAATCAAAGGGCAAACAGATTCAAGAGAGTGATGAGTCTTCTAGTGATGAAGAGGCATATTACAGAAAGAAAGGCAAGTTCTCTAGAAAGCACAAAAGCAAGAAAAATATAAGATGTTTCAACTGTGGAAAGTTTGGTCATTATGCTACCGATCGTATTGTTTCCAAGAATGAAAGTGATGAAGATATACAGGATGTTAAGAGCAAGGATTCTGAAAAGCACAGGTATTACAGAAAGAACAAAGATGAGCACAACAATCAAGGAAAGAGGTACTCACACAAGAACAAGAAGAGTTTCTACCTAGATAAAGCAAGTAAGTGTTCTAGCAGTGATAGTGAAAGCTCTTCAAGTGATGAGGAAAATGAGATGTTGTTCATATCAAAAAAAGAGGAAGAACCGAAACATAGATTCATTATTATGAAATGTCTTAGATGTGGAAATTTTGGTCACCTTGAGGATGATTGTACAAATAATGATTTGGTTTCTAGTATGTATAAGGATGCTTCAGAAAACTATCAAGAAGATGCTTGTATGGTTTTTGAAAAAGGTAGCACCTCTAGTGATAAGAAATCCGGAAAAGGCCTTGAGGATTCAGAAAGCAAACAAATAAAAGATCTTGAAAGTGAACTTAATAATGCTCTTAGTGTTTTGAAAAAGGAAAGAAAGAAGAATGATAGACTCAAGGATAAGTTAGATGAATGTTGTATGGAGAGAGACGATCTCATAGAAAGTCTTGACTTCTCTATAGCTAAAACACAGGAACTCAAGGATGAGTTAAAGTCTAAGATTCTTGAGTATAATGAGTTGGAACAGAAAATGGCTTCTCTGGAAGTAGAAACTAAAGAGTACAAGGATAAGCTGTACAGGTTTCAAGATAGCTCCAAAAGGGTTAAGTCTCTCATCAAAGGTCAAAGAAAACCAACAGATAAAATAGGTCTCGGTTTTGTTGAGCCGCACAAGAAACATGTTGGGGAATCTAGCAAGAGATTTCACAAGGAAGAGAGTTCTGACGTAGAAAGTACTTCAGATCAAGAGTCCATGAGTGATAGATGCGTAGAAATAGAAAACAAAATTCTGAATGCAAAGAAGAAGTTTACCGGACCTAGAAGGTCATTTACAGGAAAGTTTAATGGCAGATGTTTTGCGTGTCACAGGTTTGGCCACATGGCTTCGTATTGCATGACTCAAGTAAGGAAGGTAAATGACAGTTTTAGGGGCCGTAATTTCTTTCAAGGGTATTGCTACTCTTGTAAACAGTTCGGGCATAAGGCAATTTTCTGCATGACTAATTACAGGAACACGGTTAGTCATAACAGGCGGATTCAAAGAACAGGTATGCCGAACAGAAATAACAGTGTTACTTGTTATAAGTGCAACAATGACGGTCACACAGCTAGACAGTGTAAAGCTGATCTTCCAAGGTACAGGAATAGGAACAGTGGCATGATCAGGTCCAAGGATCAAGGCATAAAAAAGGACAGGGATGAGAACAAGAACGAGAACAATGACAAAAATAGGAATGCGGGCAAAAAGATCAAGAAAAGGCCGGGCAAGGAAATTATAGACACTGATGATGATCAGTGCCTAATGGGAGTTTTACTCCCACCCCTATTTTAATCACCTCATAAGGAGGTGGGGGAGGGACTAAGATAAGAAGCTCATTCTTAGTCCCAAGCCCCAAAGGTGACCCTTTGCCATTGATGACAAAGGGGGAGAGATATGAGTAAGGGGGAGAGCTTCTAAGTGAAGAAGAGAGCTTCAAGTCAGGGGGAGCAAAACTTCAAAGGCAGATTCTCAGTTGTTGGATCAATTGGTTTCAGTTTTGGCTCTTAAGATGTGTTTCAATAAAGGTTTGCCATCAATGACAAAGGGGGAGATTGTTGGCAATTTTGGGTACCTTGGGTACATTGCCTTTGCTCAAGTGTAGATGTTGTCATTGATGTCAAAAAGGTTCTTGAAGCAATTTGATTTGATGTCAAAGAATTTGTTTTGATGAAGGTTTCAGCATGGACAAGTAAAGTTTCCAAGAAGATCGGAGTAGCCCAGTTGCAAAAGATCAAGAAAAAGACAAGTAAGAAAAAGTATGCAATGCTAGGAAAACTGTCGCGATTTCGTGACATGTTTGAGGAGAGAGAAAGTGCTGGCAAAACTGTCATGATTTCGCGACATGTTTGAGGAGAGAGAAAGTGCTGGCAAAACTGTCGTGATTTCGTGACATGTTTGAGGAGAGAGAAAGTTCTGGCAAAACTGTCGTGATTTCGTGACATGTTGGCAGAGAAGGAGAGCAAGATGGAAAGTGTCACGATTTCGTGACATGTCGCATTTTCGTGACTCAAAAAGTGTAGGAAGGCAGAGAAGGTAAAAGTGTTGCGATTTCGTGACACATTGCCAGGAAAGTTGTACGGACGAAAAGGTGTCGCGATTTCGTGACATAATGCAGAAAAGAGAGTCCGCAGTGCAAACTGTCACGATTTCGTGACAAGTTAGAAGAGAGAGAAAGTTACATGAAAAATGTCATGATTTCGTGACATGCTGTAGAGGTCGAGGTGAGGACTGTCATGATTTCGTGACATGCTGAAAAGCTCGAAGAGAGAACTGTCGTGATTTCGTGACACGCAGCAAAGAGGAAGAGTCTGAAATGAGAAGCGTCACGATTTCGTGACAGGCTACAAAGAAGTTGTACGGATGTAGAAAGTGTCACGATTTCATGACAGAGTTGAAGAGAAAGCTTGCGAATGCAGAAAGTGTCACGATTTCATGACAGGTTGAGGTGGCAACATTAAGTTGGAGAAAGTGTCACGATTTCATGACAGAAATAGTTAGCAAGTCTTCAATAGAAGAAGCGTCACGATTTCGCGACGAATTCAAGAAGGAAGAGCTCGAAGGCGAAAGCATCACGATTTCGTGACATGTTCCAATTTCATGGGGTAAGGCAGAGAGAAGCTCAAGGCAGCGAAAGTGTCACGATTTCGTGACATGTTCCATTTTCGCTAGTGCAAGCAGAGAAGAAGGCCATGAAGTCAAAAGGGTCACGATTTCGCGATAGAGTTGAAGATGACGTCAGCAGAAGTAGATGTGTCACGATTTCATGACAAAAGCAGAGAAGAAGGCAATGAAGACTAAAGTGTCACGATTTCGCGACAGGAGTGAAGATGACATCAGCAAAAGATAGAAGTGTCACGATTTCGCGACAAGGACGTAGTCAAGGCAGACAAAGGCAAAAAGTGTCACGATTTCGCGACAGCAGGAAAAAGAAGGTGTACGGCAGGCAAAGGTGTCGTGATATCGTGACATGTTGTAGTTTCGTAGGAAAAGCTACAGAACCAGAGGCGGTTGAAGGATAGAGTTAACTTTGAGCCGACAGAGTTAAATCTGGGCCGACGTTGTTTAGGGTTTGTAGCCGACGTTGTTTAGGGTTGAGCAGCCGACTAGGATCAAAGTTTTAATCTTGATTGTTAGTATAAAAGGAGGGTTGTTTGAAGAGTTTTTGCATCGATTGAAGTGTGCGTTCGAAGTGCGATATTCATAGATAGAGTGCGAGGGAGAAGTTCGATCGTCGAGAAGCAGAGTGTGCGAAGACTGTGCTATTGTGATTGCGCAGAGGTGCATAAGTTGATGTTCGATCGAGTGCTGCTGTGTTTGCACGTTCAGTGCAAAAGTTGGCTTTGACCAAGTGCGACTGTAACAGAATAGAAAGAGGAAGAGGACAGACTTGTGCCAGACCGAAGGACTATGTTTGGTGCATATTCGAGGACCAGTTTTGCGATGATAGAGTAGAGGACAGAGATCTCCAGCCAGAGCAGGGAAGACAGGTGTCTTCTGTGGATAGAGTTCCACTTGCTAAGGGCAGAGGAGGTAGAGGTCTTCTGGAGGATCACCACTAAAGAGCAGAGCTAGGGGAAGGTATCTCCTTTGGGTTGATGCCCATAAATATTGTAATCGGGAAAGGTTTTCCCAGATTTGGTTGATAAAATTTAGAGAGAAATTTTATCCGTGGAGTAGCCCGCATTGGGTGAACCACGTAAATTGTTGTGTCTTTTTCGTGGATGGTGTGTTGTGCATTACTTTGATTATTGCTTTTAATACTGCTATCTATACACTGCATAATACTAATTTGAAAGTTGTTTTGAAGCAAAAGTAAAAAGTGGTCTTATACTGTTCACCCCCCCCTCTCAAGTATAAGCTTGTGTTCTTCATTTGAGTTGAGTTGATATTGAGATTAGAACATATTTAGTCTCTAACAATTCTCTTTATGCTTCTATGAAGTTGATTTGAGTTGATATTGTCATTCATTGTTGAGTTCATTTTGAATACTACTTGAGCATGATTGATTGAGCCTTTGAGAAGACCTTGGGACAAATTTAAGGATAGTTTTGGGATAGATTTGAGGATAGTGTTGGGAGAGACTTTTGGATAGTTTTTGGATAGTTTTGGGACAACTTTATGGATAACTTTGTGGATAGATTTGTGGATAGTTTTAGAACAGATTTTGGAAAATTTCTTAGTGAGCTTGTTGGAGAATATTTGTGCAAGTTCTTGATGATATTGCTAGAGCTATTTTGGATGGGTTTTGTGTGAACTTGTTATTCAGCATTGGATAAGTCTGTGTGAAATTTTTATTCAGCATTGGACAGGTTCTGTGTGAACTTGTTATTCAACATTGGACAAGTTCTATGTGAACTTGTTATTCAACATTGGACAGGTTTTGTGTGAGCTTGTTATTCAGTTTTGGACAAGTTCTGTGTAATATTGTTAAGTAGGTTCTATTTGAACCTATTGAGTAGGTTCTTAGTGAGCCTATTGATAGACCTTTGGAGGTGATAGAGTACAGACAACATATTCTCAGTGGATAGAGATCTAGCAGCCAACACAAGTGAAGATAGATATGAGTGAGGATTATTCAAGTGGGGAGAGATCCACCAGTCAGTGTAATAGAGAGACAGAGTCTTCTAGAATATCACATAGCTAGAGCATAAATGAAAAGAGTTATCCTATGGAAGAGATCCATGAACTTGATATTAGGGGATCGACATCTCCTTTGGATAGAGATCCATAAACATTGTAATTGGGAGTGATTTCCAAAGATATTGACTGAGAAATTTTTAGTAAAATATTTTCTCCCTGGAGTAGCCCACATTGGGTGAACCACATAAAATTTAATGTATCTATTATGTATTGTTTATGTGCATTGATTTGATTATTGCTATTGATACTGCTATCTTTACACAACATAATATTGATTTGGAAGAAAAAGTAAAAAGTGGTCTTTTACTATTCACCCCCTATCAGTATAAGCTTGTGTTATTCAATATTCATTATGCTTCTTACAAGGATGATATACTATGTGATGTTATGCATATGGATTATTTTCATGTCCTATTGGAAATATCGTGGAAGTTTGATACAAGGTAGTGCATGATGGTAGGATCACTACTGGCACTATAGAGAAATATTACAAGAGGTATACATTAATTATCTTAAAGAAAAAAGGAAAAATGGACAATAATCCTACATTGTGCTTGGGTATGGATAAATATTTCTTGAATAAATGAAGAAGAAGCAATCATATTTTTCTTTCATTGTTAAACCTATAGAAAAAGGGAAAGTGGAAAAATTTAATGAAATTGCACATGAAGTGAAGAATTTGTTGCAAGAATATCTAGAGACTCTATTAAAATATTTGTTATATGGATTGCCATAGATGAAGAGCATTGGTCCTTGCATTTATTTTAGTCCTATATTGAGATTAGATAATAAGAAAACTTATAGGATACCACCAATGGAGTATGAGGATTAAAAGAGATAGAAATATGAAGAATACCAATCTAAATAAGAGAAAGAAGAAAATAAAAGGAATGATAAATATATGGTAATTTTAGAGTAACCTCACCATGTTATTAATAGAAATAATAATGGTTGTATTGTTGAATATCATAGTGGTGATGAAGTGATTGGGTGCTTTGAAAGGCACGCCAAAGGTATTGGTTCTAATTTAATGGAAAGAGTCGGATATACTAGTAAAGGATTGGAAGGATATGGACAAGGTGTAAAAATACCTATCATGCCATATATAATACCAAAGAATGAAGTACTTGGATATACATGTCAACCAAGAAGTAATGAAATAAAATTTGTCAAAAAAAAATTTAGTATAGAAGATAAAGGTCCTAGGATGCATTGTTATAGTTAGTGTGGAAGACCTATACTTGTAATAAATAGGTGTTGGAACCTAAATCCTTGTGATATTTTTAAATATAATCACTCGAATATAATTTGTTGGCACCAAGAGAAAGTAGTCAAAACAATACATGTTTATTATGGTTGAAAAGATGCGATGGAATGGGATAATGTGAAATGAATGTTGAGTGCCTTCTATAAGAGGATGTTTTGTTCCTAATGGAAGGCATCGATGAGATAAAAAGTTTTAACTATGGAGAAATCCAATCTAATTTAACAATAACTTAGAAGATTAGTTCATGTTAATAAGATGGTACTCATTAAAACATTTCTCTTACCTAGTTAGTATGATGTAGGAGAATACAAATGGTTATAGGCAAGGAAATTTCCACCTATTTGTAACTACCACTAAAACATACAAAATAACATTTTCTTACATGAGAAGAGAGTAGCATGTAGAGAGAATAAGAGGAAGAGGAAGATGAATTACTAGAAAGGTCAACAAATATAGAGGAGAAAAGAGAATAATAATAAGAGGACAAAGCATACAATAGAAGTCTAAAAATATATGTCTGAGACACCATACAAAGATAGGAAACAACACATGAGAAGATTCATATAGTAGAGCTATGTAGAAATGCTTGAGTGCAGGAATACTTGTATGAGTTTTGAATGACAAAAGTATATTACAATGTGTATCCAATGGTCATAATCAACACAAACTTATATTCCACTCTAATTTATTTTTTGTATGGATGTCAAATTGTGAATGCATTATGTTACTGGATTTGTATTTTATGGAATACAATTAGTGCATGTAGTATTACAACTAGGAATAAGATACAATATTCATTGTTCAAAAGAAAGTTAGAATTGTTCAATGGGAAGTGCTATCATACTAGGTGTTTTCATGTGGAACATTGTCATATGCGTGCTACCTTGGAAGCATTATCATTATATAACATTAGTGTGTCTTATTTTTCCATGATCATTTGGTGGTACGATCATCTTGTGGAAGTACCATATTTTATCATTTTCTTATTTTGGTACTATTGTGTAGTGGCATTACCATATTTTGCTATTATTTTCTTGTGGTACTACCATATTGTGGCAATACCATTTGATATCAATACCATATTTTGGAAATACCACCTTCTACTATTGTCATCTTATGATACTATTATCATGTGGCAATAATATATTTTTCCATTGTCATCTTATGGTAGTACCATCTTGTGGCACTATTATCATGTATTGTCATCTTCTGATACTATCATCTATAACTTGCAATACAAGTTTGTTTCATAAAGAATAATGTTAACTTCAACTATCATGTTGTCTTATACTATCTCGAAGAATTATTGTGTCATATTAAAATAAAATCGGTTGTATGTGTGATTATTGTATGACTATTATAAGTGACTAAATAATAGGTGACTACTTGAAAATATCATGTCTCGTTAGACTCCCTTTTCTTGACTACATCATCCATAACTTTATTCTCGAAAAGAAACTAAATTATAAAAAATATTCGTAGTTCACTTATAATAATTATCTGAGGTGGTTATCATACATATAAAGTAGCCCTTGGAGCCCATAAATAGTCACAATTTAGAGATCCTTCTATCAGGGATTCATAACAAAATGTTTGAATTGTATGGGTATAAATTACTTAAATGTTATTCATATTCATGGTTTTAATCCATTAATCATATATTTGACATTATCCAAGGGTACAAACTCCTTAGAAATAGGTAGTGGTTTTTTCAATTTGTATCAATAAAGAATATTTTATCATAACAAACCATTATCATGTAATAATTTTAGCATGGTAGGACTACTCAGGATTTACAATATTTTCAAAATGAAACTCATCATCCAAATATGTAATGTTTTAGAAAATTATTATTTTTAAGCAATGGATTATCCTTCATTCCTTAAAAATGATTATGTTAATTTTAACCAAGCAAATAAAGCAAAATTAGTGATCTAGTGGTTAAGGGGTATCATTATTCACTATTATAGTATCTCCTATATTGTGGTATGGATTACTCTCAAGATATATATTAGTCTTTTCTAGGTATGGATATAGACTATCTACTCATCATCACCAATCTAAAAATCTAAATGATGTGCTCATTCAATAGGCTAGAATTTTTACTAAGTTTTTGTAATTATTGATTTTTATCTATGATATGAACAAGGATTCCACTATAGAAGAATGAGAAATAAATGAAAAGGACAACAATGGCTTAAAATAGCATGTACTCACTTTGAATACTCCAAAATATTGATACATGATGGATCACAACCTTATCTTAATGCATTTTTAGAAATATATTGATTTGTCTTCTTAGGGTTTCATTTTTGAAGATCTATGTATTTGTGTGCTAAGGGATCCATTTTTTGAATATATATGGTCATGTGTATTGAGGGTTCCATTTTATAGACCTTATTAATGAAATTAGATTAGATTTGTTTTTGTGCTAGATTATGTTCCATTTTTATGTGCTAGAATAAATTAAATATCCGATGCAACAAAATTATTAAATTTTTGGTGGTTTTGATGTAACTTAAATAAGACAAGTAGTTGTGGAATTTTGTTGTAATAGTGTATATGAAGATATCAGTATGTACTGAATATTTTGGTAAGAGAAAAAATGGAATTTAACACTGGATAGACTAGTATACGCTTGTAAAATGTTTCAGGTCCTTTCAAAGATCTTATTTTATCAATATGTAAAAATATCTAATCTTAATACATGAATTTTTATTACAATTTTTTATTGGTGTCATGATGATGGTTGTATTAATTATTTTGTAAATATTTTTTGTATTGGATTCTTAATTTCCAATGTTAAGATTAATTTTTATCTTTTTTTTTGGATTAGTGGAAATGGTTTTGAAAAGGTCTCTGAACCTTGTACAAAGAGAAACAATGGAAAAATCAAAACTTTTTTAACCACTAAGCAGAAAAAAAAAAAACCACTTAAACGTAAGAAAGAAAATCCAAATAAAGAAAAAAATAGGAATAACTAGAGGTGAACTTGACATGAAAATGGAACTATGAAGCGAAATAAAAAACATAGCTAACTAGATTACTCTGGAGTTAACACTTCCATACTTTCCTTCTCTCTAGTTTTATCTAGGAGGATGGTCTTGAAAGTTTTTCTGGAAGAGATAGATTTGGAAAATCATATCACATATTGCAGGCTGGTCATGGCTCTAGTCTAGGATTGGTAAATATTTTCTAAAATTTTAGTCAAGATATCTGAAGGGTCATACCTAGCCCTAGCCACGATATTGTCATCCATGAGGGACTGATCAAGCTTAGTCTCCGTGCTCTCTGTCATCATGGACTCACTAGAATTCATCAATTGATCTAGAAATTTTCTTTTACCTAGCATATTTTTGGGTGAGCTTCTATGGTTGCAAGAACCATGACTATTCATCACAACATCAACAAGTGATTTTTCCTCTTCAAAACATGTAACTGGGTTGATAGTCACCTTGGCTACCACTTTCTAGAGCATATGATTATAAATTATCAGAAATAAGCCTTGGTGCTTGACATGAGGGGAAGCTTTCTTTCAAAAATTCTTGATGGATACCTCCATGGATATTTTGAGATATTCAGGGATGTTTACCTCTTTGACATTCCTAAGGTGGTTTAGGAATGCTAAGTGGAAACTCCTCATCGGTTCATAAATCTTGTCCACTATGATATACTGCATCATAGGGATTAATGTTCTACACCATGACTCCAACAAGTCTTTCCTGATGATGCCTTTCTATTTTATAACTAGTTTCTTTCCCTTATCAGTGAAATGCTTCAACTCTTCTTGGATGGTGTGATTTTCTCTATGCAGCTTAAAACACTCATTTGGGAGTTCAATCATATCTGGCAGAAGAGTTGTGATGATATTGAACTTCAAGCCTATGACAATGACCTAGCCATTCACCCAATAATTAAGAAAATAATTCATTATTTAATCATCGGTACCACCAAAATTCCCAAGAACAATAAGAAAGTCATGGTTTTTAAATCTAGTTTTAATGTTAGATTCCAGGATAAGGGTGTCAGGCTCAATTATGGCCATGGTGAGGAGGAAAGGATTACGGATAACAAACAAGGGCTCAACCAAGAATACTATGACATGCCCGAGAGAAAGGAAACTCTAAGGATTATTTAAAAGCCCAAAAATATCATACATGAGCTTAGCTATCCTTTGAACTAGAGGTAGTCTAAGGACCAGTCTAGAGTGGACTTTGGTGTGTGACTTGGCCATAGTAGTGAGGCCATAAGAATATTTTTTGCTATCCATGACCACACAAATAGTGAATAGGGTTTCCTAGAAATTCATGTGATCAAAATTAAACCAAATATTTGTGAGGATATGAAGACTAAGCATGTTCTACCAACTGCTATTAGAGGTAACCATGTTTGTCCAAACCTAATTATATACCATGAAAAAAGTGATGTTTTCATCCCCTAGGGTGGTATAGATATAGGAGCTCCTTGAAACATGGTAATAGTGACTTTCTTGCAAAAAATTAAGAAAACCTAAGTTGCATAGTTAAAATATGAAAGAACACATTGCTAGATACTAAGGGGAAGAATTGCCATGTTGCGGGGTGTATGAAGAAACACGAGGCTTAGGAGTAACTCTTGCTTGGGGAGTCAAACCACCACCCTTTCTATTTGTGCTATAATATTTGTCCTCAAAAAAGGGAACCCTCTTCCATGGAATTTTCTCAGGGTCTAGGGGAATGGCATTGTGAATGCTGACTAGGTGCTAATAAAAATTTTCCTTGCTACTCAGGGTTGCCACGATATTGGAAATCAAAATATGAACTTTCCTAGAAGCCATGATGTCCACATTGAAATTATTACATGATACAAACATCATTATTGGAGTTTATAGTTTTGAGATCACATGAAAAAGAGTCATTCCACACCTATATGGAAATTTCTCTAACACCCATGTTAGCTAGCCAATCAATGACTTTGTTTCCCTCATGGTAGATGTACTAGATGACAATCTCATTGTACTTGTTGATAAACCTTTTACATTCATATAAGATGTTTCTTAAGGACCAAGAAGGAGTGTAGTTACCCTTAATGTAGTTGACAATGTGTAGGGAATCCCCTTAAATAATTAGTCTATTAATGTTCAAATTATCAATAAGGAGCAGACCTTGGTATAATGCATGGGCTTTGGCCATGTTGTTCATCTGGATTCCAAGATTTTTTGCAAATGCTAGATACATTTTCCCTTGGATGTCTTTAAGGATGCCTCCCCCACTTGTAGCGCCATGATTCCATTTCGTTGCTCTGTCAAAATTGAATTTAAGCCAACCAAAAGGTGAAGGGATCCACATGATGATAGACCTATTGAAAAAAGAATAAAGCACACTAGAAATATTAGTAAGATTAAACTTCAATGTGAGGCTAGCTTTAAGGCCAGGATTAGGAGCTTTAGAGGAAGATATAACAAAGGTTTTTTTAGCAGCTAGGGATAAAACTCTAAAGGTAGTCTTGCAAGGGGCATTATCCTGAGTTTTTAAAATTCTATTGTTATGTTCTAACCAGATTTTCCAGAGGTAGGGGTGAAGGCAAGAAGTCTAAAGGAAACTAAGCTATAGATTTTGAAAGGGTCGAGGTCATTGATGGAATAGTTGAGAGATATATGGTGGTTGGGTCCAAGAAATGCTAAAATTTCTAGACACACGGTTCAACACAGCCAGCAAAAAAGGACATTCTAATATATTATGGGTGGTTGATTCCCTGTTTGACTAAAATAGGACACAGCAGTTAGGGATGAAAAGTCATCTAGAAATAAGATTATCAATAGTGAGGATTTTATTCTAGGAGGTTAGCCATGAAAAGAAAGATATTTTGGGAATAATATTTTTTTCCTAGACAATATTAGCTATATCCTAATTTTCCATAGGCATATCCTAACCATAGCAGGTAGTTTTAATAGTGAAAGTACCATCTTCAAAAATCTTCTAGACTGGGGAATCAGAGGCCTAGTTATTGGGGATGACATAGACCCAAAGGATATTATAGAGGGTCCTAGTCACATCATTGATCTAGATTACTGGGCTATCATGAGGGATTGATTTCCACTATCACCTACTAGGGCCATGAGTAGTAAAGTCTAAAACTTTTCCGTCAAAAAATATATCAATTATAGGTTTGAGGATTGAAAATTTTGGATCATTGACAAGAGGGTCGTCATGGAGCCAAGGATTCTCCCAAAATTTGATAACTTTGCCACATCCCAAGTGCCATAGAATTATTTTCTTGATGATATCCCTGGTATGAGTAATGGAGTTCCAAAAACAAGACCCCATTAGAAGGTGATGATCACCCATGAAATGCAAGTATTGAAGATACTTTTCCTTGATAATGTCTATCCATGTAGTTTTCTCATTGAGAACAACTCTCCACACCTATTTGGCTATCAAAGAAAGGTTAATTTTACTAATCCTTCTGAATCCAAGATCTCCTTGGTCTTTTTTGGGGCACACTCTATCCCACTCCACAAGGGTAAATCTATGTCGGTTCTCATTTCCAGCCCGTAATAATTTGCATTGGATTTGCTCAATTTTATGGAAAATTGACAGTGGAGCTTTAAAAATTGATATAAAATAAACCAAGATATTATGAAGGTAAGCTTGCACTAGCATAGGCTTAGCCACATGATTTAGCATTGCACTCTTCCATCCTATAATATTTTTATTGATGCGTTCAAAGATGTTTGACCACATGTTTTTTGTGATTTTCTCATAGAATGTAGGTAACCCCAGGTAAGTGGAAGGGAGATAAAAAATAGTGCATCCTAGGATTTCTTTAATTTTGTTTTACCTTTGAATAAGGGTATTCAAAAAATATAATATAGTTTTGTTGTAATTTACCTTCTGTATTGCAGATTTTCATAGGAATTAAGATTGGATTTAGTGATTTTTTCTTTAGGGATGGAGGAGGCCGATGCCAAAATTATGTCATCAATAAATTGTTGGTGGGTGATGGCCCTTGAAACAGATGTAGTTTTTATGCTTGATATAAGGTCTCTAGAGAAAGATACCAAAATGGATATGCCTAGGGCCTTAGACATAATAATAAAGAGGAAGGATGATAGGGGGTTGCCTTACCTTATGCCCTTGGAAATTTTAAAGAATCCATCAAGGGATTTGTTGATGATGATTGAGAACCACGTAGTGGAGATACATTCCTTAACAAGACCAATTTAGTATTCATGGAAGCTGAACCTGCCCTGGACCTCAAATAGGAATTGTCATGAAAATTTATCAAATATTTGTTCATATCTAGATTAATAAATATACTAGATTTTTTGTTTTTAACTACTGAATGAACAATATCATGGATAGTTATTAACTCTATCAGTAATAAATTTACCTTTCCTAGAACTCCCTTGACAATGGTCGATTATGGATGGAATAATATCTTTGAGTATTTTAGCCATAACATTGGTAATGATTTTATACACCACGCTGTAGAAGTTGATGGGTCTAAAGTCAGAGATAGACTTAAAGATTTGATATTTTAGGACCAAGACTATGAACATAGAATTTACCTCTTTTATGATCTTCTTGGACTTTTGAAAGAATTGAAATACTTCGAAGACTTCTTTGCCCACAATATCCTAAAAGTACTAGAAAAACTGATGGGGTAAACCATCTGGTCCTGGTGCTTTATTTGGTTCCATTGATAATAATGCTTCCTTAATTTTTTCCTTCGTGAAGTCTTTGAGAAGCCCCAAATTGAGATCATGAGAAACCAAGTGGAGAATATTCTAAAGCAAGGGGTTTCCAACATAGGGGGCAAGGAGGGCTTGGGCCAAGAATTTCCTCAAAATGAGAGACAACTTCATCCCTTATTTCATGGATATCATTTGTTTTGGATCCATATCCTCTATTTAACTCCTTTATTATGTTTGTGCTTTTGTGAATGAGAGTGGATGCATGAAAATGGTTTGTAATCACATCCCCTTCCTTCAACCATAACACTGTATTTTTTCCTCCAAAAAGTTTCCTCCTTAGCAATATTGTTGTGGAAATCCACGAGGAGGGATTTCTCTTCTTGAAAAATATCTTGCCCCGGGTCTCCATCTTTGATGAGCTTCTCCATGGTGCCAAGTCTTTCAGCAATGCATTTCTTTTCAAGAAACAAGTTTCCAAAAACTTCTTTGTTCCATGCTTTGATTTTAAACTTGAAAAAATAGAGTTTCCTAAAAAGCTTGAGTAAATGATTTCTTGGAATATTATTCTTACACCACGCATCAATGTGATTCACGATATCTGAGTGACTAAGCCACATTTTTCAAACCTAAAGAGAGTTTTGAATAACTTCCTTGGGTGATAATAGTCCAGGACCAAAGGGTTGTAATCTGAGTCTATTTTAGGATGGACATACATGTTGGTGTCTCCCAAGCAGTGGATGATCTCTTTGGACATGACAAACCTATCAAGCCTTAATTGGATCAGCTAGTTACCTAGTCTTTTATTGATAGACGTCCATTAGTTCATTATCATTTACAAAGTCACTGAATTCTTTTGTGCATCTAGGGGTGAACCTCTTTTGATAGAATTTTTATATTATTTTAAGTATACTGGTATGTTATTAAATTGAATAATGGTGGAATATTTGTTTTATTTACATAAGGTAAAAGCATGGTATTTTGACTTAGTTTTATCCATTTTTGTAATATCAATTTAAAAAAAAATTGTATGCTCAACTTCATCAAGGAATAAATTTTGTCATGGTTGAGAATTAGAGGTAAATTTAAATGAGAAAAACATTGTCAATGAATAATATAATAAGAATGTTATTTTTGCATTAGAAATGTAAGTGTATCAATATATTAAATAATCAATTTTAGTAGAGGTTCTTATTTTATAATTTTTAACTAGGATAAAATGAGCAAAAGTGAAGGAAAATTCAATTTAAATGAGTATTTTGAAAAACATTATATGAATATGACTTCTGAACAAAAAAGATCTAGGTGTAAATATAATTTTCAAAATTATGTTCTCAAAATTTTATTTCTAATTTATATTCAACATGAGTATATTTGTTTTTGATAATTTATTAAGAGTAGATATATTAGGGCACCAAACATCAATAAATTTTTACAATTGTTTTTTGGATATATATTTTTTACAAAGATATATACGGTAAGGTATTATTTGTGTTAATTTTTTATTAATATAATTTTTCATTATGTTTAAGTAATATATGTTTAAGATGTTAGATTACAAATATTCATGTTGTTTCGGATTTCCACATTTGTATTTTAGATGTTGCAGATATATATTTAAATATGTAGATTATTTTGAAGTGAAGAAAACATTTAGTAAATTGATCTAAGAAGATTTAATGATTTTACTTATTAGAAAAAGTTCCTTATTTTCATAGCCTATCAACATATGGAATAAATATATGATAAGTTTTTCAAAATAACCCTTGGGTAAAACAATTGCAAATACTTAGATTATACTACTGATACAAGAATTTGATAATGGTTTCTTACAGATTATGAGTTGATATACAAATATAGCATATAGAATGTATAATTGTTGCTTTTATCAATGACATATATTAGAGCATGATAGATGAAATGCAACAAGTTTAGATATTAAGAGTGCAACTATGAGGAGGATGAAATAGTATGGGATGGTTTGAGAAACTACTAAGATACTCACTCTTAACAAGTGCTTGATATATACAAGGTTAAGATAAATGACTAATTTAGAAAAAAATGATTGCATAAAATTAGCCATTGGTTTCTTCCTTATATGAATTAACTATCAAATGAGATAAAAAAAAACTTGAGTAGTTGCATATTATAAAAATTTAACCATCAAAAATGAAAAAGGAATTGTTAAAAGTTAAATGATCTTGAACAATAACAAAATGTATATCTAAAAATTACATGGATCAGAAATATCCATTATTTTATATTAGGATTAAAAAAATCCAAAAATTATTTTATATCTGATCCCCTTCCAAGCGATGGCTTGGTGTTCAGGAAAATTCTAATCAAGTCTAGAACTTTATTAAAAAGCAATTGCAGATGGATTATTGGAAATGGAATACTGATGGATTTTTGGGAATATGTCTACCTTAGGGATATTCCATTATCAAGGGACCTTCTTATATTAGATCTATGATCCATTTTGTATGTTTTAAGGAAGGTTAAAGTAGCATATTTTATTGTTAACATTGATTGGCATAAGGCTTGGTTTCATCTTCCAGCAGAGGTGGGCAGTGATGCAATTCAACGTGATTGGAACACTATTGTAAGGGAGATTCACTTCATCACCTTGAGATCCTATGAAATCAATGATAGACTAATTTGGGAAGGAGATGGTGAAGGGTCTTACTCGGTAAAAGTTTCATATTCTCTTCTTGAACGTAAGCATGAAGAATATATTTTGGCTGGTAATATTTGGTTTAAAAATTTGATGTTTAAGGTTAACATGTTCTATTGGTTGGCAGACCATAACAATATTTCATCCATTGAAAATTTTCTTAAAAGGGATATTATTATTTTTCACCGGTGCTATCTTTGTGAAGCAGAGTGGGATTCAACTAGTCATCTTCTATTGAGTTGTCTAGTGTTTCATGATATTTGCTATTTTATTCTTGCTAAGATAGGAATTCAGTGGGTGCTCCCAAATTATTTTTTGGACTGCATCAACCAATGGAATTCCCCCTTTGTGTCCCCTTGGATGAAGTGTTTTAAAATTCTTATTTCCCCACATCATTTTGGGGTCTAGAAAGAATGAAATGTGAGATCCTTCGACAATGTGAAAAGCAATATTTTTTTAGTAGTTCTTGCATCATTGGGAGAGTGTTCAAAAATATCTATATGGAATTTAAAATATCTAGTAGTTATAGTTATCTGTGCTTTGCAAATGAGGCTCATATTGAAAATTTTCTTGGCCCCCCACCTCTCACTCTATCTACACCTACTCCAAATCCAAGACAATTAGTTAGATGGACTCCACCCCGGGGTTGGTGTAAGTTAAATTTTGACAACGCTTAAAAATGTAATCCATGATTGGCTAGTGTGGGTGGCATCATTAGGGATAGTAATAGGGATATTGTGGTAGTTTTTACTAGAAACTTATCAATTTAATCCATGCAATGTGCTGAAGCCATGACTATGTTTCAAGGTATTCTCCTCCTTCAAGATTTGGGTTTTTCAAACATTATAGTGGAATGTGACTCATTAAATATTATCAACATGCCACACTGGAGGATGGTATGAATATTAGAAGAAGCATGATCATGTATTAAAGCCTTTAATTAGGTGTTAGTGGTGTACATACAAGACAAGATAATATGGTAGCAGACTTCATAAAAAAACTTAGCCTGAGGTACAATAGATATGTTGTTTATAATTAGAACTTCCTGAATGATATTCTACTCAAATTTAATGATGATAAACTAGGTTAATGTTTAGTCATTGTGCCTGCTAGTGTACAGGTGGATGTTGATTGCAACAAATTTCTTGGAAACTCATTTTTCTTCTTTTTCAGGCTTGGTTGGTTCATGGAGGGGAGGTTTTATGTTGTCAATTCTTGATGATCCATTTGTTGTGTCAAGATGTTGGGAAGGTAGTCATTATTTTTTGTACCTCTTTCAAAATTTAACTTTTTGATCCCCTTGATTTTTGGTGTTGAACATTGTGTCATCCAAAATTTTCTTCTCAACTAAGACGTTTTCAAATGTGGTAGTCACTATTAGTTCCAATTGGTAATCTATCTATATTTGTTCTAGCTTATGGACAATGGTGTGTTCATCCTTGATGTTAGAATTTCACAATATTAGATATACAAAGCATTAAATAAAATACAAAGAGAAGAGTGGAACTGATTTATTTATCACAAGGATCAAATCTGTATAAATAACAAAGTTGATCATTGAGAGCCATTGGATTACAACTCATTAGACCTGATGAAGACACCACTAAGAGTTCTCCTGACACATGGAGGAGTGGAAACTCAAGTTTCTATCCTAGTGGAACTTAAGAGAATATTCTCTTATTCTAACACCTCCCCTTAAGTGATACTAGGGGTGAATTATACAAATGAGTCCTAGCAACAAAGCTTGATGGGGTACTCATGTACAATGACTTATTTTGAAGAGATGGTAAAACCCAATGGGAAAAAACCATCAATCAAAAGGAAGTTAGAGGCTTTTCTTCGTATGGCAAAGATTGTCCTCCTAATAGATATTTGGTAAAAGCCCCTATGGGGAAAAACTAACTATGAGAAGAAGAGAGGCATGTCTTCGTATGGCGAAGATTGTCCTCTTTAACAAGAAAGAAGGATGAGTCCTAACAACTTGGTTTGATTAGGTACTCATTTACATAATAAAACCAACAATGTGAGGCTTGTCTTCGTATGGTGAATATTGTCCTCCTAATATAATAAATAGTTGGTAAAAAAAACCCTCTAGGGAAAAACCAACTATGAGAATAAGAGAGGCATGTCTTCATATGGCGAAGATTGTCCTCTTTAACAAGAAAGATATATGAGTCCCAGAAACTCGGCCTGATTATGTACTCATTTACATAATATTGTTGGTGAAAAAAACCCTATGGGAAAACCAACAATGTGAGTATTTTATTTGTATGACAAATATTGTCCTCTTTATACAAGAAACAAAGATGAGGCCTGACAACTAGGCCTGATTAGGTACTCATATACAATAAATAGTTGGTGAAAAAACCCCTTTGGAGAAAAACCAACTATTAGAAGAATATTGTCGTCATAATTCCAATCAATGTAGTTGTATAACTCCAAGCTTATCTCGCAATTAAAGGTAACATGGAGAAGGAAATGACTTGGTGAAGATATCTACAATTTATGCCTCAATTGGAATATATTCCAAGTGTATATCCCCGCTATGATTATACTACATTATGAAGTGCATGTGTATCTCAATGTGCTTGGTTCACTGATGTTCAACTAGATTTCATGCAATATTAATTGTGCTATGATTTTCACTTCAAAGAGTTATATTATTTTCATGGGTGAAACCAAATTCTCTCAAAATTTTATGAAGCCAAAGAGCTTCCTGACTAGCCAAGAATGTTGTCTTGTATTCTGCCTCTATAGAAGATAGGGATATTATTTGTTATTTCTTGCATAACCAAGCTATTGGTGAGGAACCAAGGCAAAAGACATAGCCTGAGGTGGAACATCTATATTCTATTGAACCTACCAATCTGAATATATGTAGCCAATTATATCCATGGATTTTCTCTTGTAGAAGAGCCCAAAGTGAGTAGTTCCCTACAAGTAATAGAGGACTATTTTTGTTGCTTGCCAATGACTGAAGTGAGGCTGATGAGAGAATCTGGATATGAGGCCAAAAAAACATGATATGTATGGGTGAGTATGAGTAAGGTATAGCAAACTTCTTACAATCTAACAATATAAAGTGGCATCACAAAGAGGGGATGAGCAAGAAGTACTAATATTAATGCTAGATTGAAAGGGGGTAGGAGAGGGTTTGCAATATATCATTTTGAATCTTTGTAGAATATCTAGAGTGTAATTTTTTTTGCACAAATAAATACCTTCATCTGTTTGACTTATTTGGATCCCAATGAAGTAATTAGCTTTACCTATATCATCCATTTAAAATTTCTCAGAGAGAGAGTCTTTTATAATCTGAATGTGAGTCAAGTTACTACTAGTGAGAATAAAGTCATCAACATATAGGACAAGAATGGTGATTTTGCCTATAGTCTGAATGTGAGTCAAGTTACTACCAGTGATAAGACGGTCATCAACATATAGGACAAGAATGGTGATTTTGCCTTCATTTCTCCAAATATAAAATATGTTATCAGACTCATAATGAGAAAAACCTGCTAAAAGAAGGAAGGAGTCCATCTTTTCATACCAAGATCTAGGGGCTATTTTGAGGCCATAGAGAGATTTTTTAAGCCTACAAACAAGAGAGGAGTCTTGAGTGAAACCAGTAGGTTGTTCCATGAATATCTCTTCCTTTAAATATCCATGTAATAAAGAACTTTTTACATCCATTTGATATACTGACCATTTATGGGAAGTATCCAGAGCAATAACCAATCTAACAGAATCCATTTTAGAAACTAGGGCAAAGGTTTCTGCATAATCAATACCTTCAATTTGAGAAAAACCTTTTGCTACAAGACGAGCCTTGTGTTTGTCTATTTCTCCATTAGGCCCATTTTTGGTTTTGAAGATCCATTTACAATGAACTAATTTCCTTCGTTTAGGTAAGGGAACTAAATCCCAAGTCTTATTTTTGATCAAGGAAAAAAATTTGTTTTCCATGGCATCATCCAATTGCTTAATACCTGAGGCTTCTTTTAAGGATTGAGGATCATAGGAAATATGCTTACATACAAGACCTACGCCTATGGGGTTGGATGATCTAGTTGAGGGAATATTTTGGATGTAAGGAGTAGCTCCTTTAAAAATGGTGCGGGCCAATTTTGGCATAGAGGAAGGAGTTGAAGGATTTGAAAGACATTGAGATGGAGTTACAGGTTCTTTATCTTGATTATCAATGACCAAGTTAAATTCAAGAGTTGGATCTTCATAATATTGAGGTTCTACCATAGGATAAGGCTCAATGGAGGAAGAGGGATTTTGAGGATGCTTTTGAGGGAATGTTTCATCAAATTTGACATTCCTATGAAATAAAACCTCATGATTTGAGGGATCAAGAATCTTGTATGCTTTCAATTCTTCACAATAACCAATAAAGATGAGATTTTTTATTTTCTTATCAAGAGCCTTCCTTTTCTTATTTGGGATGTGAGCCCAAGCAGTACACCTAAAGATCTTGAAGTAGGAAACATCTGGTTTTGAGCCAAACCATTCTTTTTTAGGAGTTAAATGGTCAAGAGCTTTATGAGGTGTGTGATTTTGAATATAATTTGCACAGTTAATAGCTTCTACCCAAAAAACTTTTGGAAGATCTCTTGAATGGAGCTTACAATTTGCCATCTCTTTTAGGGTTTGGTTTTTCCTTTCTATAATACCATTTTGTTGAGGATTATTGGAGATATAATGTTGATTAATGGTACCATGACTTGAAATAAATATGGAGAACTCATTAATGCAGTATTCCTCCATTATCAATGTGATTCTTCTTGATTTTGCAAGATGCCTGATTTTCAACTAAGGCTTTAAAAACCTTAAAGTGGGATAAAACATCACTTTTATATTTTGAAAAGTAGACCCATGACCTTCTAGAAATATCATCAATAAAGGTTAGAGCATACTTTACTCCTTTATAAGATGTTTCAGGAAAGGTCATTAAGTCACTATGGATTAAATCTAGATGGGATGAGGTTTTTGGAGAACTACTTGGGTGGAAAGGATCTTGATGTTGCTTTCCAAGAGCACATCCAGGACAAAATCCATTACTATAAGAGACTTGGGGTAAACCTGTTACCATATCATGGGTGCCCAAATCCTTTAGGTAGTTGTAACTAATATGACCAAACCTTTTATGCCAAATTTGACTTTCAAAATCTCCATGAGCTACAAAATAGGAGTCTCCTTCTCTATTTTGGAAGCCTTTGAATTGAAATAGATGAGATTTATGATCAATATTCCCTTTGGCTATAAGAGAATGGGGATTTGAGCATCTCTTATCTCAACTCATTTTGGGAAGAAGATAATAGTTTTCCCATTTCCATAAGTACAAATATGATAGACGGATAGGAGATTGGTGGTAACTTTTGGACTATAGATAACATTGTTTATGGATCCACCATAAATGGTTATATCCCCTTTTCATTTTATAGGTATGAAGGAATATTCACATACTTCTATGCTACAAGTAGAGCTAGAGGAGATAGAAGAGAAAGACTTATCTAAAATAGTCATGTGATGAGTAGCTCCAGAATCTAGGACCTAGAAATTAGAGGAAGAATTGGAGGTTTTTCCTTGAACATTAAGGGATTTTCCTATTTGATTTATATTTTCTATATTTTGATCCTTCATAGATACCTCTAGTTGCTGTAATATTTTCCAGCATTTGTTAGTAGAGTGACCCTTCGTTTTACAATAAGTACATGTTATGGGAGTCTTTTCCTTATTTTTTAATTTTTCTTTGGAAGAGATGGAGGATACTAAGGATTTTGAAAAAGAGGAAGAAGAAGAAATTTTACATCTAGAAATTTTGGTTTCTTCCCTAGTTAATCTATCACAAAATTCTTCTAAGGAAGGCATTTTAAATGTTGCACCAAGAGCATCTTTGGTAGATATAAAGGTGGTAGCAATATTTTGAAAAACACCATTTAGCTTAAAAAGGATTAGATAAATGCATTCTTCTTCAGTCTTAGTCTTCCCACTACCTTTGTATTGGGTGTGAAATTCTTTGAACTTGGTGAGGAAGTCAACAATACTACTAAAATATCCAGGAGATAAAGATGTTAGTTTAGCTTCTAGTTGCATTGATCTCATCTGGTCTACTTTCCCAAACAAGGTTTTTAGCTTCTCCCAACTTTCATGAGGAGTTTTACAATATATAATGTAAAAACATAAACTTTCATGAACATTAGAACTAATAATACCGATAGTTTCATGCATTTTTCCTTTATGAACACAAATTTCATGTTCTTTCTCAAATTCTGGTTGTTTTTCTTCTAGTAGATGAGTAAGACCTTTTTGAGAGATAAGATTTAAAATTTTAGGTTTCCAAGTGTGAAATTTGTAAGGGGTGAGAGGTTCAATTGAATTCATAATTTTAACACAAGAAAAGAATTGAAGTTATACCCAAAAATTTCCCCCCGTAGAACTCAATTTAAGATTAATGCAATTTATTTAAGGAATAAATATGAAGTTGGTCAATATCTTTAAACTCAATATACCTACCCTAACGAGAGGGAAACTATAAGTATAATGAGCTTATTAATATTGTTTGCTTTGGAAATTCCAAATCCTTTTAGTTCATCACAATACCTGCCCCTACTTGAGGGAAACTATAAGTATCATGAAGAATTTGTCAAGGGTATTGTCTTGATATGCAGTTAATTGAACCTGATTTTAATTTGGGTTCCTCAAAACTTGCCCTTACGAGAGGGAGACTATAAGTGAGATAGAATTCCAAATAAAATGGATTAATGAAAAAATATATGCCTGACCTCTATACCAATTGCCTCTAAAAACCTGCCCTTATGTGAGGGAAACTATAAGTTTTTATTGGTTTTGATACATGGAACAGATGCAAAATATTTTAAGAAATAAATATTTAAGAGTTCAAAAAAGAATTTAATTAAAATAAAGGGTATATTTTAGAAAACTAACTATAATTTTAACTTTGAATATTTAAAAGCACTTAATGTAGAAGATACTATTTTATTTAAAAGGTGCTCTTTAAATAATTAGAACATAAAAAGAAGAGGATAAAATTTATAACTTTTTAATTGAAGAATATTATAGTTTTAATTATAATTTTATATGAATTAAAATTTATCTTTAACTTACAAACAAATTTAATTATTTAGAGAAATCACTTATATCAAAATAGAATTTTAACTATATTATTGAAGAAGATTTAGAATAAGAACTTTTGAAGTTTCTAATTATGTTGAATTAAAAGAATATATCTTTAGCTAACAAACATATTTAATTATTTAGAGAAATATTTCCTAAGAGAAGGATAAAATGCTTTTAAGTGAATTTGACAACCACCCTCTAGAGACGCAAAAGTGAAAATTTACACACAGACCCCCCCAAAAAAAAAATTATTAAGAGATTTACAATATGACTCTTTTTTCAAAATATCCTTCTTGAGACAATTAAAAGGATTTTTGAAATTTGAGTCAAATTAAAACTTCGAAAATGAATTTTAAGAACTTTATAAAGGAGGAAAATTAAAGAATATTAATAATGCTTATGGCCCCTAAGAGAACATAGGCGACATGATAAAACCAGAGAAGATGATGCATTCAATTTAAAGGAGACGCTGCGATCAGACGGTGATAAAGATGAAGTAAAATGTGTCATTTTCCTATAGTGTGATGTCGAGGACTTTGAAGACTCAATTTTGAGGATTCCAATAATCCAAACCATAACCAAATAAAGATTTATGCCTTCAAGGACTTTAAGGAATGCACCTACGAAGAAAGAAAATGACCTAGAAACAATAAATGTTATAAAATAAAAAATACTTTTCTTTGTTATCTATCTAGACGAGAGCTCAGAAGTGTGCTCAGAGAGCAAAAAATATTTTACTCCTCATATGTCTAAAAATGAAGATCGAGGAAACATGAACCACTTGCTTTGAAAAAATTTCCTTGGATAATGTATGGAGAGCTCGGAAGCCACTCAGATGACATCACTAAGAAAAAAATGTTCTTCTAGCAGATGGTAGGCGCCAATGTCTTGGAAGCTACATGAAATTAATATTTCTTGCAAAATAAGACTTAGAAAAATATCTATAACCTCCACTGCAAAAGGATACTGAGAAAAAGAGCTATAAATCTAAGACAAATCAGAAAGCTTGAACCAGATATGAAAGCAATAGTAGATTGTGTGTGATATTTACATCAGGCATGCAGTATATAAGGAGCAATATACAATGATCATCATTTGATATACACGTATTTGGTAGGATTCATCAAAATAAAGCAAGGGCCATGTTTCAGGTGGCGCACAAAGCACAACGAATCAAAGAACCACACTAGAAGTTGTATTAAATCATGAATATTTGGTTAAAGTACAAAAGGATTTGAAAATATTTAAATATTCCCTATTTAATATATGTGGGCCTAAAAATTGAATGAGCCACATCTTTGAGGCAACGCCAAAACTATTTGGGGCCTCTAAACAAGGATGTAGCGCCAAAAAAAATTATGAGCTATGAATTTCCCCCTTTTTTTATAAAAAAATGATGTAGCTATAAAATAAATTGGCCACAAAAGAAATAAGAGGTATTGAATCAAAATCGAGGGCTTAGAGAATTTTTGTAAAAACATTATCTCAGCATGAAACAATATCTAAAAAATCAATTCTTATATAATAAACAATGAATATTTTGCTGAAAAAAATATGGATAAAGTTGACTATTGCATAAAATGAAGCAAGTTAGTCAAAATAAAATCCAAATCAAATGACCCAGATCCTAAAACCTTTAAGAGAGAATACTAGCAAAATCTATCCTACTCTGGTACCATGTTAGAATTCACAATAATAGATATGCAAAGCATTACCCAAAATATGAAGAGAAGAGTGGAACTGATTGATTTATTCCAAGGATCAACTTTGTATAAATAGCATATTTGATCATTGAGAGTCGTTGGATTACAAAAAATCATCAGACCTAATGAAGACACCACTGAGAGTTCTCTTGACACATGGAGGAGTGGAAACTCAAGTGTCTATCCTAGTGGAAATTAATAGAATATTCTCTTATTCTAACACTTTATGGTTTTTTGTGTTTTACAATTGTGAAGGAGGGTGTTTTTTAGCATAGGGTTCACAAGTTGGATTTCTAATTTTTTGTACATTTGTGTTTGATTTATTTCCCCTAGTGGACTTTGTTGGTTTGTATAGGAACTACAGGATGGTCTGGATCCCATTTTTTGGTGTTCTGGGGGAGATATACTGACCAAACTCGGTGAATGATTTTAATAACAATCTGGTTCAAAATTTGAAACTAATGGAAATTAATAATTGAGCGACTTGGGGTTCTTTTAAGATGGTTGTGGATCATACAAAGGAATTATCCAATTTTATGGGAGACATCTATCAGGTGGTGGATTGGCTGGTAAAGAACTAACTCATTGTACTGATATTCCTACCCGATGTTGTTCTCTCTTTTTTATGTGTTTCTCTCTATTTTTTGGTTCATTTTGCATTGATCTCCAGATGTTTCAGGTAGTATTTGGGTGTGTCATTGTTATATTTTCTTTATCCTTTCATAATAAAGGTGGTTCATATTTTTGCTGATTGTAAAATGTTGAGGGACCTTTCAAATCCCTTATTTTTTATAATAGTACAAAAAAAATCCAAAAATTGTTATATCATGGAGGAACTTTAAAAAATTGAAACCAATGTAAATATAAAAAAAATAAATTTTGTAAAACACATTATTATTTATATCATGTGGAGATCAACTTATACGACCAATGTTATTTTTAATTTAGTAGTGCGTGTATACTATTATTTCTCTACCTAATTGAGTAAGTGATTTAAGTTCTTTGCTTTGTGAAAATATAAGGATTTTTGTAAGATGTATTATGATTGAAGTAGTTATGATAAGTATAGTGTTTTTAGAAAGTTTATGTATAGTCAAGATGATGACATAAGAACATTTGATAAAGTGGAAACTTTAAGAAAATAAGAATTGTGAAATAGTTCATGGTAGTGTGTCAAAGAGAGTTGATATTATAGAGTCCTATTTACTAGTATAGGAATTTATGAGAAAGTTTCATCAATAGGAAATTTATCAATATATCAAAAATATTCATTTGGTAAGCTTCTAATATATGCAATTCTTATCCTCCAAATAAATATTTGAAAACTAATTTTATCCATCACTTATTTTTATAATAAGTATACATTTACAATGCAAAGAGAAATATTAATATGACACTATTCCATTGATCTAATATTAATTTTTATTCATGTGTCTTGTAGGCATTGAAAGCAACACATTGATAACCTATATATTTTTTATGATAATATTATATCAAGAAATATTTACATTGTAGTTATCATAAGTATTATGTCCAACATTCCTTTCAACTATTTTCTAGGTCGATATAAGAGCATGTTTTATCATTCAAGAAGCATTATGTAGGGCTTCATGTTAATGTATGATAGGGATCAATGAATTTCATTCATTGATTCTTGTCATGTATATTTGAACATAATTATTGGTTAAGTCAAAAAAAAAAATCAAGAAC
This sequence comes from Wollemia nobilis, assembly GCA_028583015.1. Taxonomy (NCBI): domain Eukaryota; kingdom Viridiplantae; phylum Streptophyta; class Pinopsida; order Araucariales; family Araucariaceae; genus Wollemia; species Wollemia nobilis. Next base: position 2,726,931 of record JAQPPZ010017059.1, read on the forward strand.
AACTCGTTGGAAAGTTGTTGGGGTATCGTAAAGTCCAAAAGGTAAAAATTGATAAGAAAACATTCCCCATGAGAAAATTAAAGTTGTTTCATCTTGATATCTATGAGTAACATAAATTTCTATTATATCTACTAAATCCACGAAAAAAATAAAAATACTTCTTTCCAATGAGTGTATCTAAAACTTGATCTATGAATGATAATTGAAAGTGGTCTTTGTGTGTAACTTTATTTAGTTTTCAATAATAAACACACGCTTGCATATTTAAATTTTATTTGGAATGATAACTAATGGATAAACTCATCGACTATCCAAAATATAGTATATGAATCCTACTTCTAACATTTTTTTTATTTTATTCTTAAAATATTTCATAGAGCAATATTCAGTCTTCTTTAGAGTTGTCTTACAAGTTTAAAATCCTTTATATAAATACAATGAGTACATATATTTGAATGAATTCCTATCATATCTTTGTATTCCCATGCAAAAGCATTGGAATTTTAGCTTAATACATCAAACAATTTTGCTTCTTGGTCGTTAGTCAACCAACTATTGATATTCAAATGTTTTTTGGTTGTATTTCAATTTTTTTTGTACTAGGATGTATTGAAATAATTCCTTTAAAATCACTTATTATTGAGTTGAGAGAGCAATGGTGTGGTAGAAGAAAATTTAAAATTCATGTATCTTCATAAAAAGTAATTCTTGAAGGAATTAAACCTGATATAGGGCAGTGAAAATACGAGAGAAGATGATAATGCCAATTATGTGGTAATTTAAAGGAACTATCTTGCATTGGAATGGGTGATAAATACTTAGGTTCTTGTTTTTCATCATTCCATAGTATTTGATGGATAATAATTGGTTTATCTTCAAGATTTCATTCAAAGAAGTTGTTGATTACAACAATTTCTTTTTTTAAAGGAATACTTTTACATGGATATAATTCTTCTACATGATTCTTTATAACTATGGTGGCCAAATTTTAAATGTTCTCTTTATTTTACTCATTCAATTCAAGAAACCATAGGATTATTAGATTATCATACTTAGGTGGAATAAGTTTTATTGCAAGCAAGTCAACTAATTTCTATCTACTTGTATGGATTTAGGATATACTTTCTTTTTTCTCCTACTTTCTTTTTTCTTCCTGGTTTCTTAAAACACATTTCTTGAACAATCTGATTAATCAAAGGTACATATTTAACATCTTGTAGTAAAGGGATTGTATCATTTATTTTTTAAATCTTAAATTGTTCAAGATATGGTACTTTAGTTGATGAATTTTCTTGAGGGAAGTTTTCTTTTTTTTTGTTGTTCTTTTTGTTTTAGTGTATATGGGTCTTCATGTTTATTCTTATCAGATTCTATTTCTACAATGATATGTGATATAGGTTCAAGAAGTTTTATTCATAAATTAAATTGATTTTTATCACATTTAATGATATTTTGTATAGCTATATATTTTTACGTAGCCATATAGATACCGTTTGCCTGTTTAACATTATTGTGATTGGCTATAGCTTAAGTTGAATGTGGATATTGTTTTACTTGTTGTTGTTGTACCTAAGGGAAATTATGAGTAATACTAGGTAAGAAATGATATTGGTTTGTAGGATATCCCTTTTCATAAATACTACATATGATAGATATGGAAGTCTTATTCAAAGAACATTCATGAAGAGAATGCTTTTTCCTACATCTTAGACAATATACAACTAAAGGTTTTGCATTCATTTAGTCTAATGTTGTGTTAATATGCACTAAAATATCATCTCTTAGATTAGAAAATTCTTCCATTAATTCTTTCAAAGGGTTTATATTGTTACCATTTTTGTGATTTCTTGTATGGAAATAATTCTTTCCAAGTTCAATGATTTCTTGAAATTTAATCTTATTTGCATCTTCTTTTGCCATACTATCCAATACATCTCTTGATTTATGTTGTAATCCTCTAAAGATATATGGTTTTGACAAGTTTTGGTTGTACGCCTCAAATATGGCAACCTGATTAACCGCAACAGGTTTCAGTTGCGTGGTACCTGGTTTAGTGTTCTTTGTCCATTCTTTCTTCTTAGGTTTGGTGATCTCGCCATCCTATATATTAATCTCCTCAATGACTCTGGCTTGCACCAGAGCTTCCTCTAAACTGGCATATTTTTGCAGCTGCAAAAGCACGAAGATTGATCTTAAACAACTTTTCGAGAACATTTGGGTCAAATCTGACATGAGAGTGAGGTAAGGTAGCTTCGAAAGCAACGTCCTCCACCGGTTCCCGTATGCCACCATGGTCTCTTCCTCATACTGCTTGAAGCTAGCTAGGTCACTTAATGATGCATTTTTCTTAGTGTTGAAGGTGAAGCATTCGAGGAACGCGTCCACTAGCTGATCCAAGTTACTGATGCTATTTTTTGGTAATTGGGTGAACCAATCCGAGGCAGGGCCTACGAACGTGGTTATAAATGTTCTTAACAACAAAGCATCATTGTTCTGAATACCAAAGCATTGGCTCAGGAATATAGTCACATGCTCTTGGGTGTCCTCCTCCCCTCTAAAGAGTGCCAACTGGGGTAGCTTAAAGTGTTTTGGGTATGGAGGTTCTGGCACTGACGGATGCACAGGATGGCTACGAAGTTGGCATAAAGTGGGATTTTGGGGCCCAAAAGTCTTGATCTCCATAGACTCTAAGCGCTCTAACAACGCTTTATATGTATCAGATGATTTAATTTCTTCCTCCTTAGTTTGCTCCTGTTGTGGGTTACAGGGAACTTGAGGCCTATTGAGAGGTAGCTGGATAGCACCCCCTTTGCCTTGATAGAGCATTTCAACCTGATCTTCTTCTTGTTCATATTCCTCATAAGCTTCCTGAGGAGTGGCTGGTCGAGACCTATACACATGGGTAGGTTCCTGCGGAGGGTGCCCATCATTGTTTCGGGAAGTGGCCTCCCGCTCAGGTCTAGGAGGTCTCAGAGGCAATACTTGATAAGGTCATGTGGACCTCTCTCGTACCAAAGGGTTATGCCTCTCATACACTTCTACTTTGTGCGCATGAGGGTTTGGAACCTTCGCAGGCACATTTTTATGCAGTAGTTCGACTGTCTAACGCTGAATGTGCTCTTTGTTAAGCCGACAAAGATGCTCTAATTGTTCTTGATCTTGCCTAAGATGCATGATTTGCGCTTGGTGGGCGGCATGTTTGGCAAACGCCAAGTCACTTTGTTCCGTCGTCTCTTGTTTAGGAAGCCTAGATGCCTCTCCTATATGTCTACCTCGGTCGTGGTGATCCGAGACCTCTATGGGTTTCTTTCCTCTGTCAAGGTTAGCTACATTAACCTAAGGTTGTAGCCTCAATGGGTGATCTTGATACGTGGTAGGTGCGGAGGTACATTGCTCTCGTGCTGTGTACTACTCTTGAGTATTGTGGTAATCTTCCTCGTCCTCTATTTCATATGTTTAAAAGGTGCGGGCAAAATTGTCTTGCCCTACATGGAAAGCTTGATACTCCAAAAACTATCTATTATTTCTAACAGTAATGCGAGGTAGAGGAGGGATGAAGAAATCATGTGGCCCCTCCGTCTGGACCCTTTGTTGCTCTAGCACTTCATCACTAGGCCACCCATAACGGGCTTCTAAGGGAGGTCTCCTATCTACATTAAGTGCTATGTGTAGGTTCTCTTCTTGGAAGGACCTATGCTGAGTGGGGGTGCCCCTCAAAGAGGTGCCTCTATAGTCTTGTTCTATTATGGCATGATGTGGACTCTCTTGTGTGTCAGGCCGCCAAGGCGGGATGACCAGGTCCTCAAGACTATATCGAAGGCGACTTGTCCCCCTTGGTGCACTTTTTGCAGTGCTTTCCCATGATTGGGCTCGGCTACAAGTGAACACCATGGTGATGTGCTCATAAATAAAAGTAGATTTTTATCTCTGTTAGGATTTTTACGCTACACTTAACAGAAAGGAAACACACAATCAATGCAGTGGTTATCTCGTTTAAAGATTTAAAAGTGTGCCCTAAAATCTGGTTTTAGTGTGTTTTGATGTTGTTTTGAAAGATTTTTGAAAGAACGTTTAAATACAAAATGAGGGCTCTTATGACTCCCAAAAAATGGTCACCCCTTCGATATACCGTTGCCAGACCGATATACCAACCTCTCTATATACCCACCCTTACGTGAGGAAAACTATTGGTACGTGAGAGCAGATGGTACGTGGAACATAAGCGGTACTGAAGGGGGATCGCTATGTTTATGAAACCTACCATAGAAGACTTATCCTCATGCACTGGGAATCACCCCCGCTACACTTGGTCAGCTTTCATCAGGATTTACGTCTAGCAATAGTCACGATCGGGGTAATGTATGCAATATCTCAAGCCAAAGTGATGATGGAATCCACCTTTGGTCTTGCTCAAGGGTTTGGGTTTTATGACCAAATCCTTGTTGTTTCAGTTACCATGTGGTGTGTGGGGTTCCTTTTAAGTTGCATAAATGAAGCACGCAAGCATTCAAACTCTCCTATGCAAGAAAATAACCAGAGAACATAAAGCAAAGAATTGACAAAAGGTGTTTAAGACCTCTACCTCTTCTTTGCCCAAGTTGGATGTCTCTAAATTTTTGCTCTGAAATAGTCCAGTGTTGGAAAACTTGGTACCTGTAAGCAAAATAACAAGCAAATTTAATCAAAAATTTAATCTTAAAAATCAAGGGACAGAGGTCCCACCATGATCGCCACTGAAAGCACGAGGATACGGAAAAAAAAGGAATATGCCACAAGAAAGAACAAGAAAGAACATATACGAATTGACACAAGATAAAATAAATATGAAATATGGTGATATCTTTATTGATATGCTTTTTAAGGTGTGTTACAATACGTCTCCTTCCTTTTTAGGGGATAGGAGCGTCAAATATGTTTCTCATCACAACATCCATGGATAACAATCCTTCTTCCGCGTGCCCACATGTAAGATGGTCGGACCAAAATGTCATCGCCACTTGCGTATGTGATTCTTGGTTCCTTCCTACTCCTCTAATGTCATAAAACTACATTCAAAGAAACATAAAATATTAGTAGCACCTGTAGATAAAATAAAGCATGTATTTCCCAAGGCCTACTATCAGTGTATGCATGAAAATATTAAAACGACTATGAAATGACCTTGGATTGACCTAAAATTTTGACAACAGCATAAATATATTATCATAAGACCACTGCAAAAAGAACAGTCTAGAAATTCCTCACAGATTTGTATTTGCTCCAGGGTGGGACGAATATGCCCACAATAATTTGTCAGAAAGCACCCTCTTCAATGTCCTTCTTAGGAAGATCCAAATGACCTAAAAAGTTGGGGTTAGCTAATTGAGGGTGTTTTGGGAAGACCCAGATGGTCATATTTCTCCAATTTTTCCTCTAGGATATAGAATTTTCTGGTGCCATCTGCAAATTAGTGAAGGCGGGAAATGACAAAAACCTAGTCAAAATTACTCAGAATGAAATGAAATTTAAACTGTAACCTATTTAACATATCTAGAATCAAATGCAAAAGAAAAACCAAAGAAATCTATCACATATTTCTAATCATCCTGGGGTGGGGCGAATAGGACTGTGATAGTTTGGGGAGCACCTGGGGGCAAGACGCCCACCGTTTGGGACATTGTTTCAGCACCAATCCACTTGGGATGGGTCAAAAACTGATTATGGAGTGTTGTCGATAAATTTTGTGGATATTTGTGTCCAAAAATCAGGTTTTGGGTCTAGATTCGTGCTTCCAATAGTCACCCAATAACCTCCCTTTCGAATGAGAGATTAAGGATGTGAAGGCACAAATCGCAAGTAGGTATGTAAATTGGCAGCACTTCGTTGCTCAAATTCTCCTTCTCTGTATATATTTTGGGTGATAAAACTCACCAATTTATAGACCTTAGGGTATCCTTATTTGAATTGCGCATGCGAGGGCGCCACTTGAGTTAACTGTCCTATTTTCATAGGAAAGCTAGTTCCCTGATTTAGAATCTCCTTGCATGATGTCTCTAAAATAAAGACATGCATGACTAAAAGTCTCTCTTCTTGAATAAAATCTATTCCTCACAATTGCATGGCCTGAATACTCAGTTAACTAGCAGAGTTACCGAGGTTTGACTTTTAGCCAGTCAAACTTGCTATTCGCCTCACCTTGGGGAGAATGTTGCTATTTGTCCTTGGGTGGGATGAATGCCAATTTGTATTCGTCCCTGGGTGGGACGAGTAGAGATCAAGGTGTTAAAAAGGTGCCAAATTGACCTCTGACCTCTAAAACTACTTTTGGAAGTGGTTAGGACCATTGTTTAACCTCTAGGGCTACCCTAGGGGCTGTGTGTGTCAATGCGATCAGCGCTTGTCGTCACATAATCGGATTGGTGTTGTTTTGGTGTCTACAGATGCCCTTTTTTGGGAACACAGCCAAAAATAGATAACCAAAGCACTAATGATTAGGATTTCTCAATAACCTAACCAAATCTTGATACCCCAAGTATGGAAAGGGCACGCATTGACAGCACCAAAGATGTTTAGACGTTTAATATTCATGGTGATTGTTGTTTGAAGACCTATGAGCAAGGCTTCGTATTCTGCATTGTTGTTGGTGCATGGAAAATATAATTTAAATGACAAAGGCATTGGAGCCCCTTGTGGAGTGAGGAATACAATGCCCGTGCCACCTCCTTGCTCACATTTATAACCATCAATGAATAGGGTCATGTCAGCCTGTGACTCAGGCTCATCAGAATCTGGCAATTCTGAAACATGAAAAACCCCATCGTCCAGTAATTCTACAGTCAGAGGCTGATCGTATTCAAGAGGAGCCTCTGCCAGTTGATCGATGATGACTTGACCTTTTATTGGATTTCTATCCAATGAACTCTATGTCAAACTCCATCAAAAACATGATCCATTTTGCCGTGTGGCTACTATGATAAGTACGACTCATCATGTATCACAATGGATTCTCCTTAGACACAACATACGTCATATTGCTGAGAATGTAGTGGCATAGATTTTTGGTAGCAAACACCACTACCAAGCAGAGCTTCTCAACGTATGCATAGTTAAGTTCATAACTGACCAGGGTGCGTCTAAGATAGTATGTAGCCTGTTCTTTGTGTAGTTCATTTTTTTGGGACAACATGGCATCCAGTGCCACCTCAGTAGCTAAGATGTATAAATAGAATGCCACTCCTGGTCTAGGTGGTGCTAATACTAGTGATGAAGCCAAGTATTGTTTAATGTCATCAAAGGTTGACTGGCACTCGTCATCCCAGTGAAATGTGACCCCCTTATGCAATAATTTATTCATGGGTCAGCCCTTGTCAGATAACTATGCTATGAAGCACTTGATCGATGCAACCTTTCCCTGTAGACTCCTAAGCTGCTTGATGGTAGTTGGGGGAAGCATTTCAACGATTGCCTTGACTTTGTGTGGGTCTACCTTGATTCCTCATTTAGAGACTATGTAACCCAAGAGATTTCTAGATGTGACGCCAAAGACGCACTTCTTGGGGTTTAGTCTGACCTTATGCTCCATGAGGTGATCAAGGATATTGCTTAAGTCATCAAGATGATCTGGGTGCAAAAGAGATTTGGCCAAAAAATCATCCATGTAATCCTCCAAATTTTTGTGCATGTAATCATGGAAGATGTACGTCATGGCATGTTGGTAGGTGGTACCGGCATTTTTAATGCCAAAAGGCATGACCTTATAACAAAATTTCCCCCAAGGCATTGTGAATGCCATTTTTAGTTGGTCCTCGGGATTGATACGAATTTGTATTCGGAGAAACCATCCATGAGGTAAAGCATTTCGTGGCCCGCTGTAGCATCTACCAATGCATCGATGCTTGGCAAGGGAAAATCATCCTTAGGAATCGCTTTGTTTAGATCTCAAAAATTGGTGCATATGTGAATCCTCCTGTCGGGCTTCTTGATGAGAACCATATTAGAAAACCATGGCAGATAATCCATGCAGATGACAAACTGTGCATCCAACAACTTTTGTAACTCATATTTGACCATTAAGGCCACTATTGGATGCATCTTACGTAGTTTTTGCTTTACTAGATTTACTGTCAGATCAAGCATTAGATTATGCGTGACTAGCTGTGGGTCTAGTCCCAACATGTCTTTGTATGACCATGCAAAAACCTCATTCTTCTCTTTGAGAATGGCAATGTAGTCGGCTTGCTCTTTGGGGGATAAACTTACTCCAGATTGATAATTTGAAAATTCACTGGATCTGAGCCGATGTCTAAATCAGTCATCTCCTCAACCGACATGTAGGTCCCGTACTCCAACTGGTGTGGAGTTGGGATCAAATGGATATCATTTGCTGAATTTAGATCATTGTTTAGAACATCAGGTTCCTCTTCAACATGGAAGACATCCTGAGCCTGTCTTGGGGTGAAATGGAAAATTCCTCCACAAGGCCAATACTCTGATAGGGATGGTGGTGTGTCAGCATGATCCCAGTCGATAGCATCTAGATCTAGATACAATGACCATGTCGGGTCGGCTGGATCATGGATTGGGGCAGTTAGGTCAATGGAGATCATGTTGATGAAATGATTGTGGTCTCCATTACCGCGGGTGTTATAACTCAAACATCCTAGACAATCTGTGTGCTCCGGATCTAGCTCTGTGGGCACCGACACAAATGGATCAGCCCTATGCACGGACACGCAGACAGGGTCTACCCTAGGCACTGATGGTTTGATAGGGTCTCTAGGTGGAAGATGCTCTTTGTGTACCTAGAGTGGCGGGTGCAATAATTTCTATAACTACACGGGGTTGAGATGCCACCTATGTCTTGGACCTATGTGTAAATGTTCAAACATGTCATATATGTCCAAAGGATATTGTTGTTGAATCTATCACATGTTGTTGAGATAGGCCATCTCAGTTTCATCTTCGTTATCACTGTCAGAGATCCAAAGGCCTTCGTTGGCTTCAACAGAGGTTTGCGACATATGAGGATCATCTTGTTTGATCAAATTAATGTGGTCCCATTGAGGTTGATTCGCTCTCTATGGGGGGACATGATTCTCTTGAGGTGGCATATGCTCAACTGGAGCATCCAATGGGAACATTGTCATGAAGCTTTCTTGATCATCATTCATGGGATATACCTGCGAATGATTGCTATCAGACTCAAAAGGATCCTAAGGGGCTACCTCATACTCTAACTCATCTTCTGAAGACCCTTCTTGGTCTTTTCCATATCCCTCTTGTGGGTGAGTCCTTGAATTTTCTCCCTATTCAATCGAAGGGAAAGGCTTGTTATGGTCAACAAGGTTGGTTTTTAGCAATGGGAGATAATCTCCCAATGTATAGTTTGTGTTAGGATTGGCATACGGATTTGTGGCCAACCCATCCTTGTTGCCTATCCCTAGGCCTTGCATGTTTTCCACCAATATGTCTAGGGGCAAGGGGTGGTTGAGCCCTACTCCTGACTTGTCATACGACATTTGATATCTCAGTTGGAAAAGAACACACACTCCTTGCTCATACCTACCCAACCCATATCCATGCCAATTGCATTGGCATAGATATCTGAAAGCAAAATTAGGGTTGGATAGATAGTTGACATCCTCAGCAAGGGGCTCTTCATCTTCATATTCTTGCATACAAATATCAACGCCATTATCCAGGCCCCCATAAACAAAGTTTGTCTGATTGGGTGGGTAGCCTAAAGGAACCACTGAGCGGATGGGGAGTCTAGGCCTCCCCATGTCTTGCATGGACTCAAGCGTGGGTGTTGCTATAATGTTCTTCACTAGATACTCCCCCAGGCCCATGCTGGCCAATTCAACGGTGACTGTTGGTGGTTGAGGGGAAGCGAATGGGAGTCCTTCCTAAGTCCACTCCATGTGGGGCGAACTAGGCATCTCGACTTCCATTCTGCTAGGCATCTCTTCTATCAAGATGGTTGAGACAAGAGGTGGTTCTTCTTCTAAGGGTTTCTTTCCCTTGTCCTTGGATGTGGCCACCGTAGATGGCGTCTTTGTGGAAGGACTAGCGAAAGAAGATGGACCCGGCTGAGGACTCGATAGATTAATCACTGGAGATGCCTACAAAATTGGACCTTGTTTAGATGGATTCAACTAAAAATCCAAATGTGTTGATGGAAGGGTCGATTGCAGCATGAATTACACTGTATTGCAGTATTTGAAAGGCTCCAAGTCCGTTGGGACTACATGCACCTGTCCTTCAAATGTATACTTTAGGCACTGATAAGCTATTGAAGGGACACACTTCATGTCCCTAATCCAAGGCTGACCCAACAAGATATTATAAGCCATCTCACCTTCCAAGATGTGGCACAATGTATGAATAGTCTTTTGTCCCACTTGGATAGGTAGGACAATTGTGCCAACTGTCAAGCAGATTGCATCATTGAATGCTCACAGTGTGTAAGTGGAAGCCACGATATGAGATGATGGCAACTTCAAATGCTTTAGAGCTACTGTAGTGATGATATTACAGGACGAGCCAGTGTCCACCAAAACTCTCTTATACAGAATCCCATTGACCCACGCGATAACATGCAGGGGTGGATCCGCCACATCAGCAGTCACTATTTTCAATTCATCTTCTCTAAAGGTGATGACTGGTTCTATACATTGTTTTACATGCCCCACAAAATTGTTGAAAGAGTTTGCTTTGTGGGGCTGTAGCTCGATTGCTTTTAAAATATCCATTAGAGCCTCCCGATGGGGCGCTAATTGTTGAATTAGCTTGTATATGGAGAGCCTAGCCGATGTGGTCCTTAGACTTTGGGTAAGTCTAGTTTGAATCATGGCCACTGGTCTAGGCGAGGGAAGTTGCGTAGGGTGCTGTTGAGCTTGTGACATTGATGGAACATCTCTTGTGGCTACCACGGGAGCAGCTCCTGGGTACTTCTTGTTCCTAGTCACTATGCTTATCATCTCCACATATCCCTACATAGGGAAATTATGTTGCACCTCATTAACTTGAAGATGTTTTTCCTATGCCTCGTGGGCAGGTAAGGGGTCTCTGAATACTCCCATATGTTGATTGTTTGGCGCTACGGGGTTGTCCACCACCAATGTCTTGTTGTCAATGAGATCTTGTACCAAACCTTTGAACTTCCAACGAGCATTAATATCATGTCCCTTATGCTTATGGAACCTACAGTACAAGTCTTCTCTATATCCTTTAGGCTTTGATGCATTAGGATCTATAGTTTGAATCTCTGGAAGGTTGATCAAATTCACCGCTGACAAGCGATCAAACAAAGAGTCCCTAGACACTGTGTAAGGAGTAAATTGTCGCCTAGGGCGACGCTGTTGATTTTTCTCCTACCTTTGGTTTTCTCTCTCATAGTTTTTAGGAGGCACTGCCTGATAGTTAGCCTTTTGAGGCTGTGTTGCTTGTGCAGGATTAGGGACGTTGATGGAAACCTGATTAACCGTAGCAGGTTTCGGTTGCATGGTACCTGGTTTAGTGTTATTTGTCCATTCTTTCTTCTTAGGTTTGGCGATCTCACCATCCTATATCTTAATCTCCTCAATGACTCTGGCTTGCACCAGAGCTTCCTCTAAACTAGCATATTACTACAGCTGTAATAGCACGGAGATTGATCTCAAACAGCTTTTCAAGAACATTTGGGTTAGATCTGACATGGGAGGGAGGTAAGGCAGCTTCGAAAGCAACATCCTCCATCGGTTCCCATATGCCACCATGGTATCTTCCTCATACTACTTGAGGATAGATAGGTCACTTAATGACACATTTTTCTTAGTTTTGAAGACGAAGCATTCGAGGAACGCGTCCACTAGCTGATCCAAGTTACTGATGCTATATTTTGGTAATTAGGTGAACCAATCCAAGGTAGGGCCTGCGAACGTGGTTATAAATGTTCTTAACAACAAAGCATCATTGTCCTGAATACCAAAGAACTGGCTTAGGAATCAGGTCACATGCTCTTGGGCATCCTCCTCCCATCTAAAGAGTGCCAACTGGGGTAGCTTAAAGTGTTTCAGGTATGGAGGTGCCGGCATTGATGGATGCACAGGATGGCTACGGAGTTGGCGTAAAGTGGACTTTTGGGGCCCAAAAGTCTTGATCTCCATAGAATCTAAGCACTCTAACAACACTTTATATGCATTAGAGGATTTAATTTCTCCCTCCTTAGTTTGCTCCCGTTTTGGGTTACAGGGAACTTGAGGCCTATTGAGAGGTAGCTGGATAGCACTCCCTCTGCCTTGATAGAGCGTTTCAGCCTACTCTTCTTCTTGTTCATATTCCTCATAAGCTTCCTGAGGAGTGGTTGGTCGAGACCTATACACATGGGTAGGTGCCCGCGGAGGGTGCCCATCATTGTTTCGAGGAGTGGCCTCCCACTCAGGTCTAGGAGGTCTTGGAGGCAATACTTGATAAAGTCGCGTGGATCTCTCTCGTACCAAAGGGTTATGCCTCTCATACACTTCTACTTTGTACGCGCAAGGGTTTGGAACCTTCGCAGGCACATTGTTATGCAGCAGTTCGGTTGTCTGATGCTGAATGCGCTCTTTGTTAAGCCGACAAAGATGCTCTAACTTTTCTTGATCTTGCCTAAGCTATGTGATTTGCGCTTGGCGGGTGGCATGTTTGTCAAACACCAAGTCACTTTGTTTCGCCGTCTCTTGTTTAGGAAGCCTAGATGCCTCTCCTATATGTCTACCTCATTTGTGGTGATCCAAGACCTCTATGGGCTACTTTCCTTTGTCAAGGTTAACTGCATTAACCTGAGGCTATAGCCTTAATGGGTGATCTTGATACATGGCAGGAACAGAGGTACATCACTCCTGCATTGTGTACTGCTCTTGAGGAATGTGGTAATCTTCCTCGTCCTCTCTTTCATATGCGTAAAAGGTGCGGGTAGAATTGTCTTGCCCTGCCTGGAAAGCTTGATACTCCAGTCATTGTCTAGTGTTTCTAACAGTAATGCGGGGTAGAGGAGGGATGACAAAATCCTGTGGCCCATCCATATGGACCCTCTATTGCTCTAGCACTTCATCACTAGGCCACCCATAACGGGCTTCTAAGGGAGGTCTCCTGTCTACATTAAGTGCTATGTGTAGGTTCTCTTCTTGGAAGGACCTATGCTGAGTGGGGGTGCCCCTCAAAGAGGTGCCTCTATAGTCTTGTTCTGTTATGGCATGATGTGGACTCTCTTGTGTGTCAGGCCGCCAATGCGGGATGATCAGGTCCTCAAGACTATATCGAAGGCGACTTGTCCCCCTTAGTGCACTTTTTGTAGCGCTTTCCCGTGATTGGGCTTGGCTACGAGTGAACACCATGGTGATGTGCTCCTAAAGATGAGTAGATTTTTATCTCTATTAGGATTTTTACACTACACTTAACATAAAGGAAACACACAATCAATGTAGTGGTTATCTCGTTTAAAGATTTAAAAGTGTGCCTAAAATCTGGTTTTAGTGTGTTTTGATGTTGTTTTGAAATCTTTTTGAAAGAATGTTTAAATGAAAAATGAGGGCTCTTATGACTCCCAAAACATGGTCGCCCCTTCGATATACTGTTTCCAGACCGATATACCAACCTCTCTATATACCCGCCCCTTACGTGAGGGAAACTATTGGTATGTGATAGCAGATGGTACGAGGAACATAGGCGGTACTGAAGGGGGATCACTCTGTTTATGACACCTACCATAGAAGAATTATCCTCATGCACTGGGAATCACCCTTGATACACTTGGTCAGCTTTCATCAGGATTTACGTCTAGCAACTGTCGCGATCGGGGTAATGTATGAAATATCTCAAGCCAAAGTGATGATGGAATCCACATTTGGTCTTGCTCAAGGGTTGGGGTTTTACGACCAACTCCTTGTTGTTTTAGTTACCATGTGGTGTGTGGGGTTCCTTTTAAGTTGCATAAATGAAGCACGCAAGCATTCAAACTCTCCTATGCAAGCAAATAACCAGAGAACATAAAGCAAAGAATTGACAAAGGGTGTTTAAGACCTCTACCTCTTCTCTGCCCAAGTCAGATGTCTCTGAATTTTTGCTCTGAAATAGTCCAGTGTTGGAAAAATTGGTACCTGTAAGAAAAATAACAAGCAACTTTAATCAGAAATTTAATCTTAAAAATTAAGGGACAGAGGTCCCACCGTGATCGCCATTGAAAGCACGTGGATACGTAAAAAAAAATGAATATGTCACAAGAAAGAACATATACGAATTGACACAAGATAAAAGCAATATGAAATATGGTGATATATTTATTGATATGCTTTTTAAGTTGTGTTACAATCCATCTCCTTCCTTTTTAGGGGATAGAAGCATCAAATATGTTTCTCATCACAACATCCATGGATAACAATCCTTCTTCCGCGTGCCCACATGTAAGATGTGTGGACCAAAACGTCGCCACCACTTGTGTATATGATTCTTGGTTCCTTCCTGCTCCTCTAATTTCAGAAACCTGCATTCAAAGAAACAAAAAATATTAGTAGCACCTGCAGATAAAATAAAACATGTATTTCCCAAGGCCTACTGTCAGTGTATGCATGAAAATATTAAAATGACTATCAAATGACCTCGGATTGACATGAAATTTTTATAGAAGCATAAATATATTATCAGAAGACCACTGCAAAAATAATAGTCTCAAAATTCCTCATATATTTGTATTCACTCCAGGGTGGGACGAATAGGCTTGCAACAATTTGTCAGAAAGCACCCTCTTCAATGTCCTGCTTAGGAAGCTCCAAATGACCTACAAAGTTGGTATTAGCTAATTGGGGTTGTTTTGGGAAGACCCAGATGGTCATATTTCTCCAATTTTGCCTCTAGGAACCAGATTTTTCTGGTGCCATCTGCAAGTTAGTGAAGGCGGGAAATGGCAAAAACCTGGTCAAAATTGCTCAGAATGAAATGCAATTTAAACTGTAACCTATTTAACATATCTAGAATAAAATTAAAAAGAAAAAATAAAAAAATCTATCACATATTTCTAATCATCTCGGGGTGGGGCGAATAGGATTGTGACAGTTTGGGGAGAACCCGGGGGCAGGACGCCCACCGTTTGGGACATTGTTTCGGCACCAATCCACTTTGGATGGGTCCAAAACTTATTATGGAGTGTTGTCAACAAATTTTTTGGATAGTTGTGGCCAAAAATCAGGTTTTGGGTCTGGATTCACACTTCCAATAGTCACCCAATAACCTCCCTTTCGAATGAGAGATTAAGGATGTGAAGGCACAAATCACAAGTAGGTATGTAAATTTGTAGCACTTCGTTGCTCAAATGATCCTTCTCTGTATATATTTTGGGTGAGAAAATTCACCAATTTATAGACCTTAGGGTCTCCTTTTTTGAATTGCGCATGCGAGGGTGCCACTTGAGTTAACTGTCCTATTTTTAGAGAAAAGCTAGTTCTCTGATTTAGAATCTCCTTGCATGAGGTCTCTAAAATAAATACATGCATGACTGAAGTCTCTCTTCTTGAATAAAATATATTCCTCGCAATTGAATGGGTTGAAGCCTTAGTTAACTAGCAGAGTTACCGAGGTTTGACTTTTTGCCAGTCAAAATTGCTATTCGCCTCACCCTGGGGCAAATGCTACTATTCGTCCTTGGGTGGGATGAATTCCAATTTTTATTCATCCTTGGATGGGACGAGTAGAAAGCAAGGTGTTAAAAAGGTGCCAAATTGACCTCTGACCTCTAAAACTATTTTTGGAAGTGGTTAGGACCACTGTTTAACCTCTGGGGGCTACCCTAGGGGCTGTGTGTGTCAATGCGATCAACGCTTGTCGTCACATAATCGGATTGGTGTTGTTTTGGTGTCTACACATACCAAATATCAACCAACCAGTTCACCATTTCCTCCTTCACATTAATAAAACCAATTCTAGTTTCAATGTAGAAAAAACTGTAGTTAAATTTGACTTTTCCAATCTTAGAAGAACATATTGAATTAGATGGATTGCCCTATTTTCACTTCTCCATTTGTTATGGTATGCCTTGGAATAGTTTTAGGGAATATTTGTGCCAAATTGGAACCTTCCAGTTTGCCATTTACACCTTCAAAATGATCATAAACTAATTCTAGTTTTCATATGCACAAAATCTTGTAGATGCTCTAGAACATGTGGTTGAGTATTTGATTTGTGCAAATATTTCAATTGTTGATTTATTGGTTGGCCCTTGGTGTATGGATACATTGATGATGAACGATGCATATTTTCATTAATCCCATGGTTATGCTAAAGATTTCATAGGATCTTGGTACATCACCTCTAAAATAATAGGAGTTTCCCTTTCATCCCTTATGCATTGAAAATTCTTTTTGACCTTTGTTTTGGAGAATTACACCTATTTTCATAAAACTATAGCTGGAATCCTTGATATTCTAGAGAAAAACCTACAATTTTTTATTTTAATTTGTATTTTTTTTATTTCATGCATAATACAAATTTTGAATCTAGATCGTCTAAAAATAAAAATTAAGGGTGGGAAATATTTTCAAATATCGTTAAGTTAGAATTTCAAACTTATAACCAAGACTTCCACTTCCAATGATTTTTATTATGCTTTATTACAGTTTATTTAGTGCTACATATATACAAAAAATTACAAAATAACTATAGAAAATATTTCGAAACAACAATATATCATTTTAAATTTTAAAATTTAAAATTTCTTCCACCTTTTCGAGTTTGAGAGATCAGTTCGGGTTTCATTTTCTCTACCTCCTCTCAGCTTTTTCGATGCCTTGGATGTGATTGATGTTTGTTCTTGGATGGTGTTGTTGGTTGACTATTAGTATCCTTTTGGAGATAGTTTGTTGGGTTGTGTTCATTTTTATCTCCCTCTGGGAACTGTTATGTAAGGTTGTGGGATTTCCTTAAAAATCCTCTTTCTTAATACTACTAAAAAAACAATATATCATTTTATGTAATTTACCATATCAACATCAATATGAACATAAATTACTATCAAAATACTTAGCATTAAATTATAGTATTTAGGCAAAATGGGTAGTTTTATGTGACATAACACTAAAATAATGAGATATTTTACTGTCTCATAATTTATGTCTTCCCGTGTCCTTTTTGGTATCGATAATGGCTAATACGACCTAGTTTTCTAACTTTCCCATTTGCACATTGGAAAACATGACAACACTGCACATATCTTCAACACTGCACATATCTTCACACATTCACACTTATTCTTGGCCAATAGTATCTTTCAACAAGTTGTTTAAAATTTTTATCTATTCTAAAGTATCCAAATAATCCTCCACTATGTTTTTCTCTTATCAAGTTCTCCCTCATTGAATTTTGTGGTATACATAACTATTGTTCCATGAACAATAATCCATTTTGGATAAAATAATCCAACTATAGAATTTTATATCCTAAAATAGGATCATTTCAAGTTGTCCAATATTCCTTGAAGTCCATGTTATCAACATAAATATCCTTCATAACATCCAAACCTATGCCTTCAATGTTTTTTGTGTCCATAAACAAGTTTATTCTACTTAATGAATCAACTACCTTATTTGAACTACCACTTTTATGCTTCTAGATAAATTATTAACTTTGAAGATACTCAACCCATTTCATGTCTTTGGTTTAACTTACCTTGAGTATTAATGAATTACAAAGCATTATAATCTATAAACAATAAAAATTGCTTTGCTATTATATAATTTCTCCACTTCTTGAGTTCTTGCACAATGGTATAAATTTGTTTATCATAAATTGAATATTTTTCTTAACTTCATTCATATTCTCATTGAAATAAGAAATGGGTCCACCTTATTGACTCAAAATGCCTCCAATGGTAGTTATGCTAACATTAAAATATACTTGAAAAGTCTTGTTAAAGTATGACAATGTAAATACCAACTACTCCATAAATTTCTCTTTCAATATTTAAAACCTCCTTTCTACCTACTCTATCCATTTGAATTCATGTCTACCTCATTTCATCATTTTTGTGATTGGAGTATAAACTCCATTGATATTTTTGATGAAGTTCATATAAAAACTAGTCATTTCATAAAAAAATTTAGCTTCAAACATACTTCTTGGTGAAGACTACTCCACAATTGCATTCACATTTGATGGATCCATTTTCAAACCATCCTTGCATATAAAACAATACAAGTATACCAATTTATTCTTCATAAAATTACATTTCTTCAAATTGATTACCAATTGTTACTTCAAATTTCACAAAACTCACCTTAGATGCATTAGGTGCTCTTCATTTTTCTTTCTAAACACCAAAATTTCATCCAAGTAAACCACTACAAACTTACCAAAAAAAGGATTTAACACCTCATTCATCAACATTATAAAAGTAATATATGTGTTTGTCAATCCAAATGACATAACTAGCCATTCATACAATTCCTCTTTGATCTAAAATGTAGTATTCCATTCATCTCCTTTGATTTGAATTTGATGGTAACTTCTCTTAAAATAAATCTTTGTGAAGTACTCTCATCCACTTAAATAATCCATAAATTCATCCATATGAGTTAATGGAAACATATACTATAAAATAATCTTATTTATTACTCTAGAGCATGTGCACATATACCATTCTCCTCCTTTCATAGATTCTAGTAAAGTTGGTACTACACATGGGCTTAAAGTCTCCTTGATCAACCCTTTGACTAATAGCTCTTTGAACTATATCTTCATATCTTCATTCTCCATAGGTATCATCCTATAGACTACCTCATTTGACAAACATGAGCTACGTATGAAATCTATTTGATCACTAATACTTCTCATAGGTGGTAACCCATCAAGTAATTCTTTTGAAAGAGTCTCAACATATTCTTCCAATAAATCCTTCACCTCAAGTAGAACTTCATCCATCCTATTTGTTGTCCCATATTTAATGTGTTATAAATTAAATGAAAATATGCTTCCCCATTCTTCATCTCCATTAAGAATTATTTTTCAAAGATCATGCAAACCTTTGAAATGTTGTACACCTCTTTTCCTTTTTTCTTATATGAACTTAATGCACAATTTTCATCATTTTTCTCAATAGTGTAGATGCTCACCCTATAATCATGCACTAATTTTCTATCAAACTACCATGGTCTTCAAAATAAGACAAGGAATACATCCATCAATGTGATTTCAGATAGAACTGCATCCTTCTAAGAACCAATTTGAATGTTTACCATACATTGTTTGATTACCAAAATTTGGTGCCCATGTTGCAACCATAATACTTTGTAGGAATTTAGATCCTCCGTTATATTCAAACCAAATTTCTCTACCATATCTATTAACACTAAGTTATCAATACTTCCACTATCCATAATCACCTTAATACACTTACCTCTTGATTTGTAAATTGTTTTGAATAGATTCCTCCTTTACTTTGGTTAATGCACCTCATTTGCTGATTTCAAGAATACCATTTTCATCATAAGTGAATACATATATAATAGTTTCTAGAGATTCCTCTACCATAAACTCCTCTTCCTGTTGAAAATTATCTATTTTCCTATTATTATGAGAAGCACTTGCTTATCCTATTGTGTTATTATCCTCTACCACTATTGCTTTGTCCTCTTCCATGAGAGGATATTACTCTTTCTATCACATTATTTTGTATTCTACACAACAATTTTTTCTCTTCCTTGAGCACATACTAATATGCCTCTTCAATAGTTCTAATTTGAATCATATTGTTCTTGTCATGTATGGATAATGTTAGTTCATTTATGTATCTTACCCATTTTTCTCATAATATTCAATATGACCATACCTTATGGACAATTTATAGAACTCTTTCTTATATTTTTTGAATCCCAAATCCTTTTGCTTGAGGTTTTAGAATCTTCTAAACAATAAAATTTGATAATTAATAAGTAGAAGTTTTGCTATTAATTTAGCTAAAAACTTATCCCCTGTTCAAATTCTATCCTTACTATTTTGTTATCTTTTTTTTGGACATGATCCCATAAAATTGAAGCAAGTCCCTTGAATTGTATACAAATAAATTTTATCCACTTTGGATCCTACATAGAGTCATAATAAAATAATCTTGTGATTATTATTCAATCTATCAATTCTTTAGGATTCAAAATTTGATTGAAATTGGGAGTATCCATTTTTGGCATACATCCCATATTTGAGATTTCAAAATTTAATTTTTGCTTCATTTCTTCTCCTTGCTCTTTATATAAATCTTTCACATGACCAATTTAATTCTCTTTAGTATCACTAATATTCTCAATACCAATACATCTACTTTGGGTAGTCCCAATTGCATCTAACATAGTATTAATCCCTCTTAACATTTTAGCTATGTCTATGGGTTGAGATTGTCGACCATGCAATATTTTTATTTATTGTTGTATCATATTCCTATAGTATGCATTACAACCAAATTTGATATCAAAAGTGATGTAGATAATATTGACTACAATGTCCTTTGAATAGTAAATCTCTCTTGACAATAGTCTAACAATACTACAAGTTTATGTGTACAACAATTAAATATGGTAAATATTTTATATGAAATCCTTGTTGTATGACACAAAAACCTTCAATACTTTGTATAACAATATTTCATTGTATTGTGGCATTCCAATGTATAACAATTAAGATTATCTAATGGATCCAATAGTACAATAATTGGATTATATGATGGATCCAATGGTATAATAATGTTCTATTGTACGGTATGTTAGAGTATATTACATTATTTGGTTATGTAAAGGTATCACCTTTTGGTACATTATTAGAGTAGGAGATTACTTTAGGGGGAAGTTAGCTAGTTACTTCAAGAAGTGTAATAAATGCACTATTGTCAATGTGCAAGATGTAATATGCATGTTGTTCCCTTCTACAACTATGTAGAGTGTTGGCAAAGGAATCTATCTTCCTATATAAAGGGCATCATGGTGAACACATCAAGTATATCAAGAACTTCAAGTTCATCAAGTTCATTATAGTAGAGAGTAGTATATAGTGGTAGAAATCCTTGATGGAGCATAATGTAATTCTCTAGCTTATATTCATGGAGTGACCATCACCTCCATATTGCATTGTATTTTCACCACTTTCTATTTATAGTAAAATTCAATCATATTGTAGAATTCTATTCTTTCATATTTTTTGCATCTAATTCAAACTTGTGATAGATCTCTCCCATTGTATATATTATCAAAAGTTAACAATGATATTAGAGCCACGGTGTATCCAATAGGATTATGGAGAGTCACAAGTGAGGACTGAAATAAATCATAGTTATAAAAATTTTAAGATTACATTTGGCTAGAGTCTTTCCACAAAGTTATAGAAAAACATGTGAATATTGGGACTCAACATTCATTCCACTAGTTTTATGAATAAACTAGTGAAGACTATTGATCTCAAGATATTTGGAAATTTTTCATGTTAACTACTGTATAAAGTTTATTTGTTTTAGAAAATTGACTCTCAAAAGTTAGGACACTTTCTATAATAGATAGAGAAGTATTTCACCTTCATTACCTAAAAGTCTATGTGAAAGCATGTCTATGGAAGCAAAGGAGTACCGAGTGCGATGCAAACAAAAGCATATGAAACGCTAAGTCCTATGAATGAACAAAGAACTAAAGTGCATGAGAAGGGAAAGCGAACGAAATGAAACGAGATGTAAAGCAAAAGCAAAGTGCAGCCTCTTTTATTAATTTTTCTTGTGATCAGGTTACAATACGTCTCCCCCCCTTTTCAGGGGCTCAGAGTGTTAGATATAGTTTTGTTACACCAATGGATGGTACACTTCCCTTCGGGATATTTCGTGTGCCCACATTTGAAATGGGTGGGCCAAACGTCACCACTTCTTGTGTGAATGAATCTATAGTTCCTTGTTTCCCCTGTGGTGTTGAGATCCTATGTTCAAAGAAATAGAAAACAATTAATAGCACATGCATATGGAGGGAAACATGCAATCCCCAAGGGCTCCAGTTAATGCATGCATGAAATAATTAAAACAGTGATAAAAAAATATTAGAATAAGATGAAACTTGAAAAAAAGCATGTAGATATCATCATGAAAACACTGCAAAAGTAAGAGTTGAGAAATTTGCTATAGATTTCAAATCGCTCTGGGGTGGGATGATTAGGACTGTCATAAAATGCCTAAAAGTGACCTCCCAAATGTCCCATCCAAAGGCCTCCAAAACACCTACAAACTTGGGGTTAGGCAAAA
Organism: Wollemia nobilis; assembly: GCA_028583015.1. Lineage (NCBI taxonomy): Eukaryota > Viridiplantae > Streptophyta > Pinopsida > Araucariales > Araucariaceae > Wollemia > Wollemia nobilis. The sequence goes on from JAQPPZ010017059.1 coordinate 2,749,174, forward strand.
TGGGGCATTTTGAGATGACCCAGAAGGTCGGATTTGGCTGATTCTACCCCGATCGCCTTGTATCCGAAGGTGCTCCCTGTATGTTAGTAAAAGCGTAAAACAATGAAACCACAGTCAAAACAAGTTAGAATGCTTTGAAATTTGAATTGCAGCATATATGAAACACATAAAACATGATGCAAAAGAAAAAGTGAAGAAATTCTATAGATTTCTAATCACTCCGGGTTGGGGTGATTAGGACTACAATAGTGTAGGGGGTGCCCGAAGGCAGGGCACCCGCCGTTTGGGGCTTGGTTTTGACACCAATCCACTTGGGATGGGTCCAAAACCTCCTAGGGGGTTGTGTCAAAAAATTGGGTGTGGGATTGTGGCCAATTATTCAGGTTTTGGGTTTGGATTGTGCTCCTAATGTTCACTCGATAACCTCCCTTCCAAAAGAGAGATCAAGGATGTAGGAAGCACAAATGAGGGGTGAGGGTATAATTCGGCAGCACTCCATTGCTCCAAATGATCTTGCTATGTCTTTTTTTTTGGGTGAGAAGACTCACCATTTTATAGACCTGAAGGTCTGCTTTGAATGTGCATGCAGAGGTGCCACTTGGCCATCATGCCTTGTCAGGGGAGAGGAGATTCCTCCATGATTAAGGGCTCCATGACTGCCTCTATGACTGCCTATTTGAGCTTTGAAACACTCACTCACCCTCCCATGAAGGTGGAGTTGAGTGGCATATCTGGGCTGCCATTTATCAAGGTTTGACTTTTTGCTCATCAAACCTACTATTTGCCCCACCCTAGAGCGATTGCTGCTAATCGTCCCGGGGTGGGGCGAATAGCATTCTAATCATCCCAGGGTGGAACGAGTAGGGAGCAGGGTGCTTGAAAGGTGCCAAATTGACCTCTGACCTTCCAAAACTACTTTGGGAGTGGTTAGGACCACTTTTTAACCTTTGGGGGCTGCCCTAGGGGCTGTGTATGCCAATTCGGTCAGTGCTTGTCGTCACATAATCAGATTGGTGCTATTTTGGTGTCTACAGATGCCCCTTTTTGGGATGCATTGTGCATGGCACAGTGCTGAGAAAAAATAGATAACCAAAGCACTTAATGATTAGGTTTTCTCAGTAACCTAACCAAATTTTGATGCCCCAAGTATGGAAAGGGCACGTATTCTTAAATCCTTGCTTCTGACGAGCTAAGGATCTTAGTTCAAGTGTTAACCTTTTTTGGTGAGGTGTTACTTGATCTTGGACATTGTTTAGTCATGAATAGGCAAAGGGCGCAACCTTTTGTCTATGGGAACCTTGAGTTCATTATTCTAGAATGCCAAGTGTTTTATCAGCTTGTGATTATTGCTTGTTTGCTGCCCTAAGTAAGGGCGTGATTGTCTTTGTCAATGATTCTTTGAATGCATGCCATTTCCTTGATTGGGTGTGTATTTGTTGATTGGTGACTAAGTGTGACTACCCCCTCAAGAGACAAATCGATGAGGGAATGATCGACATGAGAAAAACAATGAGTCGCTTGACCCAAGATGACTTTTTTAAGGGTGCCTTTAGTTGTTTTTCGTTGAATGCTTATGTAGTTTCCCAACAATCGAACTATTTTTGGTGGGTTTTAACCCTTTTTGTGACGCTTATTGGGGCTGAAATTGTCAAAAATCCGTCCTCCCGTGGAGTGGTCTGGCTATGGTAGCCTTCTTAGGGAGTAGGATATTGATAATTTGTGGGCCCGACGTCTATTTTATATGCCAAGAATGTCAGGCACAAAGGTGCCTTTGTTCGGCAATTTTATTGTTGTTTTTGGGTGGGTTTTGACCCTTTTTGTGATGCCTTTTGGGGATGAAATTGTCGAAAATTCGTCCTCCCGTGGAGCGGTCCGGATATGGTAGCCTTCTTAGGGAGTAGGATAGTGAAAATTTGTGACCCCAACATCAATTTTGGATGCCATGAATCATAGGCGCAAAGGTGCCTTTGTTCGGCAGTTTTATTGTTGTTTTTTGGTGCATTTTGGATGCAGTTTTGGTTGTTTTTGATTTTCTTGCTCTGTAATCATCCCAGGGTGGGATGAATACTAGTTTTGTAATCGTCCCTATGTGGGATGAGTGCTAACTAGAGTGTTTGTCTAAGGGTGCAACGATTATAGGCCTAAGAGCCTATATAAGGGCCAAAACTAGGTTTTGGGCTCATTTGCAATTGTTTTTTCTGGCGATTTGGAGCTGTGAGGAGGAGTGCTAGTTTGTGAAGCGTAGCGCTACCGAATTTTCATGGACACCATGAGTTCAAGGACCGGATCCTTGAGTGGTGGAGCCGAGGTGAGACTGGTAGGTGCTCCTTCCTTCTTGTTTTTTTTTTTTTTTTTATATGAATTTTTAAAACTTGCATTTTATCATTGTTTTTTATCACATTAAGGTTAAGACCTTAAATGAATGTTGTGGTTTTATTTGTTTTGTTTTGTTCATCATAAGGTTAAAAAACCCTAGTTTGAATTTTTGTGTTTTAATTTGTTTTTTTTGTGTTCATTATAAGGTTAAAAAAAACCCTAGTTTGAATTTTAGTGTTTTGATTTGGTTGTTTTTTTGTGTTCATCATAAGGTTAAAAACCCTAGATGATTTTTTTTTGCTTTTCATTTAGACTAAGATTAAAAACCCTAGTTTAAAGTTTGTTTTTTGTATTTTTTGTTTTTTTTTAGACTAAGATTTAAAAACCCTAGTTTAAAATTTGTTTTTTTTTTTTTTTTTTTTAGACTAAGATTAAAAACCCTAGTTTAAAATTTGTTTTTTTATTTATTTATTTTTTTGTTTTTTTTTAGACTAAGATTTAAAAACCCTAGTTTAAAATTTGTTTTTTTGTATTTTTTTGTTTTTCGAATGTTTTTGTTGTACATTGTGTTAATGTGTGTTTATTTTCACTGTTCATTTTGAAATTAAGGTAGAAACCCTAAAATGCAGTTTATTTTTGGTTTTGTTTGTATACATTGTTGTACATTCGTTTTGTTGTTGTACAATTTTTTTCGTTTTCATGTTTTAATGTTTTTGTGTTGTTTTTGTTTTTCAGGTTGTGAAGAGTCGGTACCATTAGTTGACAGTATTCTCTAATGCCCTGGAGGCATTGACTGTGGCATATTGGGATTGGCTTGATGCCCTTGGGCTCAAGCAAGTGACACGGTTGGAGCCTGTGGTGGGGGATCGAGCATATCTTATTGCCCTGATCAATTTGTGGGATCCTCGCACCAACACCTTTCATCTCCCAATAGGGGAGATGACAGTGACTCTAGAGGACGTGTATCAGATTCTACGGATTTCGATAGACGGGCTTCCCATTCGGATGACTCCTCGTGATCAATGAACGACGGTGCTGACACGATGCTTTGGGCATGCGACGGAGATGGGGGTGGATGGGACAGTGGAGAGGGCAGAGGGGGACTGCCTGATTGGCAAGATTCTGGTGCGATGGTGGTTTGAGAAGGGCATGTTGGGGGTGAGGCATGCATTACTCATGACCCTCATCTCCAACATGCTACTTCTCGACTCCTCAAGTGTGAGGTTCCCTTGGAACCTTCTTGAGGTAGTATTCAGACTTGTGGAGTGTTCGATTGTAGCACCACTAATTATGAGGTGGGGTCAGATGCTACTGGCATAGCTATATGATGAGTTGTACGAGGTTTACTATAGGATGTGGAAGGGGATTGGGTGCAGCTACCTATTGTAGTGCTAGGGGTGGTAGCACATAGCTGTAGAGCGGCCATAGGGGTTGCCTTGGACCACTCGAGGAGAGATGGTGGATAGGGAGATTGGGTATGGTGCTCTATGGTAGAGGTCAGAGGAGTAGGGGAAGAGTCGATGGTGGGCAGGTGTGGGTAGGGCACTATACTGATGCCTTCTTACATCTTGCTCCAGGGGAGGTGTTTTGGTGGCCATACTGGGACTGTCCAGCCTAGATTGAGGTTGGAGAGTGGCTTCGATGGGTGTGTAGGGGGAGATGGTTGATCGAGCATCATGGGACCGAGCAAGAGTACTTCCCATACATCCGGGTGACTCGATAGTTTGGGGTGCACCAGGGATTTCCTGGTGAGCCCTTGATCTATCGACGTCGAGGTGATGAGAGGACTCTAGCCTAGCTGATTATTGAGCCATTGGGAAAGGAGTTTGATGCAGTGATTGATATCCCTGACATGGACAATGTTAGGGTGACTTTCGAGTATGACCAATGGTGGACGATGCTATGATGGTGGGGTGAGGGTCCTCTAGGAGGTCCAGATGTAGTAGCAATAGGCGGTGGGGTTGTGGAGGCACCAGGGGAGGGTTGGGGGGCTCCATGTGATGATGTGGATATGGTGGAGGTAGATGACTTGATTGGGGATGATTTAGGGGTTTCAGAGTAGCTATATACATAGGACATCCTAGAGTAGTGGGTGCCAGAGCAACATGCCATCCTAGAGATGCCCATGCCTCAGGCAATCACAGGGGATATGGAGGCTAGGTTTCACATTGAGATAGCATGATTGGAGGAGCTACTTCGAAGATGGGATGAGAAGCACAACATCAAGAGGGATCACATGTGGTATCGGTTGGCATAGCGGGATGAAGCATTGGTTGCATACCGTCGATGGGATGTGGAGTGGGGTCGATTTCGAGTGGATTTGGAGGCTAAGATTATCTGCCTTGGTGGATAGTTACCTGAGCTCATTGGAGGTGGATCTTCGCATCAAACGAGAGATAGTGAGACTGAGTAGTCTACTTCCTCTCATCATAGGTAGGTGGGTGAGGGTAGCGCTAGTGGGCATGATGCAGGGGCTAGCAGTAGCCGCCCTGATAGGTCCCATAGGACCCACACCATTGGGGGTAGTTCCAGTCGCACCGATCCTACGTGATCATGGTGGCCAACTCCCTAGGCTTTGGGGTTTTTGAATTTTTGATTTTTTTTTGTGAGGTTAGAGGACTATTTTATTGTAGCCTGAGGGCATTTTTGACTTAATATATACATGACTTTCTTTTTGGATTATTTCCTTGTTATGGTTTATGGTTTATTCATGCACATTTATTGATGTTGATGTATGCATATGTTATTATGAATGCGGATGTTTTTGACTATATGGATGTATGCATATGGAATGGATGGAATGATTTATTGGTATGCAGGTGGTGGCACCATGGACTATACAGGATTTACTAGCTTTTTGTGCTATGTGATTGCTTTGTGAGATGACTTTTCATGTAATATTTTTGTTTTTGTTTGTTTTGTATTTTTTGATGGTGATGTAAGTAATGAAATGTACCACAGGTGTTCTAGAATGTAGTTAAGGTTTTTTTGAGACTCAGATGTTTTAACTAACTATCCAAGACTATACATTTATCTTACAAGAATTTTGAACAAGGTACGAATCAGACTTGAGTTTGACCAAGTTATTTCACATCCCTGTGTGTGCGATTGAATTTGTTTATGTGGTAGTTGTCAGGATATCACCAGTGTCAGATAGGCTATCAACCAAACCTATACTGAGGATCACCTATGTAGCTCCACTAACTCCTTTGTTGTATTTAGTAATATTAATCTATGGTGCAATCTAGGATACCATAAGCTAGCTCATCCACATGCAAACATTGATCTGTACACAGTTTTAATGCGACAGATATATCGTCATGCGGGAGGTTTACCGCCAGTGACCAGCAGGCTATCCACCAAACCGGTACTAAGGATCACCTCATGACCTTCCGAATGCTGAGAGTTCCAGGGATTCAAGTTTGACTCCCTTCTTTTCTTTACTTTTATTGGGATACTTGCTCGCGTATGTAGTGATAAAAATCATTGTTTATTTTTTTTATTATTATTTTTATTTTGAGCAAGGGATTGGAATTTTGAGTGATGAGAATCACTATTTCTTGTGCTTTTTGATGTATGCACTGTGTGGGTTTTGATGTCAAACTGTGGAGTTTGTACTTTGACTTTTTGCAATTTTTTTTGGATATTTGCAACTTTTTGAAAATTTTGGATGCTTGGAGAATTGGGTAGGGAAGATGCTTGTCCTTTTGCCAACTCTCAACATTCTTGGGGTCATTCGCATAGGGGGGTGAGCAAGATAACCTTTTCACTATATGGTATCCTAGATTGCTTTGTAGGTTTCATCTTTATTTCACACAACTTGGGAATTTTTATGTGTTTTAACTTGTGTGGGGATGCTACATAACAAGGTGTGATCCAAGTAAAACTCTACCTTTGTAAAATCTGTCTGACTTTGTATAGTTTTTGGCTAGAAAACTAAAGAAAACTAAGTTACGGAAGCCCTGCATACATTAGAAGACAACTAATTGTGAAAAATGTGGATGGAATTTATTTTTGTTGGGCTATTTACAAAGTGGAAAAATGTAGAAAATGATGGAATTGCCGAGTAATTACAGTCTATGGTGCCTTTGACCTGTATGACCAACAAATATGTAATGTATGTTTGCGATGCCTAATGCAACTTATTGTTTTTGTGTTTTGATTTTTAAGAGTATGCATGGAAGTGAGATGCAATATTTTTGTTATTTTTTATTATGTTTTGTTTTTTTTTGTTTCTGAATATTTGTTTTTTGACCAAGCGATTGTGGGAATCCTTGGAGCTTTTGGTTTGACCAAAGGAATTATGGATGCCTTTGGGGCATTTTGGGGTTGACCAGGAGATTGAGGGAATCCTTGGAGCTTTTGGATTGACCAAAGGGTTTATGGATACCTTTGGGGTGTTTTGGGGTTGACCAAGCAATTATGGGAATCCTTGGGGCTTTTGGGGTTGACCAAGCGATTGAGGGAATCCTTGGAGCTTTTGGTTTGACCAAAGGGATTATGGATACCTTTGGTGCATTTTGGGTTGACCAAGTGATTGAGGGAATCCTTGGGGCTTTTGGTTTGACCAAAGGGTTTATGGATACCTTTGGGGAATTTTGGGGTGACCAAGCGATTGTGAGAACCCTTGGGGCTTTTTGAGGTGGGCCATGGCTCTTTTAAATGTGGAATGGCCTCAAATGACTGATGTTCAAGGGTTCTAGTTCCTTGATTCCTTCAAGAGAGGTGAGATGGTATGTTCCAAGTCCTATTTTACTATCGATGACATAAGGACCTAACCAATTTGCCGTGAAATTGTCCCTTAAATGGGGCGGCAAGTTAGAATTTTGTTGGTTCTCTTTTTAGACCAAGTCACCAACATGAAAGTCCCTCAGGTGAACTTTCATGTTGTATGCTTTCTTAAGTCATTCTTGATAGATACGTAAATTCCCAAGAGCATTGATGCATCGTTCGTCAAGCAATGTAAGCTGGTCTAATCGGGCCTACTATGTAGTGTCATCATCGATGAACTCTTGCATTAATATGTGCAGGGAAGGTATTTCCAACTCGAGAGGCATGACTACCTCGGAGCCATACACCAATGAAAATGGAGTTGCCCTAGTGGGCATCCAAATGCTAGTGTGATAAGCCCAAAGAGCAAGCGGGATTTGAATGTGCCAATCCTTATGACTATCTATGACCATATTTTTAAGGATGGCAACTAGCATTTTGTTTGATGCCTCTACTTGCCCATTTGCCTACGGATAATAAGGTGTCGAAAAACTATGCTATATTTTGTACTTTGTGGTCAAAGCACGCACGTCTTTGTTCTTAAATGATGTCCCATTATTCGAGATGATATTGGATGGAATACAAAAATGACATATGATGTTATGTAAAATAAACTCTACAATGTAGGGTCCAATCATAGAGGTAAGTGAAATTGCTTCCACCCACTTGGTGAAGTACTCTGTGTCCCTTATGATAAATGTGTGATGACTTGACAATGCAGGGGAGATATTTTCGATGAGATCTAAGCCCCATTGTGAAAATGGCAAAGTCGATTGGATCGGTTGCAAGGCATGAGAAGGTACATGTGTCAAATTAGCATGGTGTTGACATTTCATGCACTTCCTTACATACGTGCAACAATCTCACTCTAAAGATGGCCAATAATAGCCCATGCAAAGGATGCGCTTTACGATGGCCATACCACTAAAGTGGCCACCACATGTACCATTGTGCACTTGGGTGATCTCCCAAGAGGACTCTTGTTGGTCCAAGCAATGGAGGAGGATGCCTTCGTAGCTTCGATGGTACAAAATGTCTCCTAGCAAGACATGTTTTGCCACTTTCTATTTGAATGATATTTTCATGGCATGTGACAATCCAAGTGGGAGGCTACCTAACTTGAGATAGTCTCTTATGGGTGTGTACCAATCCTACTAATCAGAAACCTTGATGGTATGAATGGTCAATCCCTCTTGAAGTTCATCCCTAGAAAAAGATGAGAGGGAAAGAACTTGTAAGAATAGCGTTGTTTTGCTATTAATAGGGGTCAGGGAGAACAAGGACCCCCATTTGGCGTGATTCAAATTATCGTGGATTCGAGAGAATTTATCCAGAGATGGTTCAATCTGGATTAGGTGGATTCCTGGCATTAGGTCAGAGCTTACATGCTCCATCATGGATTGTGATAATGTTTTGACTTGAATGGTTGTCATTTCACTAGAAGGGTCTTGCGGGATTAGTGACCCCAAGGAGGCCATAGTGTCCGCAAAATGATTCGATGATCGAGGGAGTGCCTCGATGTTGTACCATTCAAGCTTTGCCAAGAATTTATCCACAAGGGCTTTGTAGGCCTGTAGAATTGGGCATTTGCATTGGAATACCCCTTTCACTTGGTTGACAATTAATAGTGAATCACCAAAGATATTCAAGCATTTGATGTTCATGGTGATGGCTATCTGAAGACCTATGAGCAAGGCTTCATATTCAACATTGTTATTGGTGCACGAGAAATCAATTTTAAATGATAGAGGCATTGGAGCCCCTTGTGATGTGAAGAATATGATTCCCGTGCCACCCCCTTGCTCACATTTAGAACCATCAAAAATAGGGTTATGTCGGCCTGTGACTCAGGCTCATCAGAATCTGGTGATTCTAAGACATGGAAGACCCCATCATTGGGTAGCTCTATGGTCAGAGGTTGATCGTATTTGAGAGGAGCCTTTGCTAGTTGATCGATGATGACTTGACATTTGATGGACTTCTATCCAATGAATTCGATGTCAAACTCCGTCAACAACATGATCCATTTTATCGTGCAACTACTATGATAAGTACGAATCATCATGTATCACAATGGATTCTCCTTAGACACAACATACGTCGTATTGCTCAGCATGTAATGGCATAGATTTTTGGTGGAAAATACCACTACTAAGCATAGATTCTTGATGTATGCATATTTAAGTTCATAACTGACCAGGGTGCGGCTAAGATAGTAATTAGCCTATTATTTATGTAGTTCATTTTTATAGGCTAGCATGGCGCCCAGTGCCACCTCAGTAGCTGAGATGTATAAATAGAATGACACTCCTGGTCTAGGTGGTGCCAATACTGGTGGCAAAGCCAAGTATTGTTTGATGTCATTGAAGGTTGACTAGCACTCGTCATCCTAGTGAAATGCTACCCCCTTGTGTAATAATTTATTCATGGGTCGACACTTGTCAGATAGTTGCGCTATGAAGCTCTTGATCGACGCGACCTTACCTTGCAAGCTTCTGAGCTGCTTGATGGTGGTTGGGGGAAGCATTTCAAGGATTTCCTTGAATTTATTTGGATCTACCTCGATGCCTTATTTTGAGACTATGAAACCCAAGAGTTTTCCAGATGTGACACCAAATACGCACTTCTTGGGGTTTAGCCTAACTTTGTGTTCAATGAGGTGATCAAGGATCTTGTGCAAGTCATCGAGATGATCTCAGCACAAAAGAGATTTGGCCAACAAATCATCCACATAATCTTCCAAAGTTTTATGCATGTGATCATGGAAGATGTATGTCATAGCGCGTTGGTAGGTGGCGCTAGCATTTTTAAGGCCAAAGGGCATGACCTTATAACAAAATGTCCCCCAAGGCATCGTGAATGCCATTTTGAGTTGATCATCGGGATTGATATGAATATGGTTGTATCCCAAGAAACCATCCATGAGGGAAAGCATTTTGTGGCCTGTTGTAGCGTCTACCAATGCATCGATGCTAGGCAAGGGGAAATCATCCTTGGGACTCGCTTTGTTTAGATCTCGAAAATCGGTGCATATGCGAATCCTCCCATCAGGATTTTTGATAGGCACCATGTTGGACAACCATGGTGGGTAATCTACGCAGATGAAAAACTGTGCATCCAACAACTTTTGTAATTCATATTTTACCATTAAGGCCACTATTGGGTGCATCTTACGTAGTTTTTTCTTGACTGGCTTGACTGTTGGATCAAGTGTTAGATTATGCGTGACTAGCTACGGGTCTAGCCCTAGAATGTCTTTGTAGGACCATGCAAAAACCTCCTTCTTCTATTTGAGAAGGGAAATGTAATTGGTTTGCTCTTAGAGGGATAGACTTACCCCCAACTTGATGATTTGTGGATTCATTGGATCCGAGCCGATGTCTACATCAGTCGTCTCTTCGACTGACATGTGGGACCCATCCTCCAACTGGTGTGGAGTTGGGATCAAGTGGATATCATTTGATGAATTTAGATCTACGTTTGGAACATCGGGTTCCTCTTCAGCATGGAAGATATCCTGAGTTGGTCCTGGGGTGAAATGAAGCATCTCACCGCAAGGCCAATACTTTGATGGGGATGGTGGCGAGTTAGCATGATCCTAGTCTATGGCATCTAGGTTTAGATACAATGGTCATGTTGGATCGACTAGATTGTAGATGGGGGTGGTTAAGTCAATGGAGATCATGTTGATGAAGTGAATTTGGTCTCCATTACCGCGCGGGTGGTGACTCGGACATCCTTGGTGATCTTTGTGCTTTGGATCTGGCTCTATGGGTATTGGCACAAATGGATTGACCCTATGTGCGAATAAAAGGATAGGGTCTGCCCTTGGCACTGATGGCTCTATAGGGTCTCTGGGTGGAAGGTGCTCTCTATATGCCTGAAGTGGCGGATGCAACACTTGGTCCAATTATGCCTGGTTCAAATGCCACCTATGCCTTGGCCCCATGTTTAGCTATTCAAACATGTCGTCAATGTCCATGGGGTATTGTTGCTACCGCATATGGTTGAGATATGCCATCTCAGTCTCATATTCATAATCACTATCAGATATCCATAGGCCTTCATTGGCTCTGATAGCTATTTGTGGCATGTGAGGCTCATTCTGCTCGAGCAAGTTAATTTGGTCCCATCAGGGTTGTTCCACTCTCTACGGGAGGACCTGATTCTCTTGAGGTGGTAGTTGCTCGATTGGAGCATTCAAGGGGAACATCGCCATGAAGTTCTCCTGATAGTCATCTATGGGTGTCACTTGCGAGTGATTGCTATCAGACTCGAAAGGGTCCCAAGGTGCTACCTCATACTCTAACTCATCTGACTTGTCTTCTAAATATCCTTCTTGGAGGAAAGTTCTTGAACTTTCCCATTTCTCGATCAAAGGGGAGGAGTTGTTGAGGCCCACAAGGTTGGTTTTTAGCAATGGGAGATAATCCCCCAATGTGTATGTTGTGTTAGTATTGGCATATGGATCTTGTGCCAACCCATCCTTGTTTCCTAGCCCTAGGTCTTGCATATTTTCTACCAAGATGTCAAGGGGTAGAGGGTGGTTGAACCCTACTCCTAATTTTTCGTATGGCATATGATATCTTGGTTGACAAAGAATGCGCACCCCTTGTTCATATTTACCCAACCCATATCCATGCCAATTACATTGGCCAAGGTATTTCAAAGCAAATTCTGGGTTGGATAGATAGTTGACGTTCTCAAAAAAGGGCTCTTCGTCCTCTTCCTCTTGCAGGTAAGGTTCAATGCCGTTGTCGAGGCCCCCATATACAAAATTTATCTTATTTGGTGGGTAGCCTAGAGGGACAATAGTGCCGATGGGGAGGCGAGGTCTCCCCATGTCCTGCATGGACTCAAGCATGGGTGTTTCCATAATTTTTCGTACTAGATACTCCCCTAGGCCTGTATTGGCCATCTCAACGATGATCATTGGTGGTTGAGGGGGAGGGAATGGGAGTTCTTCTTGGGTCCACTCCATTTTGGGTGAACCAGGCATCTCGACTTCCATTCGATTGGGAACCTCTTCGATAGATATGGTTGAGACCAATGGTGGTATCTCTTCTAGGGGCTTCTTCCCGTTGTCCTTCGGTGTGGCCACCATAGGTGGTGTCATTGGTGAAGGACCAGATGATGAAGATGGGCCTAATTGGTGATTTGAGGGACTTAATAGTAGGGATGTATGCATAATTAGACCCTGTTTGGATGGATTCAACTAAAAGTCCAAATGTGTTGATGGGAGGGTCGATTGTGGCATCAGTTGCATCGCATTGCAATACTTGAAGGGCTCTAAGTCTGCTAGGACTACATGCACTTGCCCTTCGTATGTGTACTTTAGGCATTGATGGGCTATCGAAGGGACACACTTCATGTCCTTGATCCAAGGCTAGCCCAACAAGATATTGTAGGCCATCTCACCTTCCAGGATGTGGCACAATGTAGGAATAGTCTTTTGTCCCACTTGGATGGGCAGAAAAAATATGCCAACCGTCGAGCATATCATGTCATTGAATGCTCAAAGAGTATAGGTGGAGGCCACAATGTGAGATGGTGGCAACTTGAGGTGTTTCAATGTTGTCATTGTGATTATATTACTGGATGAGCTAGTGTCCACCAACACCCTCTTAAATGGAATCTCGTTGACCCATGCAATGACGTGTAGGGGTGGATCCACCATATCACCAGTCACCGATTTCAATTCGTCTTCTCTAAAGGTGATGACTAGTTCTGTACATCATTTTACATGTCCCACAAAGTTGTTGAAAGAGTTTGCTTCGTGGGGCTATAGCTCGATGGCTTTGAGTATCTCCATTAGAGCCTCCCGATGGGGCGATGATTTTTGGATGAGCTCATAGATGGAGAGCCTAGCCGACGTGGTCCTTAAAATTTGGGTAAGTTTAGTCCAAATCATGGCCACTGGTCTAGGCAGGGGAGGTTGCATAGGGTGTTGTTGAGGTTGTGACGTTGATGGAACCTCTCCTGTAGCTGTAGTAGGGGCAGCTGTGCTTGGGTACCTCTTGTTCCATGTCACTATGCTTATCATCCCTACATACCCCTGCATGGGGAAGTTTTGTGTCACCTCATTGACTTGTAGAGTTTTTTCCTATGCATCATGGGCAAGGCATGGGGTCCTTGAAGACCTCCATCTATTGTTTGCTTGGTGCTACGAGATTATCCACCGTTAGCATTTTATTGTCTATTAGGTCTTGCACTAAGCTTTTGAACTTCCAAAACACGTAAAGGTCATGTCCTTTTTGCCATTGAAAACTACAATACAAGTCTTCCCTATAGCCCTTGGGTTTTGGCACATTGGGGTCTACGAGTCGACTTTTTGGTAGGTTTATCAAGTTTACCATGGAAAAAGCGATCAAACAAGGAGTCTTTAGACTCTGTGAAGGGTGTGAATTGTTGCCTAGGGCGACGTTGCTGATTTTGCTCTTGCCTATGATTTTCCTTCTCATAGCTGTCAAGAGGAACTCCTTGGTAATTAGCCTTTGGGGGTTGTGTCGTCTATGCAGGATTTGGTATGTTTATGGCAACCTGATTGATCACAATGGGTTTCGGTTGCATGGAACCAATTTTGGCATTTTTTGGCCACTATTTCTTGCATGTCTTGGCAATCTCGCCATCCTGTATCTTGATCTCCTCAATTATTTTGGCTTGCACCAGGGCTTCCTTGAGAGTGGCATATTGCTGCAGCTGCAATAGCATGGAGATCGATCTTAGGCAACTTTTTGAGAACATTTGGGTCAGGTCGGCCATGGGAGGGAGGTAAGGAAGCCTTGAAAGCAACGTCCTCCACCAATTTCCATAAGCCACCATGGTCTCTTCCTCATACTTCCTAAGGCTAGCTAGGTCACTTAATGATGCCTTTTTCTTGGTGTTGAAGGTGAAACGTCCAAGGAACATGTCCACTAGCTGGTCCAGGTTGCTGATGCTATGCTTCGGCAACTAGGTAAACCAATTCGAGGTAGGGCCTGTGAACGTGGTTATAAATGTTCTTAGAAGCAAAGCATCATTTTCCTAAATGCCAAAGCATTGACTCAAGAATCTTGTCACGTGCTCTTGGGCATCCTCATCCCCTCTAAAAATCACCAATTGAGGCATTTTGAAGTGTTCAAGGTATGGGGGTGCCGACACTGAAGGATGCACAAGGTGACTACGGAGATGGTGTAAAGTGGGATTTTTGGGCCTAAAAGTCTTGGTCTCCATAGACTCTAAGCGCTCTAGCAACGCTTTGTATGCATCGAAATATTTGATCTCTTCCTCCTTGGTTTTTTCCCATTGTGAATTATGGGGAACTTGAGGCCTATGGAGGGGTAGCCGGATAGCACCCCCTACCTTGGTAGGGCATTTCAGCCCGCTCTTCTTCTTGCTTGAATCCCTCATAGGCTTCTTGAGGAGTTCCTAGGTGTGACCTATAAACACTCGAGGAGGGCACCCATCATTGGTTATGGGAGTGGTCTCCCGCTCAGGTCTAGGAGGTCTTGGAGGCAATGCTTGATAAGGTCATGGAGACCTATCTCGTACCAAGGGGTTGTGCCTCTCATAAAGCTCTATCTTATGTGTTCGAGGGGTTGGAATCCTCTCATGCATAATGTTTTGGAGCAACTCATCTATCTGACACTGAATGCGCTCTTTGCTAAGATGGTATAGGTGCTCTAACTATTGTTGATATTGCTCAAGCTGCATGATTTGCGCTTGGCGGTAAGTATGTTTGGCAACTACCAAGTCGATTTGTTCTATCGTCATAGGTCTAGGAGGCCTAGATGCCTCCCCTACATATCTACCTTGGTCGTAGTGATCCGAGATCTCTATAGGTCGCTTCCCTCTATTGAGGTCCACAAGCATTCACCCGAGGCTCTGGCCTTAGTAGGTGATCTTGATAAATAGCAGGTGTGAAGGCGCATTGCTCCCATGCTGTGTATTGCTCTTGAGGAATATAGTGGTTTTCCTCATGCTCCCTTTCATATATGTGAAAGGGACGGGTGGAGTTGGCTCATCTTGTCTGAAGAGCCTTGCGCTCTAGATTTTGCCTATTGTTTCTAACAGCAATGAGGGGTAGAGGAGGGATGATATAATCATGTGGCCCCTCCTTATGGACCTTATGCTATTCTAGTGCTTCATCGCATGGTGGCCACTCATAATGAGTGTCTAAGGGGGCCTTCCTATGTATGTACTCCTCCTAAAAGGGTCTATGTTGAATGGGAGTGCCCCTCAAAGGGGTGCCTCTATAGTCCTGTTCTATCATGGTATGATGTGGACTATTTTGTGGGTCAGGCCGCCAAGGTGGTATGATCAAGTCCTTGGGGCTATACCAGAGGTGACTTGTTCCCCCTTGTACACTTTTTGCAGCTTCTGCCCATGATTGGGCTTGGCTATGGGTGTACACCATGGTGGTGGTTCTCTAAAAGATGCGTATGTTTTTATCTTCTTTACAATTTTTTATGCTACACCAAACAAACGGGACCACACACACAAAGAAGTGATTATCTCGTTTATAGATTAAAGGTGTGTCCTAAATCTGGTTCAGTGTGTTTTGATTTTTGTTTTGAAAACATTGTAAAGAAATTTTTTTGTACATGCAATATGAGGGCTCTTATATCTCCCAAAATGGTTTCCCATTCAATATACCACTGCCAGGGCATTATACCGAACCTCTTAATATACCTGCCCTTACGTGAGGGAAACTATTGGGACATGAGAGCAGAACAGTACGTGGAACATAGGCAGTACAAAAGGGGAATCACTCTATTTTTGGAACCTACCATAGAAGACTTATCCTCATGCACTGGGAATCACCCCCGCTACACTTGGTCAGCTTTCATCAGGATTTACGTCTAGAAACAGTCACGATCGGGGTTATGTATGCAAAATTCAAGCCAAGGTGGTGATGAAATCCATCGTTGGTCTTGATCAAGTGTTGGGGTTTTATGACCAACTCCTTGATTTTTATATTATCACGTGGTGTGTGGGGTTATTTTTACTTGCGCAAAGAAAAAAACATGCAACACTTATCTATCAAGCAAAAAAATAGAAAAATCATAGAAACAGAGATAGAAAATTATAGAGGGTGTTTAGACAACCTACCTCTTCTCTACCCACACCAGATGCCTCTGAGTTTCTGCTCAAAAAATGCACAAAGAGCTAATCATCCTAGGGTGGGACGAATAGCAGATCTGTATTCATCACAAGGTGGGATGAATTTCCATTCATCCCTGGGTGACATGAATTCCAGCTCTGTATTCATCATAGGGTGGCATGAGCAGCAGTCCAGCGCCTAAAGGATTAACACCTGTAAGCAAAAACATAAGATTTTTGATCAAAAATTGGATTCCAATAGCATTGGATAGGGTCCCACCATGATCACCACTAAAAGCATGTCTACAAAAGCATAGGTGTACCGGGTGTGATGCAAACAAAAGCATACAAAATGCTAAGTCCTACGAATGAACAAAGAACTAAAGTGCATGAGAAGGGAAAGTGAGAAGGGAAAGCGAACGAAATGAAATGAGATGTAAAGCAAAAGAAAAGTGCAACATATTTTATTAATTTTTCTTATGATCAGGTTACAATACATATCCCCCAATTTTCAGGGGCTCAGAGTGTTAGATATAGTTTTTTTACACCAACGGATGGTACACTTCCCTTCGAGATCTTTCGCATGCCCACATTTGAAATGGGTAGGCCAAAAATCACTACCACTTATGTGAATGCATCTATAGTTACTTAATTATCCTTCGGTCTTGAGATCCTATGTTTAGAGAAACAGCAAATGATTAATAGCACATGCGGATGGAGGGAAACATGTAATCCCCAAGGCCTCCGATTAATGCATACATGAAATAATTAAAATAGTGATCAAAACATATCAGAATAAGATGAAACTTGAAAAAAAGCATGTAAATATCATCATGAACACACTGCAAAAGTAACAGTCAAGAAATCTATTGTAGATTTCTAATCACTCTAGGGTGGGATGATTAGGACTGTCATAAAATGCCCGAAAGTGACCTCCAAAATGTCCCATCTAGAGGCCTCCAAAACACCTCAAAACTTGGGGTTAGGCAAAATGGGGCATTTTGAGATGACCTAGAAGGTCATATTTGGCTGATTATTCCCTGATCACCCTATATCCCAAGGCGCTCCCTGTATGTTAGTAAAAGCATAAAACAATGAAAACATAGTAAAAATAAGTCAGAATGCTTTGAAATTTGAACTACAGTATATATGAAACACACAAAACATGATGCAAAAAAAATAGTGAAGAAATATATTATAGATTTCTAATCACTCTAGGGTGGGGCGATTAGGACTATAATAGTGCGAGGGGCACCCGGGGATAGGACGCCCACCGTTTGGGGCTTGTTTTTGACACCAATCCACTTGGTATGGGTCCAAAACCTCCTAGGGAGTTGTGTCATTAAATTGGGTGTGGGATTGTGGCCAATTGTTTAGGTTTTGGTATTGAATTGTGCTCATAATGTTCACCCGATAAACTCTTTTCCAAAAGAGAGATAAAGGATGTAGGAAGCACAAATGAGGGGTGAGGGTATAATTCGGTAGCACTCCATTGCTCCAAATGCTCCTGATCTATCCTTTTTTGGGGGGTGAGAAGACTCACCATTTTATAGACCTGAAGGTCTGCTTTGAATGTGCATGCAGGGGCGCCACTTGGCCATCATGCCTTGTCAGGGGAGAGGAGATTCCTCCATGATTAAGGGATCCATGACTTCCTCTATGACTACCTCTTTGAGATTTGAAATGCTCACTCGCACTCCCATGCATTTAAGGTGGAGTTGAGTGGCAGATCTGGGCTGCCATTTGTCAAGGTTTGACTTTTTTCCCATCAAACCTGCTATTCGCCCCACCCTGGAGCGATTGTTGCTAATCATCTTGGGGTGGGGTGAATAGCATTCTAATCATCCCAGGGTGGAATGAATAAGAATTAGGGTGCTTTAAAGGTTCCAAATTGACCTCTGAACTTCCAAAACTACTTTGGGAGTGGTTAGGACCACTGTTTAACCTCTGGGGGCTGCCCTAGGGGTTGTGTATGCCAATTTTATCAGTGCTCGTCGTCACATAATTAGATTGGTACTATTTTGGTTTCTACACTATGTGATTTCCTCATGCAGAGATTAGTTTTTTTGTTGTAGGAAAATAGACATTGTAGATCCATGTAGGAGAGACTTGAGGAGAAGATTCATGGAGAATTTTAGATATTAGAGATCTCCATTACTATATTGAAAAACCTCTCATTGTAGAAGAAAAGGCCATAGAAGCCTTGCACCTGAAGAAAAGGCTATATAAGCCTTGTACCAAAAGAAAAGACCATAAAATCCTTGATCCAAAAGAAAAATGCTACAAAAGCCTTGATCCAAAATAAAGGACCAAAGAAGCCCTAATTCTGAAGAAGACTCCAAAGACAAGTTCTTGATCCAGAAGAAGACTCCAAAAAAGAGTTCTTGATCCAAAAGAAAACTTTAAAGAAGAGTTCTTGATCCAGAAGAAGACTCCAAAGAAGATTTCCTAAATAAGACTATATAGAAGAGTCCATGAAACTGGAGATTGGTGATCTTATTTACTAATTAAAGACTTATTTTTGAAGAAGCTGAAGAGATCCATAAAAGACCTCATTGTAAAACTTCTAGTTATGTAAGAGATGGAAATGGACTAGCAAAGTCCTATTTCTGATCAGAGAAACAATAAATTTTAGAGATACAAGAAGAATATATCATTACCAACACTTCCACAAATAGAAATTTGAAGGAAATGTCTCATTTTGAAGACCATAAAAGCTACAAGATTGAAGATCTTAGAGAGGTATCAAGGAGAAATATTTTAGAGCCTTTTTGTAGAGCTCATATAATTATCATCAAAAGTGTTCCTAGAAAAACTCATTGGATAAATCCACTACCAAGGAGAATATCTTGATAGTGAAGGATTTGGGACAATTATAACCATCCAAAAACAAGGCTAAGAGGAGAATAAATTGGTAAAGAGTGCCAAATATTGAAGAATAATATAGTGAAAACTTCAATATATTTAGAATATTGAGAAGAAGATCTCATTTGATGTCAAAGTTCAATAAGAATATTTAAGGAGGATTCATAAAGAAGAAGCCTACAAAATCCAATATATTTGTGGATTGTCTATCACATCAATAAGGCACAATTTAGAGATAATATTTTTCTGAATCTATAGCAAAAAAATAGAATATCACTTGAAGGACAACCCACCAAATCCTATGCTCAAGACAAAAGGTTCGAGACCACATTTTGGTGAAACAAAAATTTGTGGAATTCAGCCACAAAAGCCATTAAAATTAAGCAATTTGGGTACAATTATTTGAACTTTAAATAAGGTTTCATTATCAAGTATCATTAAGCACCATATTTGGATTAAAGTTTTAAAAAGAAGGGATCATATTACAATATTCAAGAAGGTGCAAAAGATAGTTATTTTAATATATTTTATTGCACATTAAAATAGGAGTTGGATGTATTTCAAAATAAATAAATTTATCATCTACCTATTATCTATTTAGAAAGAAAAAAGACTACATCCTACAACACTGATTATAGTGAAAAAATACATATTATTTTTAAGGGTTCATTATAATTACTCTTGAGAACTTTATATATTATTAAGTGCATTAGAAACTACTTTGAGAGTTTATTTACAGGAGTAATAAGGATATATTATTGTTACCATTAAAGTGCATTAAGTTGGAGGTATAATTAATCCATTTACACTATACTAGTTGATCTTTAACTAGCTACTCTAATAAAGGGTTAGTTTATATTTTTTATTGTTAAGATTAAAGGCATAAAACAAATAGATTATCAAAGTATATAGAGACACTATTTGGTGCACAAAACCTACAACAATTTGTGGTCCAAAGAAGCCACCCAAAATAGATCATATTCCTCCAAGGAGTGGAGAATAAATCCACCACCAAAATCAGTAAAATAAGCTACAAATCGAGACTTGGTGAGTCTCAAATTTGAGGTGCACTAAGGATTTTGTATAAGTAAAAAATTAGTGCAGAAACTACTTATTCAAAATATTCTATCTACATGGTTATTATCTTGGATTTATTACTAAATTAACCAAGCAAAAGAAGAAAGTTGTCTAGCAAAAGAGATAATATCAAATCAGCCATTGCCTACAATAAAGTTACCATTAAATCCAACATAAAAATCTTGCAAAAGGATGTGCAAAAACAAGGTATTCTATTACAAAGTTTTTTTATATTATCTTGCACTATAATATTCTATCCTAACACAACAACTTGAAAGTAGGAAGGAATCAAGGCATAAATAAATTTAATACTAGAATCTAGATGTCCACCCACAAGGAGCATCCAAATCCACCATTGGAGTATCACCTCCACCAAAGTATTGCTCAACTGGAACCAACTTACATACCAAGCACCATGGAATCATTGAGGAGTAGGGTTATGCATAAGGGGTTGGACTCAAAATTTACTTGTAAAAAAATGGAAAATCCTAATCAAAATCAAGGTGAACCATGGAGAATCCTAAGAAAATAAAATCGAGCATCTTCACACAAAAATTTGGGGTATTTGAAGCCCTAAAATGTAATGTCATATTTGGGGCCACTTTTGACCTATTAAATCATCTTATACCTTCCAAAAAACACCACCATTAGATCAATCTTGAAAATATCTTTTCGATGAGTACAAATATACCCATGTTTTGGATATATATTGTGGCAAATTGACCCTAAGAAAAACTTGGTCCTAAAAATTTTAGGCGAATGGGCCAACGTCGAGGGGTCTCATATTCGCCAATTTCCAATTTTGAAAATCCTAATATTTTCCCATTTGGTGAATATTCACCACTATGCATAACCCTGTTGAGGAGAATATGCAACAAAGAAAGAGCTAGAAATAATACTTTGAAGCTTACAAGAATATGTTAAGGAGGCATTTAAGTACGTTGAAGAGGAAGGTTCATGCAAAAGAGAAAAGGTGCTACTTGTCACCATTGAAGACACCCTAATGTCTCCCATTTGAGCACTCAAAATAATGCTCAAGATTGCATGCATGAAAGGAATAGTTTAATGAAGTGTTACACAAGAGAGCATTGGTTGTGTTAGAGAAGGGGTGACACTTGTAACAAAGGCATATAAGCGCTCACATAAATATTGTAACATCTATCCTCCATTCTAAAAAAAATTACAAGTGTCAAAAAGCATCTACCTTCTTCAAGCATTGAAATAAAACTACCATGACACTTTTCATTCTCTAAAAACCCCTCTTCCTATTTAAGATGCCTAAAATTAAGGAGGGAAGTGAATTCGTAGCAACAAAGAGTTGCAACATGTAAGAAAAGAGAAAAGTATTTAAGGCTCTTGGTCAAGACATTCAAAGTAGGTCAAAGAATCCATATTTGAGGTACCACTAGTCAAGGATTGAATTCAAGGAAGAATAAAATCCTACCATTGGTCATAGCATCCAAGAGAAGCATTAATATTGTTGTCATCCACATCTAAATTCAGAACCAATTACTTAAGGTTTGCAACATTAGAAAGGTAATAATTTACCTTATTTTAATTTACTTTCATCAAAAGGAGTTATAAGGGTATAATATAAGGTTGAGACTATAGGAAAGTCAACCACATTTGCAAATAAAATTAAAGGATAATTATAAAACAAAAATAGCTTAATATTTATAATTTAAAATAGAGGAGAAATAAGGATTTTTACTTGGAAAAATTAAATTTCTATTATTAAAAATATTATTATTTTCCAATATTCCAAATTAAGGAGTTATAAGGATACTACACCAGAATTAGATTATTGGAATTTAGAAACATTAAATGGCTATAAAAGGAAGTTCATCAAGGAATATCAAGGGTTGGAATTGGTTTGTATACCTATCTCAAAATCATATCAAAGGGAAAAATAAATCCAACCATTAGAACTTCATCAAATTAACAAGTGCTTAGTTCAATAGGAGAATAAGGTGTAATAGAAGGTGATTTTTGCTATTTACAAAAATTTACAAAACCAACGTAAAATTGAACTAATATTCCCAAAAGCACTTTATAACTCATATAGCATATTCAAAATCATTGGGGAGTCTTAAGGTATTCTACAAAACTTGATAATAATAACATTTATCAAAGTTTATCAAGTACTCAATCTTTTTGGGAGTCATAAGGTTTCTACAAAACAAATTCTACATGGATTTTACCAAAATAATTCAAATCTCTTAAATAGGGTTATATAAGGACTTTACAAAATCTAATACTTATCAAATTGGATCATTTACTCAATTTACTTGAGAGAGATATAGTATTCTATAGATATTAAGGAAACAAAAGAATACTACACTTCATATATTAAGGAGACATAAGGGAAGTCTACTGCAAAGGATTTATCAAAAATATATATGAAACAAAAACAAAAAATCTAAAACTAATAGAGATGTCTACTTCAAGTAATAAAGTAAACAATTATATGAAAACCACAATTAGAAAGGAAAGAGCAAGTGTCATAAAAAGTGGAATCAAGAATTCACTTATAAATTTTGAAGGAAACTTAGACTTTACTTCAAAAAGGATACATAGTGAAGCTTCAAAAGATAGCTTTGAAATTATGGAACATTTTATACATGCTTGACTCATTGAAGTAATTGATAATGGAAATAATAACATTCAAATTCCTGTATAATATGGAAGCATATTATATATGAACTACTTACATTCAAATGTTATAAGGATGAAAATGTAGAATAGAGATTATTTATAGAATTACTTAAACTAAAAATAGAAATGGATGAATCATCCCTAGAAAAGATATTTCAATCCTCATGTAGTATTATTACTTCAAGTTCTACTAACACAAAATCTTATCATGATGCTCTAATTTTATCTTCATAAGCTTCTATATAGGACAAAGAGAATGATAACAAGGACAAAAGCAAAGATAAAATACTCTTGCAATAATCTAATGATAGTACATCTACCTATGAAAGTACTAACTCCAATAAATAAGAAGAAGAAGAACCAAATCATGGAGGTATATTTTGCAATGTGAATTAAAGATAATGCAAAGGAACATCTAAATATAAATATCCATATTTAATAAAAAAGTCTTTAAATTCCCAAATAATGTAATATAAGGGGTGTTATAGTATACTACATCATTTGGGTCATGTAAATGTACCACCTTGGGTACATAATTAGAGTAGGAGATTAATTTAGGGGGAATTTAGCTGGTTATTTCAAGCAATATAATAAATATACAAGTGTCAATATGCAAGGTGTCCCCTTGTACATCTAGGTAGAGTGTGAACAAAGGAATTTTTCTTCCTATATAAAGGGCATTATAGTGAACACATCAAGTATATCAAGAACATCTATTTCATAAAGTTCATTATAGTAGAGAGTAGTAGATAGTGGTAGAACTTCTTTATGCAGCATAATGTAGTTCTTTAGCTTATATTCATGGAGTGACCATCACCTCCATATTGTATTGTATTTTTACCACTTTCTATTTATAGTATATTTTAGTCATATTATAGAATTCCATTATTTCATATTTTTTGTATGTTATTAGGACCTGTGATATATCTCTTCCATTGTATATATCCTCAAAATCTAACATGGCAACCTATATGTACGAAAAATTCCTTGTATGATAGTTAGTGTAGAACTCCTTATGGAAATGCATAATTTTATTAAATAATAGTTTTATTAGATATCTATTTCTTCTTTACATTGAACATCGGAGCCTTGGTCCTCATAAATAAAATAATAAGCTTTCTTTGAATGACTAGGTAACCTCTTACATGGAAACATCTCTATCTATGACACTTAGTTTTCAACTTTTAGTTAGGGAAGATTTTCTTGAGGATGGTGAATCATAAACAAATGTGCACCTCACTTATGGATAATAACTTATCTCCTTCGAATGAAAATTATTAAAATGATAACATTCATTGGTTTTATTTGTAAAATGATCAACCATAACTACAACTTGCATTCTAGTTTAAAGATAAAAAAAAAATGATAATTTATAGCATTCTTCATCCTACAAATGCATGCATAAGAGATACAACAAAAATTGTTTTATTAAATATTTAAATTTCCTATAGGCTACATGGAATGTCAAACTCCCACATTACGAAGGTCCCTACCATATTTTCCACACTCTTTATTCCTATAAACTTTCATACTTTCCGATATTTTTCCTCTACTCCCTCAATATTTCATTTTGAATTTCCTTTTCCTATTATTTCACTTACATTGGGATTCTATCCCATCATTCACATCTCCTTTGGAGGTTTCAGGAAATATGTCATTATTTTTTTTATGCTTACATCATTTTTGATAGCCAATAGTTATTCCTTATTTTGTTTCCTTATTAAACAAGGTTACTGATGCCACAATAATCTAGAGTATGGTAGTCCACTAAATAATCTCTTCTTCTCCTCAAAATGGGCCTATGAGCCTTTATAGCTACCAATAGCCCAATAATTCTCCCATTTTATGTCCAACCAATTCTTTCATGACTAGAGGTAACTTATCAAGTTGTATTGGGACCTCACAACTTGGGGCATCTCAATCAATTCAAAAAAATAATTTGATAAAGTAATTAAAAAATTATCAAGTTGCTAATACATTTTGTAAAGGACCTAATTTTGAATAAAATAGTTATCTTTGTTGTTAGATTTTGAGGATATATGTAGTGGGAGAGATCTAACACATGTCTTAATAAGATGCAGAAAATATGAAAGAAATTGATTCTACAATATGACTTTAAAAATACTATAAATAGAAAGTGGTGAAAATACAATGCAATATGGAGGTGATGGTCTCTCCATTAATATAAGATAAAGAACTACATTGTACTCCATACATGAGTACTACCACTATCTAATAATCTCTACTATAATGCACTTGATATTCTTGATATGTACTTGATATCTCTATGAGGTCCTTCATATAGGGAGATAGATTCCTTGGCCAACACTCTACCTAGTTGTACAAGGGGACACCTTGCACATTACAACTTGCACATTTACACTTGTGCATTTATAACATTGCTTGAAGTAAGTAGCTAACTTCCTTTTAAATTAATCTCCTACTCTAACTATGTACCAAAGGTGCTACATTTACATGATCCAAATGATGTAATATATTATAAGTCTAACAACCCCCTTGTATTACATTATTTGGGTATTGAATATTTCAATATTCAATATGGATCTTCTTCTTTTGGATGCTCTTTGTTTTGATCAAGTTATTTCATAAATTAATTTTTTCACTATAAACCTTCTTTATCTGGTTCATATTCCTCTTATTTTTTTAGCTTCACCTTTGAATCTACTCTTTGCATTCCTATAAGTGGTAGTACTATTGCTTGATTCCTACAAAGATGTTTATACTTCTTTATCCTTAATCTATACAAAATCTTCTGAAAAAACTCTCAAGACATTAAGATAAGACCTTAAATTAGTAAAACTTGAAGTACCAATATAGCATGAGGATTGAAATATATTTTCTAAGTATGATTCGTTTA
The DNA here is from genome assembly GCA_028583015.1 of Wollemia nobilis. NCBI lineage: Eukaryota > Viridiplantae > Streptophyta > Pinopsida > Araucariales > Araucariaceae > Wollemia > Wollemia nobilis. The sequence goes on from JAQPPZ010017059.1 coordinate 2,774,816, forward strand.
GTTATGTTTCCTTTTTATGAGCTTCTATCAATCCTTTTAGTTCTACATTCTCATTCTTGTAGCATTTGTATGTAAGTAATTCCATATACAATATGCTTACAAAATCTAAGGAAAGTAGAATGTCATCCTTTCCATTTTCAATTGCTTCATTGAGTCGAGCTTGTAGATAATGTTCCATGGTATCAAAGTCATCATCTAAGGCTTCACTATGAATCATTTTTGAAGTAAGATCTAAATATGCTTCACCCTTTATAATTAGATTTTCAATTTTTATTGAACTTGATTTTTCATTTCTAAAGGGGTTATTAGTGTATTTTTTTATTGTATTACTTGAGGTAGACATCCTTATAACTACCTATATTAGAGTATAAATCTCTTTGATAGAGAATGTATCTTATGAGATAAAATATTCTAAGTGGTCTACATTATAACTCCCTAGTTTAGAGTATATGAGATTCATTTGATAAAACATTTTTAAAGATTAGGTTTTGTAGGCTTACCTATATATCTCTAGTTAAGATATGTGAATTAATTTGATAAAATTATTGTAGAATTTATATTTTGTAGAAACCTTTTGACTCCCAAATGCTTTGATTACTTGATAAAATTTTATGGATGCTATTATTATGAGGTTTTATAGAATACCTTATGAATCCCTAGTGTTTTTGAATATGCTCTTTGAGAATAGTAGTTCAATTTTGAGGTGATTTTGTAATGTTTTATAAATACCAAAATCAACTTTTGTTACATCTTATTACTTTCTAATTTGATGAGGTCCTAAAGGTTGGATTTCTTTTATCATTTTAATGTGGTTTTGAGACAAGTATACCAATTAATTTCTAACTCTTGATAATCATTAATGAACCTCCTTTTATAGCCTTTGATATTTTATAGTTTAGTATTTCTAAATTCCAATAATTTATTTGGTGTAGTATTCTTTATAACTCTCTAATTTTGAATATTATAAAATAATAATATTTGCAATAATAGGGTTTTAATTTCCAAGTTAAAACTATTATACCTCTTAATTTATTATTTGCAAATATAAATATTATTGAAATCTGCTTGCTTAATATATTACTAATACTAAGTGGATGATTGCAATAGTAAATATAATGTACCTTTATAACTCCAATATATAATATGAGATTTTACCTTAATAACCCTTCTGGATTATCTTACCTTGATGCTGTGAGGTGATGGATTTTAAACCTTCTAGAATATGGTGCTCATGGGTAGCCAATGCCTTCTTTGACTGGTGCTAGTTTCTCCCTCGAGTAGTGCTTATTTCCTTTATAAATGGCATTGATATTATCCTTAAGGAAGGCTTGGTCTATGATAGCGTCTCACATGTATACTTACACCTTTGAATAGCACACAATATTTAATTAGACTCCTTCCTATGAATGTTCTTCACATTATTCAATGCTTCACACCATTCTCTAAAATGGGTGCCTTAAATAGGATTGTTTCCTTGTATATTGTGGACAAGTGTCACTTGGGTGTTACTAAGTAGGTGGTGATATTCTTCCAATGTACCTTTATGCAATGATGAGTTTGGTGGTAACCTCAAAAATATTTGTAACTCATTTTTAGGTGAGCGCTGGATTATTCATGAATTTTGGGGTGCTTATAACTCTTGTGCCAAGTGGCACTCAAGGCTTGTGCATGTAATCCTTTATTTTAATGCTCCAAGTATGAGTGTTACAACCCCGTATTTTTCTATATATTTGTATTGTACATTGGCTTGCGTAATGCAAGTGTTTCCTCTTCTCCTTTTGCACACTATCTTTATGAGGATAATGGGTGGATTCAACTTTAATGCTCAAAGGTTATATGGCACTCCTAATGGTGGTCTTGTAGAAGATTTGTCTGCTCATTTTTTATGGTCATTCTCTCCAATTAGTGGCCTTGGATATAACACTTTTTACTTTATACCTTGATTCTTTTAATATGTTATTTGTGTAGCTTTTGTAACCTATTTGAATGTTGATTTGTATCCTTTGTAGTAGCCCCTTGTGATTATCTTGATAGTTCTATTCAATGTATATAATATAATTATGTATGTTGTTATTTCTCTACATAGACTTTGATGATAATAACCTCTTGTTATAGCTCCAATATTACATGTGAAATGCTTACTTCTAGGGCTGGATTGGATGTGAAGAAATTGTATTTTTAAACACCTTGATTTTTGAGAAGTATGAGCTCTTCAGTGGCTATTTCCTCTTGCTCAAAATGTACCCTAATACCTTTTGAGATGATGGATGTGCTAATTCCTATAAATATATATACTTTTGTCCTCTTTTTATAAGTAACAAAAAATATGCTTTGTAATAGTTATATTCACACCAATATGATGGACCTTTTTTTTTAAATCCTTTTTGATTTTTATGAGGCAACTTATTACCTTCACTAATCATATTCCTTGGATAATTTAATAATACTTAATCCAATATAATAATATGCTCTTAATATGCTGATTTTAAAGTAATGATTTTTGCACTTTACACTTAAATTAAACCCTTATATATTCCTTCAATCTTGAGACTCACCAAGTCTCGATTTGAGTCTTCCTTCAAGGACTTTAATGGTGGCTTCCTTCTCCAAATTTTTGACTTGTATTGGTGTCATATTTTGGCCATTAAATACTATATATTTTGTCCTCCAGATAGTGTCTCTAGAGACTTTTGATAATATCTTAGTTTTATGCCTTAAACAAGACACAAACCAATCTCTTGAGAGTACCTAGTTAAAGATCAACTAGTATAGTGCTAATTGATTAATAATGCACTTTAATGATAACAATAATATCACATTATTGCTCCTATAAATAAACATTCAAAATAATTCCAAATGCACTTCATAATATTTGTAATTTTTAAGAGTAATTTTTAAATAACCCTTAATGAATAATATGTAATTTTCACTACAATCAATATTCTAGGATGTAGTCTTCTTGATTTCTAGATAGATAATAAGTACGTGATAATTTTATTTATTTTAAAAAATATCCAACTCCTATTTAATGTGCAAATCTCATTTTTGCACTTTCTTTAAGATTATAATATGATCACTTTTCCTTGTAACTTTAATCCAAATATGGTGCTTAATGGAATTTGATAATGAAACCTAATTTGAAGTTCAACTAATTGCACCCAAGTTGCTTACTTTTTTAATGGCTTCTATAGGATATGTAGATCTTGGTGTTTTGATTCACCAATTTTTTGCCTTGTAATGGATGAATTTGTAGCTTCTTGTTGGTTGTCCAAAACAACTTCTTACTTCACCAAATTGTGGCCTTGAACTTCCTATATTGAGCCTAGGTTTTGGTGGCTTGATCCTTCTAGTGATCTTCAATTTTCTATAGTAGGTTCATAAATTCTTTAATTCTAAAATTTTCCTTCTTTCTATGAGAGTAATCTCTAAATATAGTATATTTGGTAGGCTTATTATATCTGAATCTTCCTTCAATATTCTTGTTGAATTTTGACTTCAAACAAGATCTTCTTCTTCTCATGATTCTAAACTTATTAAGGTCCTCATTGGATTCTTCTTCTAGATTTATCACTCTTTTCTAAATTCTTATTCTATTGGGATTTTTGTAAAATGATGACAATTATCCCTAGTCTTTCACTATCAAAAGCTTCTCCTTGGTAGTGGATTTCTTCAATGATTTATTCTAGGATCTCTTTTGATGATGTTTCTACAAGCTCTATAACAAGGCTCTCCAAGCCTTCTTATTCTCCTCGAGACCTCTCCAAGGTCTTCTATATTGTAGCATATATGGTATTCCAACTAAGACCTTTTTTTCAACCTTTAGCTTTTGGAAGTGTTGGTAATTACATCTTCTTTTTTAATAACTAAAATTTGCTACTTCTAAATTTTTGAATGGGACCTTTCTAGTCCTTATTATTTTTTACAATTTATAGGCTTTAATGGAGATCATCAATCTCCTATTTCATAGAATTTTATCTACAGTCTTCTTCTGAATCAGGAACTCTTCTTTGAAGTATTCTTTAGGAACACTTCTCTAGATTATTATTCTAAATCAGGAACTCTTATTCTAAATAAGGAACTCTTCTTATAAATGAATAACTCTTCTTTTGAATCAGGAACTCTTCTCTAAAGTCTTCTTCAGAATTAAGGCTTATGTGGCCCTTTCTTCTAGATCAAGGATTCTATGGTTTTTTCTACTTCTACACTCTACAGGTATTGATATTGAATGGATATCACAAATATTCTATCTTCTCCTTGACTCGTTTTCTAGAGTATTTTCTCTATTGAGTCTTCTATAAGACTACTGTGGTTTTTTTCTTCACTTATGCAATCTGCATGATTGCAACTCTTGTAATGGGAACTTTTTTTGAGGTCTTTGAAATATTTAGTCTTCTCCATGTTGCTTAAAGTGTTGGAATAATTCTAAGAACATATTTTTCCTATATCTCTTGTAGTGAGCTTCCCATCCTTTTCTTGAATCTCTTTTTCTTGCAACAAGTTGTTAGAAACTAGAATGGAAGAATTTATAATTCTGAAGATAATAATCTTCACTAGTTGATTCAATAATCTAGTGGTATGGATGTTGAGTCCTAGTCTTCACAAGTTTTTGTGCAACTATGTGGAAATATTCTAGCCAAATGTAATCTCAAAATTTTTGTAACTAAGATTTATTTTAGTCATCACTTGTGATTCTATCTAATCCCATTAACTATTGTGGATTTTTTATTAGTCAATTTCTAATGGCAGTGTTTGAATGCAACAAGACACAATGGTAGATGTTTTTTGTAAATATGTAGATGAACAATAGCAAGGGTGACTCTACCTATTCCTATTAACCTATTGGACTTCCCTTATGATGACTTTTACAAGTGGCAGTGCACAATGGCAAGTTTGGTTTAAAAAAATACAAGGAGAAACTATGATGGATGTAGGCCCTTCTATTCTTGATTTATCACAGATATGATACCATTGTTAGTATTTGAGGATATATGTAGTAGGAGATATCTAACACATGTCCTCATAATATGTAGAAAATATGAGAAAAATTGATTCTACAATATGACTGAAATATACTATAAATAGAAAGTGGTGAAAATACAATATAGTATGGAGGTGATGGTCATTATATTAATATAAGATAAAGAACTACATTATAATCCATATAGGAGTTCTACCACTATCTACTACTCTCTACTATAATACACTTGATATGCTTGACATGTACCTGATATCTCTATGAGGCCCTTTATATAGGAAGATAGATTCCTTCACCAACACTCTACATAGATGTACAAGAGGACACCTTGCACATTACAAATTGCACATTGAAACTTGTGCATTTATTAAGTAAGTATCTAACTTACCCCTAAAGTAATATCCTAGTCTAACTATGTACCAAAGGTGGTACATTTACATGATCCAAATGATGTAATATATTCTAAGTCTAACATATGTACCTTTAAATAGGCCCATCATTTATGTTCCTTTCAATTGACCAATATTTTATGTGCTTTTTAATATTCCAATAATTTATGTATATACCTTTTAATCCACCTAAGTGTTTGCTCATTAATTAGACTAAGAGATGACCACATAGTGTTGAATCTCACTTACACATATCTATAATGAAAATGTCCTCTAAGACCTTACCTAAAGGTCAATCATTTAAAAGCTACCTATGTGCTTGTCATCAAGCTAAGATACCACCACTTAGAGGTGAATCACTCTTGTACATACTTTGTCCCCTTGGAAACATAAAACAAATGCCCTATAGACTTTTAACTAAAATATAATCTTCTAAATCCACCTAAGAAATTGTCCATTAATCATGCTAAGAGTCTATTGTTTAGTGGTGAATCACACTTTTACGTTCTTTGTCTCTTTGGACACATAAAAACAAATTCCCTATAGTAGCTTACCTAAATATTAATCTTTCAAATCCACCTAATGTCATATCCATTAAATAGAATAAGAGGCCACCACTTAGGGGTGAATCACATTTATACATACTTTACCTATTTAAACATTAAAAATTAAAAAATTCACTTTAGCCTCTTCTCTAAAAGTTAATCATTTAGAAGCTACCTAAGTTCTTGTCTAATCATCAAGATAAGAGACCATTGCTTAGGGGAAAATAACATTTGTACATACCTTGTTCCTTCATACACATCAACCAAAAAAATATCTTTTAGGACCTTATCTACAGGTTAATATTTTAAATTCACCTAAGCAATTTTCTATTAATCAAGCTAAAACACCACCACTTTGTGGTGAATATAATTTTTACATACTTTATCTCTTTGGACATAAAGATAAATAAATACCATTTAGGCTATTTTCTAAAGGTTAATTATTTAAAGTTTCATCAGCACTTGTCCATTTACAAGGCTAAGAGGCCACCACTTTGGAGTGAATCAATTAGGTCCTTCAAGCCTACACTTGAAGACAATAAAAAATATTCTTCAAATTTATGATTGGTGGATGTCAATAGAAAATATTTCCTTTAATTCCATAGTTAAAGGTCAACCACAAAAGATCTCCTTCAATTTCTGTTTGGAGGTTATCAACCACAAAAATAAAAACTCCTCTAAGTCTATACTTAAGGGTCATCACTAACAAAAATCTCCTCTAATATTACACTAAAATGTATTATGTCTAAAAAGTTTCTTTAATATTGTACTTAAAGATAACTTTCTATCAATTACAAACCACTCATAAACTAAAATAACTCAAGTAATATAAAAACAAACTACTCAACTTCATTGGTTACTCTCTTATTTACTTTTTAAAACATCCTAGTACTAATGTTAATAAAATCATAAATCATCATCCAAGCATATCATTCAAAGATATTAATCATTATCCATCAATTAACATCAAATAATCATTACATATCATTTGATTACATCAACAATAATGCTTATATATATATATATATATATATATATATAGGTCGTTAGATAGATAGATATTACTCTTAATCATTTCAATTACCATTGATACTCCCTATCATTAAGAACCCATGTTAGGTGCCCCTGTCTATATATCTAGTGGTAACATCCTATCTAAGCATTAGGAGGCTTGAGTCATTGATGTCAAGTATGTACAAGTATGTGTCCTAGTGGGTGAAATAACTTGTTTATTTATAGGTATTCTCATATGGTAAAGTGTCTTATAGTGTGAGGCCCACTCTATCTCTATTTATAGGTATCACTATAAAATTGTATCTTCTAGGATTCCAATAGATCTCCCTATGATTGATGTGACTCCCTAAAATTGACCTATATTTCTCTATAAATGTCCCAAATCTCCTTATAAATGACCTACCTCCTCCTTGTGACTTATCCAATTGAATCTATATCTACTCTAAGTATCCTTGTAGGTGATAGCTACTCCAATACTATGCAAACCATATATCCCCATCTTGTCATAGTTTGTCCTACTATAGCATCATGCTCGATATTTTGACTATGAATAATTTTCTACATCACTATGGTCTCCTTAACCCATATATCTTTATCTCACATGAGCTTATCAATATATAATTTTAACTTTTCCATGTACCTATCCCTCTCTATGGTTAGTCGATCTCAATATATCCATAGTTTATCTATATCCTTATCCCTCTCCTCCTTTAATGATAAGTTACCTCCTAGTTCATTAACTATCATGACAAGTCATATCTATTTACATCTAACTTGGCTATTGATAATAGTAGACCCTCCTTATCTCCCTCAAAATATATGGGATTTTATCTATTACCAATTGTGTCCTCTATTGTATCCTTTGATAGTGTTGGTATACAAAATAGTGGGAGTACTATCAAAATTCATCTCTAACTCAACCTACTTTATGATTCCATAGAACTCACTTTATCTACTTACATGGACTTTATGTATATCTCTTAGGTACTCAATCACTATCAAAAAATCCTCTCATACTAGTGATGGTACTCCTCTACCACTCCTAGGTCATCCTACCTAAAATATAGAATCACATGATCATCAACAACACCCTCTATAAAATCATTAGGATTAGGAAAACCAATAATTATTCTCTTCCATGTGACTATCTAAAGACACACTAACATCTACAACACATCCCTCACTTGGCCAAACTATTTTAGCACATGGTCAGAATGATGAACTTCATCTCACCCTTCAACTCTACTAACCACCTAAACTACCTTCCTTAGGCTAGGAAATAATCATAATTTTCCCATCCAACATGCAATCGCTATATTCACCATACAACTTGCTTTTCTTATAGGTCATTTATCACCCTATAGAAAATTGACAACCATATTTTGAATGACTCAACATGTTGCTTCTCAAAGAGTCATGCCCATCTAAATTCCATAGGTACCTATTACTCATCCACTTTTTCTAGGAGGCATGGTGGTCACATGATTGCATTTTTATCCTATTATTAGACCTATGTAAGTGTGGAACATACTAATGTATGCCACCCTTTGTACCCCAACCAATTAAATATTGGGTATAGCCACCCTAAATCCACTATCTCTTAATAAAATACCACTTTATCATTGCTCACATATCCTACCACTCTCCACCATTTCTAATGCACCAACCTCCTATTCATATCCTCCACTATGAATCTTGATATCAATGCTCATAATATCATACTTCATTGATTTATAGTCCCTCCTCTAAATGCAACATTAACGTGAATGTCTAATTATACCACTAGAAAATCCTAGTGCCCCATCAATATATTTAAGAACTACCTTTGAACCCATCTAATATATATTAGCGCACCCCTCATTTATATCCAAAGGATTCTCTACAAGTTATGCAAAGAATATCATTTCCCCTATGATAATATTAAAGGCACTCATATCAGAGTACCAACTCTCTACCAACATCATCAGTAGAGCCTAGTCAAACTCCACCTTTGATATTTAGGGTATATAGTGCAACCACACTACCACTAGGAAATCAAAGTCACCCCTATATAATAAATCCTATATGGTATATAACACATTTGGATGTTCTCTCAACAAACAAGGACAACTTATCAAGACTATATTAACTAGAAATACTAAAATATTAATTAGCTTTAACTAAAAATTAGAAAATCCATTCCTCCAATGAATGTGCCATATGACCCAAAAATTTCCTACATATGTGTCATATAGATACAATAGTGATGAAAAAATATATCATAAAATGGGGAAGAAAAAATATCATACAAACATGTATTATCATAATAGATTTGTATGGACATGAAAGCATCGCATGATGCTTAGATGTCATATGGACATATCATCATTGGCATGCATCCATACCACATGGATGCAAAAGTGTTGTATGGACATAGACATGGCCATATCTTACTAGGCATAAAATTCAACAAACTATTAGCTCTTCTTATATGTAAATATGCCATGATAAATTAAATATTCTATAAAAATTTAAAATTGGAAACCTCCAGTCACATACTAATGCCATTGCATCACGTCCTAGTTGTAAAACTCAAACCACATCATCATAATATCTTGTTCACCCATGATATACAATTATTATCAATACCACATACAAACACCTCCCAAAATGTTCTCTTCTTCTCCTTTTGTGTATTGAAAATGGGCCTCTTTCATCCCCTTTACTCTCATTTATACCCCTCTTTCAACATTTTACCTATTTATATTTTACCACTTTATATTAACTTTTAACATTTTTGTACCATTTTTACCTTTAAAACATATCCTTTATCCTTTTTCTTCGTACTTTTCTTTCACCACTTTGTTATGGGTTGGGCATTAATCGAGTTTTCTTGATTACAAATTATTTTTCCTTCTAAAAATCAAGAGTATATAACTAGGGCATGATTAAAATTTATGCACTTTAATAAAATATTAATATTTATGCCATATTTTGACATTAGAAAAATATAATTCTTTTTTTACCATAAAATTGGGGCATCTATGATGCTTTTTCATACATTTATTTTACAAAAAAAATTACAAAAAGGAACAAAGTATAGACACATAATTTTGTAGACTAACCATTAAATGAGTCATTACCTCCACCAATTATTTGTAAAAAAATTAAGTTTAAATCCATTGTACCCAAATTTGGGGTGAAAAGTAGCATGTTTTTTAAGACTTACAAAAATACTATAAATATTTATACAAACTCATAAAAGTGATACCATTGGAAAAACTCAAAAATATATTTCCAATGAGTATAAATATACCTATACGTGTCTAAGGACTAACACCCAAAAATGCCTGAAAAAAAGTGATATAATCCCATGAAAGTGTTATGGTTCTTTTATATGACACTCTTGCATGATGCTTTTATCACAATGTATCAATTTTATTAGATAAAATTTTTGACTGTTTTCCAACTCCTGATGACAAATTTTGATATCTCCATGAAGACACCATAACACTTTTGTACCATCATAACAATTTTCTACTCTTACCACCAAAACTAAAGCTATGGTAGTTTAACTGCTTATCACTATCTATTATAGCATGGATCTCAATCTACTAATTAAATCTATCTACATTTTCATGTATCTAGGTGAAAAACTACCAATAAATATTCTTGATTGGTAGTTGCATGCCTATTCACCCTTGTTATCTCCCAAATCGAGCCACTTAACACTTGTAAATTTCCTAATCACATCATACAACTTCTCAGTAAAAATGTGTAAATATGTAAAATTATCCTTTCACATTATTGCACTTCTCATCGTGAATATCCTAATGGATTTTCCAAGGGTCCTAGGTGATCTATAAATGACCCCTTAGGAAATATATGGGTAATTATCAATATTTTATAGTGCATGTTATTAGAATAACAATAAAGAGAGCCTTATTTCTCTTTACACACTACCACAATTATTCTTTATCTCTTATAACTCAAAATAATTTACAAATTATCATTAGACATACAATAAATATTAAAGGCATCTACCAAGCATCCAATTACCATTGAATAAAATCAATAAGGCATTCTCCAATGATATTATTTGGGTAATTTGTGCATATAGATTATGATTTTTGATCCACCTTCTTCACATAATCATCACTCAACAAGGTTTTATTTCATTATTACAATGTATCTTGGTGTTTTACATATTGTTAGTCCAATAATGACCTATGCTTTACATGATTCTAAAATCAATAATTTTATCCAAAGTAAATAACGGCTTAACCCTTTGAGCAAGGAAGCTTCTTCATTCTTATAGAAATCAGATAAATCTCTTTGTATTGATCATTATTTTTCTCTATTTCTATCTATACATTTTATATGCTTTTTTACATACAAATTAAAGTGTTGTATGGATACAATAGAACCATGTACTCCTTATGGTACTTTTATCATCCTTTAACACTTTTGTACCTATGGTGTTTTTATCATCTTATGAAGCTTCCATACCTATTGTGCTTATGTCACCATGTAATGCTTTTATCTTGAATCCATATGAGCTGCTATAGTTTCTAGTTCTACTTAGTTTCAATTTCAAATTAGTAGATTTAGGTTATTTGTGTTATTTTTTATCATCACAATGGTTTTAAGAAAAGGTTTTGAAAAGGGATTAAATTTATATTTTTAGTTATAAAATTGTTAAAGTAGTAACTAAATAAATTAATAATAAGATTAAAGGTTTACTCATCAATACCATAGTGTAATTTCATAAAATTTATCACTTTATAACCTTCTCATCTTGTTTTGTAATGACTTTTACAAAAGAGGATAGGAAGTTAGTTTAATTCATTAAAAGGGGGATAAAGTTTTATTTTCCTTCCTACATTTAGACAATGAAAGTAATATGCATGTAGTTTCACATGAGGATAACTTGTCTACCTACATGTCATCATGAATCCTTGATTAAAAGAAAAAATACTATTTTGTAAACATTCAAAGCAAAGAATCACATATCATATGATCTTATATTTTTGCATCTTTTTTGCACTTGCATTTTCATAATAAGGTATTGTCATTATAGGGTAGTATTAAGATCCTAAGAGACCTGTGTGTATTAAATCAATGCATCAAACTAGATCCTTAAACTCCACATACATCCCCTCAATATTGATTGTGATCCCATGTGAAAAGGGATGCATGCCAACTATAATCCTCATTTGCATCATTACATATACAAAATTAATAAGATAAGTCTTCCTCCATAGTGTGCCTTCATCTACTTTTTAGTCTTCCTCCATAGTGTGCCCTCATCTAATTTTTAATAAATGTTTTAGGCATACTGTCCATCTCTATAAGGTAGTTTAAATATGATAGGGAGACTTCATAGACATCAAAAGTAGATTGTGATGACACTTATCAAATATAATAAAATCATTGATGGATATATAAATCAAACATACAAGGACTTAAGATAATTATATTTAGTTTAATAAGGAATATCAACTTCTTTTCAAATTTAAATAGCTCATTCACAACAAAATCAATAAAATTTTCCTCAAATGTTCATTATAATTTACAAAGCATATGTATTTATAGGTGAGAAATATTAGCTCAATTAAGATCAAAGTATAATATTACAAAATAATTTATTGTTAGCCCATTTTCTAGGGTGGTAATTATTCAAACGTAAATTTCAAATTTATTAAATATAGTCATTAATAACTTTGTAGAGCTCAAGCAGGGCTAAATTGTTACCCTTTGCTATAAAAAATTATGAAGAAGTATACATTAGAATGTAAATTCTATACATACAAATGTTATGTAGTAGTTATATTTATGTCATTTATTTATATATTTAAAAAAAAAAAAACATAGTTAATAATTTGTACAATATATGTAGAATCTATCATGTAAGTTTCATTCATAGAAATATATTATTTGTTTGTAGAGTTTAAATAACAAGTGGTTACATACATATATTTCAAAAGGTTTTTAATTATAGATTAGAAAAATAATAATGATTATCGTGTCAGTGTTGAAATATCCAAAGTTTTATATATGTCTAGCAATATTATTTATAGAATATATATATATATATATATATATATATATATATATATATATATATATATATATATATGTATATATGTATATATATATATATATATATATATGTATATATGTATATATATATATATATATATATATATGTATATATATATATATATATATATATATATATATATATATATATATATATATATATATATATATATATATATAGACATAGTTTCTTTTTGTGTGTTTCTACTTTTATTTGAAGTATAGTAGGAGATATACTTGCTACTTCTTATGAATTAAACAAAATAATAAGAACTTGATAAAAGAAATAAAAACTATTATTCTCTAATTTTAGTAAAAAAATATCTTGCTACATTCTTAAAATAATTTTTAATATTTGGTTAATTGAATATTTTCAAAAAAAATAATAATAAATGTATCACTTTTACCTCCTTAAATTTTATCTTTAGTTAATTTTCATAAAAATAGTTTTTAAAAAGATCCATTCATTACATCACTCTTTCATCACCAACATTGTTTGGTTTTTTGCATTCAAGTTCCAATGATATTTCCCTTACTACCAACAAGTGTTAATTCTAATATTGTCTTGTCTCAATCTACAAAAAACTATAACTTTTAACATAAATGTAAAATATTGAAAGGTATGTAATTGTTGTGATTGTTTTTATAATCATTACAATATGAAACACTTTTCTTTTTTAATATTTTCTAACATTGTTTATTGGATATATACATATCATAGATATGTGTATGTAGAGAATTTTAGACATGACACATATCTAGACATATAGTTACAATAATTATCATACATCTCTCTAAAATTACAATTGTATAGTTCTTACTGTACAGTACAAAAAATATTATTTTCGTATTTGGTTCCTTTTATTTTGTTTGGTATCCTGATCATCACTTATTACAAAAACAATTAATGAACATATATCATTAATAATTTGTTTATGAAAGTTAAATTTTCAATAGCTCCATTATAGTCAATATTATCTTGCAAGATATAATTGTGTAGAATATGGTACTTTCTCTACAACTTCAAGATATTTTCAAATTGAAATTAATCTTAACCTTATTTATATGTGTATGTAGTATAATTAACAAAAACATATATTATATAGATAAAAGTGTTTGTAATTGTTTATAAAACATTAATAAGTTTTTCTATTAATTTATATGTTGTATTTAACATTAAAAATTATGTTAAACTAAAAAATGATCTTTACTTACTAAAATAATTGAATGGTCAAAACATTTATTATTATATCAAAATAAATGGATGTAATCTTATTTATTTTTTTAATAAACTATGTGTGGCTTCTATTGGGGGCCACTCCCATTACAAAAAACAAAACATTACATTGCTCTCATTACATTTCTAACAAGTTAATTAAAGCATATCCAACTTTATCTTTCTATCAAATATATTCTTCATCTTCCTCAAACTGTTGAGTTTTGACAATCAATTCCTTTTATATCAAATGCCTTCAAAAATTTAATTTATGTCAAGATGAAATTCAACACTGCGAATGGCTAAAATATTTGCTACCCAACTTCTATACCTAATATTCCAAGATATTATTTTCATTGTTATTTTTTATTTTATTTTATTTGTGGGTTTAGCCCCACTTCTTGTTAGCACTTGTGATATTTGTTTTTTTTTTTTCCCATATCAATATCCCTTTGTGTTTCTTTTTCTCTTTGTTTTTGTTTCTTGGGTCTTCCTATTTCTTTTTTTCATTCTCAACAATACTTTCATCTTCATCAATCTCTTCAATATTCTCACACTACTCATAGTAAGACTTATCATCTTTAGGTTTACCTTTTTATGAAGGATTTGAAGTGTAAGGAATAACCTCAAAAGCACAATCTTCTTTACATTCTCCTAGAGATCCTAAAGTGCAAGGATGCTCTTCTATAGTAATTACCTTATTATTCTACCCTAAAATCCTAAATTGTTATGGGTTTCCTCCAACCTCATTTTTATATTATTCTATTCTTTAAACCTTAAAGTGAAAGCGATAAAATCTTCACCACATTTTATTTTTATTACCTAAAGAGGATTCTATACTAATTGAACAAAATGAAGATGATATACCTGAAATAAACTTGATATTTTTGCTATCTTTGTTTTGGGTTTTATCTCCACATATTCTTTTGCACCTTTAATTCCTTCTAAACTTGCCAATTGATATTTTTTATAGGATTTATTTACCTCTTATTTTGGAGTGGAAAACCCTTCATCTGATCTAGATTCTAATATTGAATGATTTCCTTGCAAAATCTTGAAGTTTATCTCATGGCTAGAATTTTTTGCCTCTTTCTTCATAGTTTTAAATTTGCAAACTCTTGCCATGTGTTCAATATCAAAATAATTGTGGCAATGAAATGTAATATTTTTATAATATACTTGTTGATCTCATTCTATTGATTTAGATTTAATATTAATGTATTTTGATAAAGTTTTTGAAATATCCATAGCAACACATATTCAGTATATATAGCATGATTTCGCTCCTTAGTTGTTGGTTCTTCCTTGATGAATTTCCCTAGGGTATTTCCAATATTTTTTAAAACATACTTATTTATAAGTTGGAATGGAAGTCCAAAAAGCCTAAACCACACTAGAAGCTTCTTAATAGTTTCTAACTCAATGGGAAAAAATTGTTCCATTTTCTTAAATAAAGTGCATCTCTTTCACTAAACCATGGGAAACCAACTATTATTTTATGCTTAATTTTTGAACTAGAAAATATGATGAGGAAAAAACCTTTAGAAATAAAAGTCATAGAATAATTTGAATTCAATATCCACTTCGACTTGATCAAATTTTGAATCTTCAAAAATCCTAGCCATGATCTATGGAACTTACATATTAGCTCTCTACTTTTAAGAATCATTATATCATACACAATCATCTCATACTTGATACTTAATTTTGGTGGACCATATACTACCTAGATTGAACTTGTCATGTATTTTCTCTTCCATTTATCTATAGCTTAGGCCTTCCTACTTCCATCTAGATAGTTTTGATTTTTATCTAGGGCATCTTGACTTCCCATTAGGGCTTTCAAAAATAACTTTCCTTCTATAATAGTTATTGGAGTTTGCTCTTGGCTTGAACTTCCTCTCTACTTACACTCACTCTTGCTCCTAGCTTACACTCTCTCTTGTCTCACACTTACTCATAGCTTCCACTCCCTCATGGCTCACAATTACCCATATATATTCTTTTTCTCAATGTCCCTTCACTTCAAAAATTCTTTGGAAATAATATTCTACGCATTCATGGTAATTTTTGAAGTATTGATGTAATCTAGATGAACCTATCACTCTTTTTCTATGATTGAATCTCAACATGCACTCCCTCTTAGTTTACACTCCCTTTTGGTTCGCACTCTCTCCTACCTCATACTCTATCTTGTCCCACACTCACTCCTAGTTTGCACTCCTTCTTGGCTCACAATTGCCCTTATCTCTTCTGTTTCTTGACGTTCCTCTACTTCAATATTTTTTAGAAATAATATTCCATACATTCATGGTAAGGGTTTGAAGAATTGATGAACTTTGGATGAACCTACCACTTTTTTACCATGATTGAATCTTGACTTGCACTCCCTCTCGTTTCACATCCTCTCTCTGATCCCATTCACTCTCAGCTTACACACTTAATTCTAGCTCATGCTTGTACTCACTACTGCACTTACTCACACTTGCTATTGCATTTACTCCTAGATCATGCTTGCATCCACTACTACACTTAATTTTGGGTCAAGTTCACACTCATTATTGCACTTACTCCTAGGTTGCATTTGCACTCATTGTTGCACTTACTCTCAGCCCATACTACACTTGAAATAGATTCAATTAATTAATAGATGTAGTTAGTTTATTTCTAAGTAGAATAGTCATAAATTTATTAATTTCTTGTTATAATTTTTAATACATTATATGACACCTTAATACTATGAGGCAATGTACCAATACTTTCTTATAATTATTACTAATAAATTAATTAAATGATGTATTTATCTTTAATTTAATTTCAATTTCTCTATAAAAGTAAACTTGTTACATAAATGCTAACTTTTATAGGGAATAAAATTAGGAGGATATAAGACTATAATAATTATATAATTCTCTATAGTAAGTTAGAGAATAATAATTTAAATCATAAAAATGGTTAAATAGAAATAATAATGAGTATAATAGTCGTCATATTTTTATTAATATTAAGCATATAGATATCATTGTCCATTCTATCTCTAGTACTTGAAGAGGTTTATAGATATCATCCATAAAATTTCTCATGATAATTTTAATGGTGCATGGAGATTTATAAAAATTTATTTGCACAATTTACATTAGTAAATCATGAAATAAATAATTATATTTATTTAAATAATTTTGATTTAATATTAGAAACAAAGGTTATATTTTTGTTATAATTAATTTTTTTTATTAAAAAACACTAACCATTTTTATGTTACAAATTATATTATTTATGTTATCTTAAACAAAAATAATAATCTTAATAAATCTTATTATATATTTTTTAAAAATAGTTCATATGAAATTAACAACTATAATGTTAAATACTCCGACATCTTCAGTAACATATTTTTAAACTATACATGCTTATATATAAATTTTGTCCAGTATAAATTATTGCATGAATAAAACATAATATAAATAAGATTCAAAAGTATCTACTCAAACCATATTCATTCATCATATAAATGAAAAATATCTTATACAACAATCACTAACAAAATATCAAATTATATTTAACTTTATTTTTAAAATATGATTATGTTTTATATAAAAAACACAGCAATAAATGTTTTTATCTCGTGTTTTAAGAATTAAAACATAGCCTTTAAGTTGCATCGCAAATTTTTAAAATAATCTTTGTTTTGAAAATTATTTAAATATTTAAATTATTAAATAACTAAGTTGTAGTTACAATCATTCATTATAAAGTAATCCACAATGGATGTTAAAACTAGTCTACCTTTTCCCATTTAAGTAGTGCATGCTATGATTTTCCTTGAAAATGTCATTGTGTATGTACAAGCCCACCAGGCGTACATCTTGATATTAAAACAGTCCTCTGACAGGGTTACAGCTAAAATAAAACAATGTGACCATTGATTTAAGCCACAACATTAACCATTATGGGTTGGCACTGTGCGTATGTTAGTGCGCCGTGTCGTGCTTCTAGAGTGAAAGCTCCATCATGGAAAGAGACGCATAGGATGCCACCGTATAGATTTGAATGGTAAGATTTTTATTTTTATTTTTATTTTTCATATAAAACACAAAGTAATACGATTGAAATTCTAGGGAAATAGAAACAGCATAAACAAGAGAACGGAAATTAATGGTTAGACATCCTGTCAAATAAGACTTTTTGTTAAAGGAGATAAAGACTTTTTGCTAAAGGAGCAAGTTAATTTAATTTAGATTAGACAAGAATGGTATTATTCCGCACCTTGTAGGGAAATTTTATAGAAACATGGAGATGCCAGTCAAAGTCTATTAGCCGCCCAGCTCACATCATAGATAAACTAGTCGACCAAGGGTTCACAAGCAATAAAGAATCTGGAGGAATTTTCGTCTATTGCGAAGAGAAGTCTTTTTCCACATGAAATCTTGTTCCACATTGACGCTGCCTTGGTTGCCCTCCCCCGAGTTGGGAATCATTCGAGGTCATTGAAAGTTGAAACCCTATATGTCATTTGAGAAATTCAGAGAGAACAAAGTGGCGAGTCATGAAGAACGAGGATCTGGGTGTGATTCAAATCCAAAGGGCGCAGCGGAGCTATTGAATGTTAATGATACAAATAGCCTTTTGTTATCTACCGTTGATTGGTTTACCAGAGAAAACTTGGCGATCGTTTCTGCTCTTTCAAGTGTAGTGGGTGGACGTGCTGTTAATCGTATGGAAGGGAAGGCAGATGAATTGCTCTCCGTCGAGAAGGGACACAGACATGATCAAGAGATGAAAGCAATCGCAAGGCCTGTCTGCGTCAAGGCAGAAATCGATGATCAAGGTTTACCTGAGGCATCCTTTAAAGGTGGATTCATTTACTTGTATTTATATTCGTTATGAGTTATGTTCTTAAATCAAATCTTCCGTTAAGGGCAAAATTTCTTTAAAAAAGTAAAAATTAAATGTTCGAATTTTTTTTCCGATTCTAACCATTAAGATATCCTGAACGAATGAAATTAATTATACTTCTAAGTAATGTTTTTGGATCTCTGAGAGGGGCCGAAAATAAAATAAAAGAACTAAAAGATCTTCTATGCAGTATAACTGGCGTTTACACAAATTGCTTTTACTGTGATACGGCTATAAAATCAACTCAAGGTATTATTTATTGTTTAAGATATTTTGTTCCATACTTATATGGTTTAACTGTTTAATTATTTTCCCGTATGTTGTGAAACATCATCTGAGAATCCTAGAGGAGGCCAACTAGAGCTAATGTTCTAAAGTAATCTTAGAACAAGTAATGTTTAATATAAAAATATATGAGAGTTAGAAAAAAAAATAGAAAAATAAGGAAAAGAATTTAAAAAATAAATTTAAAGATAAAACTGTTTGACTATTATATAAGAAAAATTATATATATTAGTATATTTAACATTAGTCGAATAATTTATCATCTTTTTATTATATTATTAACATGGTTCATAGTTAGATTAGGTTATTCATTCATCTTTCTCCCTTATCAAAGAAATCAATAGACTGAGGACAATAATACTTCATTTCCGAGATTGCAGCAGAGAGAAGAACGAACCAACTAAAATTTGACTAAGAAAATAAGCCTACACTATGTAGAAGACATCATGTCAATGAAAAATGAAACTATTTATCTTAATTGCAATCTACACAGAACAATACCATAAGAATTGCCGGGGATGACTTATTATGCAACTCTTTATAAATATAGAGGCATTAAATCATTAAAATGAAATAAAAATGTACTTCCTGATGTTGTTGTCAATTAAGTAATACATGGTGCAGTGAGCTTTATCTTTAAGGGCTAGATGAGAACAATTAAATCTAAATTAACAACCGACTAAAACAATCAAATATCGAAATTGCGTGGATTATACTTTTTAAATTTGATGTTTCATTGCATGCAGAAGTGAGCCTAAGTAAGCAGATAAGTCACTCAAACCAGCCGAGATTGAAAAGAGAAAGAGACCAGCTCTACCCAATTAACGAAGCAAATCCAAATTCGCAGAGGGGGAGAAAAAAGCGTTATAGAGGGGTAAGGCAAAGACCGTGGGGTACATGGGCAGCTGAGATTCGAGATCCCATCAAGGCAGCTCGGGTATGGCTTGGCACCTTCAAAACAGCAGAGGATGCGGCAAAAGCTTACGACGATGCTGCTTGGAAATTTAGAGGGACAAGGGCCAAGTTGAACTTCCCTGAAAGAGTCTGTCTCACCGACCAACATAATACTAATTTCAATGTCGGTGTCGTGTCAAACCAGAATGCCGTCATGGGCGGCGGCCTCCAAGCTACAGCCGCAAACTCTACAGTAACGTGTTCCCGCCGCCCACCGTCTCAAGATATGTCGGCGCCGCCGGAATGCCGTAGTGCAATGGGTCAGGGTTCAATCCATCGGCATACACGTTTCAATTCCCCAAGTTTCGTCAGAGGGAGAAAACCTGTACAGGATGCCCAGCACGCAGATAATTGTCACCCTTACGATTTGCTTCAGTTCCATTCTGGTTTTGCAAGACCGCATCAGCAGCTGCTTCAATTCTGTAACCAACACCTTTTTATGCCTGCCTCTTCCACACATATCCAGTCTGTAGACCCTGGACAATTTAATAGGTCGCCTGTTTTGGGTTCATCAATTAATCTTGTGCATCCACAGCATCAGCACATGCATCACCCACAGCATCTACTTCAGTCAATCAACGCTACGGAACATCAAGGGATCCAAAAATTTCGTGAAAGAGATTTTTATGGAACACCTGTCAATGCGGTTCGGGCTGAATCTCAGTCAGAATCCCCCACTTCAATTAACTTTTGACCAACATAAATAGCATGGCCAAGAAGCTTAATTGGCATTAGTTTGTTAGTGTTTCAGCAGATCAGGATGCTCTGACTATGAACGCAATGGAATATGTAGTTAGACAAACATATACCTTTGTAGTTAAGTGACGCTTAATATTTCGGAGAAAATAAGGGGCATTGCATTAGATGTACATATATAGTTTATCTTGTGGCAACTGCATCACAGCAAAACAGAGATTGCTTTTTTTTTTTTCATAAATATTTCCAAGAATGTAACTTTCCTTCTCATCTTCGTGTCTAAAATTGTTGTGAAGGGCTTAGGATAGTCGAAGTGAAATATTTGAAAATTTCTTTATGATCACGAGTATATTTTAAAAGATCTACATACGCCACTCACAAAGCAAAACGTAGAACGTAAGAAACGTGGTTGAAATGAACCGTGGCAGTTCGATTCTGGATTTCAAATACATTTGCACTGAAAATTTTGTGATGTTGAAAACGATATAAACGAAAGTGCAATCTTTTGTTGATTGGAGGATGATAGTGTTATAGAAATACAAGCTTGGAACAAACAAGGGTTTATGTTTTTTCAGATCTGTTATGGAAATGTTCTTAACATACGAGATTTGCAGAACATAAATAAAAAAGCTAAAAGTCCATTATCATCGTATAGATTGTGCTTGGTTATGAGCATAAGTGTTATTATGAACATCATTCCTTTTCTGAACGTAAGTTTGATGCCTATATTCTCACTAAGTTGTTTTCATGGTATTACATACATTGTGTATATTAATGTAGTACTATAATCTTACTTTTGATGGCTAGAATTTTTATGCCTATATTCTCACTAAGTTGTTTTCATGGTATTACATACATTGTGTATATTAATGTAGTACTATAATCTTACTTTTGATGGCTAGAATTTTTATGCATGTAAAAAAATTACAATTAAAAGCCTTATACAATGGTACTTAAGTTTATTTTGATAATTATTTTGTACAATAAATTGTATTCTTCAATTAATTAAATTAAATTTAAATTATATATATATTTTTAAATATTTTATTAAAACACTATGACTAGATTGATTTTGTTTTAGTTTATTCACGGAAAGTTACTTTTAAAAAAAAATAAAAAGAAAGAACAGCGAAATTAGTGTAACCCAAACGGAATAAAAACATTTAAAATTGTACAAGCTTAACGAGTTTTTTTCGGTGAGAACATGTGAAAACGCAGGCTGCGATATCGACGCACATAAAAGCTTACGCGTCTCTTCGTCCAGACTTTACTATGCTGCCGTGCCCAAACACGACTATTCTTTCCCTTCCATAACAAAAATCTTGCTTGCTTTGACTGGAAGGTTTTTGGAAATTAAGCAGTCCATTATAGCGTTCATTCCAATCAGCCTGCGACAAATATTGCAATCATAGAATTCATTATCTTGACAGCTCAGATCGCAATAAAAGCAGAATGCTTTCATACTTGCAATTGCTTAAAAAGGAAATCCGTTTGGGAACCGGAACGAAGAGAAAAAAAAAAATTAAAGATAATCATGGTATCTTTTAATGGCGGGAGATAAAACTAACATAAGCCTTACATTTTCTTCGTTTGTTAATTTCTCAGAGAACACCTTTGAATACACATCCAATAGTCTTCATTCCAAATGCGCTTGGTTATGTGTGTGAGGTTTTAGGTGACTAAGGCAACAATCCTCAACATTTGATAAATTGATGTGAAGTACTGGATTAGCATAGCAGTTTATGAATAGATTAAAAATAAAATATAGAAAATATTATTGATTTTAAAATATTATACAAACCTCTCAATAGAAGCATTTAATTAATATATTCAATTTATTAGCTTAAACAATATTTGTTTTGATTTGTTTTGCTTATGAAGATTATAAGGTAAATGGCTTTTAAACAATATTTGTTTTGTTTTGCTTACGAAGATTATAAGGTAAATGTTTTTCAAAAGAATAGTTGTTTTGCCTCTGGAAAACGTTTATAGGAATTATAAGGAAAATAGAAGAACATTAAAAATATTAAGAACTTAGTTGGACAAAGGAAGAAGAAATTATATTATCACCAACAATACAATAAATTTTTATAAACAAATAACTGTAAACTTAATTAATTATCCTCATCACACTCATTTACTTATTGAATGAGATACTTCAATTATAGAACATATTTCACATATAAAATATTATTCAACATAATTAAAATTTATATGAAAAAGTATTTTTATCTCAATTAAAACTTTTTTAAAGATATAATTTTAAACTTTTTTTATAAAAATTGTGTTACTATTTTGTTTTTGTTTTTTTTACTATTTTAATAGTGTTATTAACTTTAATTTTTATATTAATTTAAAATTGTTTTACCATGGTTTGAAAAAAAAATTACCTAACTTAATATTATTATAATTTAATAAATTCAAATAATTTAATTTATAAGGTTTTAGTAAAATAGTATACAAGATAGATTTAAGAGGTCAAACGAATTTTCAACAATAATTCTTATAGTATAATATCAACCTTCTATAATCTTAACTTAAAAAATATTTAATAATAATTTTATAGTTTTAATTCCTTTTAATAATACCTTTCAAATAAACATCATAAAAATTTTACTATACAGTAAAATCAACTTACTTTTACATTAATAATCTAAACCACAATCAATTTTAATGAATGTTGATTATTTATTTTTAAATTTAAAAGTTCTTTTATTTATATTTAAATTACTGTTTTAATTAATTTTATGCTATTTAAAAACTTCAATATTAGAATTCATCAGTTTAAAACCCAATCGACATCTTGAACTAAAAAAAAGACTCTCAAGACGCAGCATGGTGCCATTTGCTCCGAGAATAGTCTACGCCAAATTCTAGCAGTAAAGTTGAATATTTTCGTGTGAAAACATTTTAGGCACATCAAAGCTTACACGTGTCTTTGCCGTAGTATGCAGTCAGGGACAAAAGAAAGATTTACAACAGACCTCTTGTAGTTAGATTATATTAATTTATTAATTTAAACTTTATAATATTATACAATTAATATTGTTAATTAATTTAAAAATAAAATAAGGTAGAGTAAAATATTTATAAGTGAATATAAAAATAAAAGCTAATAATAACAACAAAAATATTATAGCTATATTTTGTTGCAATATATCATATATATTATAGCACTTATTCGTGGAAGAACTTTTATAGAAAAATTATAGGCATGTATAGAAGTAATCAAAACTTTGACTTATCATTGTTAACTGCCATTTATTTGTGGAAAATTTTTTACAAAGAAATTATGAACATGTTTTTTAATGATATTTTTTCAAATCTTCAAAGAATAAATAAAAGTAATCAAAATTTTAACTTACTCATAATTATTAACTAACTTCTTTTTAATTTTTTAATTAAATGTTTAAAAAATCTTGAAATAATAACTTGGTCAACCTATTGAATAACCTAATGACAATTAATAAAATCAAATTTAAAAAAAAAAATTGAATTAAAAATATATTAAAAAAACATTTACGTCTCGACAATATATAACTGTTTAACCAACTCTTATCAAGAAGCATTTTTCAAGTACGCACCAAAACAAATGGCGACGCGGTGGCCAACGTTAAATAATTTATTTTACTACGCAGATTATGGTATGGGCAATCTCACAAACAACTTGCTAAATCTATGTTTGAGAAAACACAGATAACATTAAGGATAAACTTATGTATATGCGTGAAAAATAAATTTATAGGATGCATATTTAGTTATTATTATTTATGTGGTTGTAAGGTGGATTTCTCTTGTGTTTGCTAGAACGAACACTGAGCACTGATATTTGTAAACGATGCACTGATATTTATAAACGAATATAAAAAAGAGATTTTTATACCTTTTGGTTATCTCATTTTTATCAGTATTACCAATAGGCAGCAATACAATATCTTTTCCCATGCCTTTGAATTTTAATAATTTGTTCAAAACGTTTAATATTAGAACGTCATATCAAATTATAAGAAATTTGCAAATAAAAAATAAAATAAAAGTTAAAAGAAATAAAAACTAAAATAAAAGGTAAATATACCGTTGTGAAAATATATATTTTATTTATTTAATTTTTAGAGTCTTCGAAGCTAGAGATATTTTGACGAAGAATGGAGCCTTTAAGATTTAGGCATTATGGCCACGGAGAGAGTGAAAGGGAGTTATGGAGGTTGAAGATCAATTTTGATTAATTTAGTGTGTAGTTTATAAAAATAAATTTAATATTAAAAGAAATTAATTTTTTTTAGTTTGAAAAAAATATTAAAAATATTTATATTTTGATATATTAATGTTATAATGATTTAAACTATTAATTTAGTTATATTAATTCAAATTGAAAATTGGTAATTTTATGTCGTTTGATAAATTAATATTACTAGTTTACAAGGTTGGAATCAAAATTTAGAAATTCATGATCTCTTATTATTTATTTTCATTAGGATTGAGCTTATTTATATTAAGATTCACTTTTGGCATATGAATATTAGTTTAAAGTATGAAACACGTGATTTCTTACTATTTTATTTAAAATTTATGTATAAGAGATTAATTATTGTAATAAAAAATTGAGTGGGTACAAAGTTGAATATCAGTTATGTATACCATCTGAAAATAGATGGACAAAAAAAGAGAGTAAACCAACTCTTAGAGGACATGTTTTACATGTATTGTATGGATCAAAAGTCTATGCGGAAAGAAATTTTGCATCTAGTTGAATTTGCATATAACAATGGATACCATGCATCCTTGGGAATGACTTCATTTGAGGATTGTATGGAAGAAGATGTAGAACACCTCTATCATGGTATAATTCAAAATATTAGATTCTATTTAGACTAGACACTATCAAAAATATGGAGCAACTTAGAGTGATTCAATAAAGGCTCAAATAAGTTGTTGATTGCTAGAAGAGTTATATTGATTTGAAAAGATTACCAAGATAATTCTTTGTTGGATATAAAATCTACTTAAGGGTTAGACTCATGAAAAGTATCATCAAGTGAACTAAGTTGGATCCTTGTTATGTTGAGTCTTTTGAGATCATTGATAATATAATTCTAGGCCTATAGGTTTCTTGCCCTCCACAAATTTCCAATGGATCTGCAAATGTGTCTACAATGTTGTCATTAGAAACTACCGTTATTATATCCCTGGTGAATCAAATATTGTCATTGATTTTAGCTATTCTCCCCTACATGATTTTATGATATTCTTCACAATGAGATCAACAAATCTATTGGTGATTCTTACCTTAAACAAGGTTTTATATGCAAAGATAGTAGTGTGCAACTAGACCTTAAACAAGGTTTTATCTATGGATGTCATTGGTAGACCTAAGTTGTCCTAGTTCGTAACAATGTCAAATTGTAGGATATTGAGAACATCCTAGACCAAGTTGCAGTCACCATGTTGAGGTCAATAAGTGCAAATTAGTGCATAGATGTCCCTTTGCTTCTTTGTTAATCGAGAGAGGATTTTGGTTTTCATCAAATCTATGGAAATTGGTCTAAGTGACTTTATCAAGGCATCTGTGATGTCTCCTTAAAAAACCCTAGAATCATTGGCAACTCGAACATAGATTGGCACATTGCATATATAAAAATAAATATGGGTTTTTTTTATCCCATATGCATCATGCTAGAGTGTTAACAACTTTTTAAAAATAAAAACAACTATATTATAGAATTTCTACCTTCGGGTAGACTATCCCAAACCTCCATTTGTCCTTCACATGATGTACAATTCATTGCCACGTGAATCAGACATCCATGAAAGTGCTAATTTTTTATTCACCCATCATCCATGTATTGCATTCATTTGTTGATTGTTTAGCCACATCTTGCATCCATTTGTTGACTATACTACCAAATCATGTCTTATCTCTATCTGCCATATGACTATGGCTATCACATCTAGTGGTGGTGCCCACTAGACTTTCACATCTAGGTGGCTATTAGGACCACATATAGGTCTCATTTTTAGGCTATAAGTATCTAGTCTGTAGGCTAGAAGTTTCCAATCCAATGAAGGGTTAGGTCACAGTGTAGCTAGGGTTAGTGGTCAATTTGATTATGTATTCCTCCAATCCAGTTCATCCAGATCCTAGATTTTTGTGCCCACATTAAATTCTCCTTGGTACTCATCAAATTCTAGATTTTTGTGCTTGCACATAGATCCATAGATTGAAGATACCTAGTTCCACTACCACATTATCACATAGGCCACAACATCAAGATCTGGTGTTGGTTTTAGTGCCCATTAGATCATGGTGGTCAGATCAGTAGGATCATTCGAGTTAGGTCTTTTGTCTCATAATACGTTAGATTGGCTATACATATAAATCCCCAATACATCAAATTGGCTATCCACACAGAGCCCCAAGTCCTATCCATGTGTAGAACCTAGGAATATCTAGGTCTTATCCACCAAGTGGAACTTGGATCAGAGCGGAGTGAGGTGAAATGCCTACTTTGATACCAATGTGGTTATAGCATAATAATACAACAATATAATTGTATTCTCATAAGGTATAAATAATACAATATATCGACTAAACATAGTCGATTAACAAGATTGCTAACCAATCCCCCTAATGGCTCAACAAAGTGATATTTGGAGCCAATATTAGAAAAGATGCTAACAATCAAATAATATGTCGTTAACTAATAACAATAATAGCTAACCACAATATATTTGCTAACAATGCAAATATTCCACCTAGGATAGAAACCTATTACCTAGGTTAATCTACTAATTATCAAATAAGATAATAGTATAAATTACAAACATAGTAACTCTAACAAGAGCAAGAGAGTGAAGCAATTAAGTAGAAGAGCTATAGTAGATTAGAGTAGTGCAACATAAGCATTGAGCAAAGCAAGGATTTGAAATTGTAGCCTTCATAAACTCCTCTATGAATGTACACTACATATTTCTAACTTGCAGTTATCTATGGATGTATTTCTAGCACATGTATATGGATGTATTTCCAAGATTAAGCAATGTATAGTACTTCTATGTATTTCTACCTTCATGTAATATTTTGCATGTTGATTAACCAACTTAGAAAAGTTAGGTTATATTTTATTGCGGTTCATGTTCCATCCCGCTGAGTATCCTTTATTATATCTCACACTCTAGAATATGTTCCATCCCATTGAGCATACTTTGTTATAGCTCATGGATTAGAACACACTTGATAAGATAAAGTCTTGTCATAGCCCACGTGTGCTACAACACCCTCAACTAAAATATTGGAAGATGTGCTAGCGATTTCAAATCACGGCATAAAACATATTTCTTTTGTTTGTCTTGCCTCATGGATTTATTCCATGATTAATTCCATGACTCTATTATGCTCTAGCCCACAAAGTTTGTATTGTTGTGTCTCACAATGTATTAACATGCTTCCTCCTACTCCTGCTACACCTAGAAAGATGTGCAAGTATTTTCAACCCACATTTCAGAACATTGTGCTCTAGCCCATGGTATGCATTTTTCCATGTGTGCTCCAACATGTGGCTTACTGTAGTTTATTGTGTATCACTGAACTACAGTTGCTCCAGGTCATGCACATTGTAAAGATTAATTAAAATATTTCAAATTGGTATTAGAGCTAGTGCCTGCCTATGGAAGATAAGAAGCAATGGATTCCAACAATAATTCCTTGTAGTTGCAGATCCCACGGTTCAATGCCAAAAATTATGATTAATGGAGCATTTAGATGAAGATCTTATTTGGGTCTCATTAGCTATGGGATCTGGTGAAGAATGATTATGCAACTAGAATATGTAGCAACATTGAGCGCTCTCTCCTAAGAAGAGTTACACCTACTGAAGGAAAATTAGAAGGACCAAAAAGTAGTATTTTACTTAATGCAAGCAATTATGGAAACAATTTTATCAAGAATCGCAGCAGCAACCAAATCGAAGGAGGCATGGAAAATTTTATCCAACTCATTCCATGGCACTAATAAAGTGAATTTGGTGAGGTTGTAGATGTTGAGAAGAGATTTTGAAAAATTGTATATGAGTGAGTTAGAGTCCATGAAAAAATTCTTTACTCGAACAATGGTTATCATCAACTAGATGAGGTTGAATGGTGAGAATATCGAGAACCATAGAATAGTGAAGAAAATACTAAAGAACCTACTAGTAAGGTTTGACTCGATCGTGATAGTGATTGAAGATTCAAGGGATTTGACAACCCTTTCTATAGATGAGCTCATGGGTTCTCTGTAAACACATGAGCAGAGGTTGATCCGATCACCTCAATCATCATCAAAGCAAACGCTTAAGATGTAGGTCTCATTTCGAGACAACATCAGAAGAAAAGAATCCCACCAAGGTGCCTCAAGTTATTCAGGAGGAAGAGGACAAAGTAACCAAATCAAGCATGGAAGAGGTAACAAGAAAGGAGGAAGGTCAAACTCTATTGAAGGAGAGAACAACTACAACTTCCATCCAACATGAGGAAGAGGTAATGGTAAAAATCAGTAAGAAGGATCAAATCAAAGGTATGATAAATCAAATATCCAATGTTATTACTACAATAAATATGGTCATTATAACTATGAGTGTAGAAATAAATTGGCCAAATATAACAAGCAGAAAGCCCATAATACAAATGAAAATGTAGAAAGTAGAGATGCATGTGGAAATTTATTGTTAACTTGCAGTACGTAAGAAGAGAACCAAAGGAATAATTGGTATCTCGATAGTGGGTGTAGTAGCCACATATTTGGGAATAGAGAAATGTTCTCGCAGTTAGATGAGACCATCAAATCCAAAGTGAATGTGAAGAAAAATAGCAAGGTACCTACCATGGGCAAAGGGAAAATTATAATCTACACTAGGAAATGTGAAATGAAGGACATCTTTGATGTGTATTATGTGCCTGGGTTGAAACATAACTTGTTGAGCATTGGACAACTTGTGTAGAAGGGGCACACTATACAATTTAAAATTGGAGCCTATATCATCAGAGACAAAGAGAATGGGCTCATTGAAACAATGTCCATGACAAATAAAAAGATGTTTCCTCTATAAATTCAAAATAAATTATTGTAATTTAGTGTATTCATGAAAGATGCTAACTGGTTATGGCATCTTAGATTTGGTCATCTGAGATTTAGTGGCCTGAATTTTCCGCATAGGAAACAGATGGTGAAGGGATTAACCTTATAGAGAAACCTAATCAATTTTGTGAAGGTTGTCTAGTCAAAAAGTAGCATAGAGATGTGTTCCCTACAAGATAGTTTTGGAGATCTTCATAGCCATTAGATCTAGTGCATTCAAATATTTGTAGGCCTATGCAAACTAGAACATTTACTAGTAACAAGTACTTCCTAACTTTTATAGATGATTTCAGTCAAGAGAACATGGGCATATGCCATCAAGCAAAAGTTATAAGCTTTTGAAAAATTCAAGGAGTTCAAAGCTTTGGTTGAAAAATAAAATGACTATTATGTGAAGACTATCAAAACAAATGGAGGAGGTGAATACATCTCTAATGAATTCCATAATTTATGCAAGGCAAATAGAATTCGAAGGCAATTCATAGCCAGGTATACATCTCAGCAGAACGGTGTTGTAGAGAGGAATAACAAAACCATAATGGATATGACACAAATTATTTTGAAGGCAAAGGGATTGCCACATGAGTTATGGGTAAAAGTTGTAGCTTGTGCAATTTATCTGCTAAATAGGTGTCCCACAAAGAGTGTGAAGGATAAGATTCCTCGAGAGGCATCAAGCAACCAAAAACACAGTGTTGTTCACTTAAGAGTTTTTGGATGTATAGCATATGCATATGTTCTAGATGAGAAGAGAAAGAAGTTGTATGACAAAGCATAAAAATGCATTTTCACTAGTTATAATGAAGAATCAAAGGTTTATAGATTGTATAACCCTGTAACAAAGAAATTTATTATGAGCCAAGATGTGAAGTTCATTGAAGATGAAAAATGGAACTAGAAATCCAAGACTGGTCAACAAGATACAACAATTATTGAGTCTGAGGACATGAATGAAAATAGAGTGCATCCACCTATAGCTTCAAGTAGTAATGCTAGTGCTAGTAGCAGTATTGCCTCATCATCATGATCACCTCCACTTACAAGCATGATCTTCACCTTGAAGACACCATAAAAGATAAGGAGCTTGCAAGATATATATAAGGTAATGAGAAATGAAATTGACGAAGCAAAACCTTTTTATTTTGCTTTATTTTTTGAGTGTGATCCAAATTAATTTGAATATGTAATTAAAAATAGAAAATGGGTGAAAGCTATGGATGATGAGATAGAAGCCATAGAGAAAAATCAAACATAGTAGTTAATGGATCTTCCAATAGGTAAGAATACCATTGGAGTAAAATAGGTATATAAAATCAAGTTTAATGCCCAAGGTGAAGTTGACAGATATAAATTCAGATTGGTTGTAAAAGGCTACAAGCAAAATTCAGGGATTGACTATCACGAGGTATATTCACCTGTAGTGAGACTTGATATAGTCATAATGATCCTTACATTGGAAAACCAAAAGGGTTGGAATGTTTACCTAATGGATGTCAAGTTTACCTTCCTTAATGGAGTGTTGGAAGAAGAGGTTTACATAGTCTAGCGACCCGAATATGAGTTCGAAGGGTAAGAAGACAAGGTCCTAAAATTGAATAAAGTATTGTATGGGTTGAAGAAAGCACCTAGGGCTTGGTATAGTCACATTGATGCTTACTTTGAAGAGAATGGGTTCATCAAATTCCCATATGAGTACACTCCCTACATGAAGAAAAATGCAGAGGGGGAGATGATCATTGTCTACTTGTATGTAGACAATCTAATTTATACCAGCAATAACAATATGCTATTTGAACAATTTAGAAATGCCATGAAGGAGTTT
Organism: Wollemia nobilis; assembly: GCA_028583015.1. NCBI lineage: Eukaryota > Viridiplantae > Streptophyta > Pinopsida > Araucariales > Araucariaceae > Wollemia > Wollemia nobilis. The sequence continues at coordinate 2,806,801 of JAQPPZ010017059.1, forward strand.
GATATTGTGGATTTAGGCACGATGAAATATTTTCTAGGAATTGAAGTTACCCAATATATGGATGGTATCTTCATTTCTCAAGGTAAGTATGCAGTAGATGTCTTGAAGAGGTTAATAACGAAGGACAAAAACCAGTGATCATGTCGGTTACCATAGGCCTAAAATTGAGCAAAAATGATTGCAACAACAATATTGATCTAATTTTCTACAAGAGGTTAGTTGGAAGTCTCATGCATTTGACAACCAGACTAGACATAATGTTTATAGTGAATCTAAATAGAAAATTTTTGGAAGCACTAAAGAACACTCACTTGAAGGAAGGCAAATAAATTTTGCATTATATCAATGGGATAAGAAACCATAAAAAAAATATGCAAGAAAATACCATATTGATCTTGTCAGCTACACGAATAGCGATTGGGATGGCAATATAAATGATAGGAAGAGTAGTTTCGATTATACATTCCATCTTGGATCGGGTGTAGTTTCATGGTCATCAAAGAAGCAACCAATTGTTGCATTATCAATTGTTGAGGCAGAGTATGTTGCCACCACTTTAGCCATAGGCTAGTCAGTTTGGCTGCAAAGAATTTTGAGTGAGCTCAATCATCACGAGGAAGGGGCAACAACAATATATTTTGGTAAAAATTCTGCCATAGCACTATCAAAGGATCCAATGTTCCATTACAATAGCAAGTACATTGATATCCGCTACCATTTCATCATAAAGCTAGTAAAATTAATGAAGTTGTGTTATTGTTTTGTAGTTCCAAAGGTCAGGTTGCAGATATCTTCACAAAACCTTTGAAGGAGGAAGATTTTAAAATATTGAGAGAAATGCTAGGTGTCAAAATATTTGTGAAATATGATTTAAAGGAGGATGTTAAAAATTAAATCAGATTTCACACTGATAGATTTCTGATAGATCTTATCTTTAAAATCGGATCATTGTATTTTAAAGTGTTTATAGTTATTACCAGCAATTGTAGTTGTTCAACGATTGGATAGAAACCCTAATTTTGAGTTCAATGTGTGTTAGAAGGTTGTAAGTCTTTCACTCATATATCTAGTTATATAAGTCGATGTTATCTTTCAAACAACAAAGCAAGAGAGAAAAGCAATGAAGTAGAAGAGTGAAAACAGATCATAGCAACGCAATAGAAGCATGGAGCAAAACCAGGAGTTATCTGTGGATGTATTTCCAGAACATGTATGTGGATGTATTTCCAAGTTTAAGCAATATATAATACTTTTTTGTATTTCTGCCTTCATGTGATATTTTGCGTGTTGATTAACCAATTTAGCAAAGTTAGGTTATATTTTGTTGCGATTCATGTTTCATCCCCCTGAGTATCCTTTGTTATATATCGCACTCTAAAACATGTTCCATTCCATTGAGAATCCTTTGTTATAGCTCGTGAATTAGAACACACCTGATGAGATAAAATCTTATCATAGCCCACACATACTACAGCTTGCTTGACTAAAATATTGGAAGACATGACAGCGATTTCAAATCCTGACATAGAAAACATTTCTTTTTTTGTCCTACCCCATGAACTTATTCCATGATTAACTCTGCAACTCTATTATTTTGTGATTAAGCACGTAACTCTATTATACTCTAGCTCGCAAAGTTTGTCTTGTTGCATCTCAGGGTGTATTGACGTGCTCCCACCCACTCCTACTTCACCTAGAAATACGTGCAAGAATTTTCAACCCATGAACCACAACATTGTGCTCTAGCTCACGGTGTGTGCTATCCCGTGCATACTCAAACCCGTATGTCACTGAACCACTACTCCAGCCCACGCACAGTGCGAAGATTAATTAAAATCTTCTAGTGAGAAAGTCGAGTACTTTATCCAACAATCGCTAACACCATATGGTTATGCCCTCTTATTTGTGGAATAATTCATAATGATTAAGAACTCTAGCAATATGATTTCAGAAGCCGTAGAAGTCACAAAAATGAATGAATGAATTTTTCATTGAGGCCTAAATTTTTTTTTAGAGAGATTTATGGTATTCCACTTTAACCGAATCTATAGAAGTTGATTATATTTTCCAATTTCATATAATACAAAGCAAATTTTAGTGATGGCCTATAACCACTAACACAACCAATAAATTTGAAATAAAACTAGTAAATGTGTTAGAAATATTAACCTAGATTTCATGCCTTTGCTAGACTGCATTTCGAATATGGGCGAAGCTTGACTGCACTCGTGCAGTTTGGGATCCTGGAAAAAAGGTCTGACATGACATCGCACCTACCCTTTGACAGATGTGACATATAACACATCTGATTGTTGCAGAAGTTAATGCCAATTCGATGATTTAATGCTAGTTCGACGATTGGTCAGAAACCCTAGTTGAGGGGCTGTCAAAACCTATCAGAGGATAAGCCCTATCCTCCTCTCCCCGTGGCTATATAAATTATTTTGGGTCTTCAGACATCAGAGAGAGAGCACAGAGGATAAGAAGAGCAGAGAAAGTGAGAAGAGCATTTTAGTGAGCAGTGTGGCTCATATGATTAATTTCTGAGCAGTCGACTCAACATTTTGTCTTTCAGTTTATCCTACAACTTAGTCTGTAAATGTTATTTCCTCAGTTGAGGACTTACTGTAATCGTCATTTCATATGAATAAATTTTGTTGTCGTTTTAAGCATCTTTAGGGTTTGTAGTTACTTTTATGTGTTAAAGTTTCTTGCTCTCTATACAAATTGCCTCAGAGCGATTGTGTTCGGGTTCTAAAAGTTAGAGCTCTGATACCAATTTGAAGAAATTTTATTTCAAGTTTTTCTAACTTTCGTCAAAGTCTGGACGTCACAGACTACGCTCGAGTTGCGACACAGTGCGAACATCAGGAGCACTGATGAACTTTGCCCAAAAATGGGCGAAGTGCAAATGTCGAGGGCGTCGACGAAATTCGCCTAGAAAATGGACGAAGTGTGAACTATGCCTGACAAAGTGCGAATGGGGTGACTTCGTGCTTTGCTTGCACACTTGGGCTGCACTCGGATCTCAGGCATATTTGGGTTGCGATAGAAAACTCAGAAGGCTTCTTTCGACTTAGCCAACTTTGGCTCTGTAGTATTTTCTACTCGGAAGGCTTGCGCAGCTACGACAACTACTTGCTTGGCTGGGAGGAGAGAAACACTAAAAATGTGTTCTGAGTCTTGCCTCTTCCACCTTGCTGAGTTCGTCTCCACTTTGCTAGGGTTTGACCTTCCTCCTTGCTTGTTGCTTCTCCCATGTCTGCTTCTGCCTCTTCCAGCTTGAGAACTAGAAGCGCCTTGGTGGGAGTCTTGTCTGTCGCTATCTTGGAATGAGAACTAAGCCTTGAATACTTGATCCAAAGAGGTCTTATAAGAACAACTCAGCCTCTATTCATGTGTCTACAAAGACCCCATGAGTTTGTCTGTCAAGAGGGTTGTCAGATCCCTCGACTCTTTGATTGCTATCACAACCAAATCAAACTTAGCAGGCAAAATTTTGAGAATCTTCTCCATGATTCTCTAGCTCTACACATTTTCTCCGTTCAACCGCATCTGGTTGATAATGTCCATCATCCGGGTGAAGAAATCACTCATGGACTCGGACTCGCTCATCTGTAGATTTTCAAACTCCCTCCTGAGCATCTGGAGTTTCACCAACTTTACCTTGTTGGTGCCCTAGTATGAGCTAGCCAGAATCTCCTAGGCCTGCTTCGCTTTGGTGGCTGATGCGATCCATGGGAATATGGTCTCCTCGATCACTTGCATGATGTAGAAGAGGGCCTGAAGAATGTCTGGTACTTAGACAGTGGGTGCAGCAACCACATGACGGGGAACAAAGAGATGTTCTTCCAACTGGATGAAATAGTCTAGTCTAAAGTGAAGATGGGTAACAACAACAAGGTTCTCGTAATGGGGAAAGGAAAGATCCTCATTCACACCAGGCACAATGAACAAAAGAATATCTATGATGTCTACTATGTTCCTGGGCTGAAGCATAACCTACTGAGCATTGGACAACTTGTGCAGAAGGGACATATGGTCCAATTCAAAAATGGAGCTTGCACCATCAAATACAAGTCGCATGGGCAGATTGCTACAGTGTCCATGATGAAGAACAAAATGTTTCTACTATAGATTCAGAATGAATCATTGATGTCTCTGAGTGTAGTTATGAAAGATGCTACCTAGTTGTGGCATCTCAGATTTTGTCACTTGAGATTTAGTGGCCTGAATCAACTGCACAGGATGCAAATGGTGAAGGGTTTACCCCTTATTGAGTAACAGAACCATGTTTGTGAAGGTTGCCTAGTCAGCAAGCAGCACGGGGATGTATTCCCTGTAGGACAGTCTTGGAGAGCATCACGGCCATTGGAGCTGGTGCACTTAGACATTTGTGGTCTAATGCAGACCACCACGTTTTCCAACAACAAATACTTCTTGACATTTATAGATGACTTCAGTCGGAAGACTTGGATCTATGCCATCAAGTTGAAGTCAGAAGCATTTTCTAGATTCAAGGAGTTCAAGGCTCTGGTGGAGAAATAGAGTGGATATCAAATCAAGACTCTCAAGACAAATAGCAGAGGTGAATACATCTCCAACAAATTCCATAACTACTGCAAGCAACACGGAATTCGAAGGCAGTTCACTGCAAGATACATGCCACAACAGAATGGCATAGCTGAGAGGAAGAACCGAACCATCATGGAAATGGCACGAAGCACGATGAAGGCAAAGGGATTGTCACATGAATTTTTGGTAGAGGTTGTAACTTGTGTAGTCTACCTACTGAACATATTTCCCACCAAAAGTGTGAAGGAAAAAATCCCTCAGGAGGCCTGGAGCAGAGTGAAGCCAAGTGTGGCTCACTTGCATGTGTTCGGGTGCATTGCATATGCACATGTTCCAGAAGAAAAGTGATAGAAATTGGATGATAGAGCTGAGAAGTGCATTTTCATAGGGTACAGTGAGTAGGCAAAAGCATATAGGCTATACAACCCTGTGACAAAGAAGCTCATCATCAGTCATGATGTGAAATTTATTAAAGATCAAGCCTGGAACAGGAAGTCAAAGGCTGGCTAGTCAGAGCTAGCAGTAGTACAGTTTGTTGACTTGGAAGGAAGTGTGCAGCCACCTACAACTTCTAGTAGCAACAGCGATGCCAGTAGTAGCACAGCCACTCCATCTCGGTTGCCTCCATGTGCAAGTAGAATCCAAAACCTAGCGATGCCAACGAAGACAAGGAGCTTGCTAGAAATCTACGAGGCAACCAAAACCCACATAGATGAAGAGTAATCTGACTTTGCATTCTTTACTGAAGTTGATCCAGTAGAGTTCGAAGATGCAAGTCAAAATCAGAAGTGGGTGCAGGCAATGGATGAAGAGATAGCAGCCATTGAAAAGAATGAGACATGATAGCTGACTGAGCTTCCAGCAGGGAAGAAGACCATTGGGGTCAAGTGGGTGTCTAAGACAAAGTTCAACTCCCAAGGAGACATTGACAAGCATAAGGCTAGACTGGTGGCGAAGGGTTACAATCAAAATTTAGGCATCGATTACCATGAGGTATATGCGCCTATAGCCCAAATTGACATAGTCAGGATGATCCTGGCATTAGCATCCCAACAAGGTTGGAAGATGTAACAGATGGATGTCAAGTCAACCTTCCTTAACGGAGTGTTGGAAGAAGAGGTCTACATAGACCAGCCACCAGGTTACAAAATTGAAGGCCAGGAAGGCAAAGTCCTGAAGCTAAAAAAGGCCTTGTAAGGTTTGAAGCAGGAGCCCCGAGCTTGGTATAGCCTGATTGATAGCTATTTTCAAGAAAATGGGTTTTTCAAATGCCCATATGAGCACACCCTGTACATGAAGACAAATGAAGTAGGTGAGATCATTATCGTCTGCCTATATGTGGATGATTTGATTTATACTGGCAACAACAATGTCCTATTCGACCAGTTCAGAATAGCCATGAAGAAAGAGTTTGAGATTACAACTTAGGGCTGATGAAGTATTTTCTTGACATTGAAGTTGACCAATCGACAGATGGCATCTTCATTTCTCAGGGAAAGTATGCGAAGGATGTCCTAAAGCGATTCAAGATGGAGGAAAGTAAACCTACCATCACACCTGCAGCCACAAGTTTGAAGCTGAGCAAGCTATATTCAGGGAGGAATGTCGACCCAACCCTGTTCAAGAGGCTAGTTGGCAGTCTAATGTATTTGACTGCAACTCGGCCAGATATGATGTTCGAAGTTAGTCTGATCAGTTATTTCATGGAGACTCTAAAGGACACGCACTAGGAAGCAGGCAAGAGGATCTTGCGCTATGTCAATGGGACACGGAACCATGGCCTATTTTATGCCAGACAAGACCAGCTGGAACTGGTCAGCTTCACAAATAGTGACTAGGCTGGTAGTACCGATGATTGAAAGAGCACCTCTGGGTATGCTTTCCATCTCAAATCAGGGGTAGTCTCATGGGCATCCAAGAAATAACCCATCATTGTGTTGTCCATAACAAAAGCATAGTACATTGCTGCCACCTCAGCCACCTGCCAGGCAGTTTGACTGAGAAGAGTTTTGTGTGAACTACATCATCCACCCAAAGCAGCAACAACAATATTTTGTGACAATAACTCTATAATTGTGCTCTCTAAGGACCGATTCTTCCATGTACAGACGAAGCACATCGACATTCGATATCATTTTATCGGAGAGCTGGTGAAATTTGATGAAATACAATTGCAGTCTTGTAGGTCCAAGGAGCAATTGGCAGATATTTTCATGAAGCCTTTGAAGGAGGAAGACTTCAGAAGATTGCAAGAGCATCTTGGATTCAAAGCACTTGTGAAATCAGGCTTAAAGGAGGGTGTTAGAAATATTAACCCAGATTTCATGCCTTTGCTAGACTGCACTCCAAATATTGGCAAAGTCAGACTGCAAAAAGGTTTGACATGACATCGCACCTACCCTCTGACAGATCTGATCATCACAGAAGTTAATGCCAGTTTGGCAATTTAATGCTAGTTTGGTGATTTGTTAGAAACCTTAGTTGAGGGGCTATCAGAACCTGTCAAAGGATAAGCCCTATCCTCCTCTCCCCATGGCTATATAAAGCAGTTCGGGTCTTCAGACATTAGAGAGAGAGCACAGAGGATAATAAGAGCAGAGAAAGTGAGAAGAGCATTTCAGTGAGCAATGTGGCTCATCTGATTAATGTTCAAGCAGCCGACTTGAAATTTTGTTTTTTAGTTTATCCTGTAGCTTAGTCTATAGATGTTATTTCCTTAGTTGAGGACTTATTGTAACCATCATTTCATATGAATAAAGTTTGTTGTCGTTTTAAGCATCTTTAGGGTTTGTAGTTACTTTTATGTGTTAAAATTTCTTGCTCTCTATACAAATTACCTCAGAGCAATTGTGTTCGGGTTCTCATAGTTAGAGCTCAGATCAGAGACTCAGATCATAGTTTTGGTGTTTGTCTCCTCCCAGCCAAGCAAGCAGTTGTCGTAGCCGCACAAGCCTTTCGAGCAAAAAATACTGCAGAGCCAAATTTGGCTAAGTCGAAAGAAGCCTTTCGAGTTTGCTGCAGCAACCCAACTGCACTCGAGATTCGAGTGTAGCCCGAGTGCGCAAGCGAAGCGCGAAGTCACACCGTTCGCACTTTGTTGGGTGCAGTTCACACTTCACCCATTTTTTGGGTGAAGTCTGTCGGTGCCCCCGACGTTCACACTTCGCCCATTTTTGGACGAAGTTCATCGGCGCTCTCAACGTCCGCACTGCGTCACAACTCGAGCGTAGTCCACGACGTCCAGACTTCGATGAAAGTTAGAAAAAATTGAAATAAAATTTATTCAAAATGAACCCTTACCTAAAATATTAAAATAGTGCACTTACATGAATCAAATATTGTGAACTATCCTTTCGCTACATATACATGAATTATTCAGCTTCAGCTTCTGAGCATTCGAAATAAAATGTGAATTGCTACCCTTAATTGAGGAGGTAACACAACTGTCAGCCACAAATAAATAGGTTATAGAGGGGTAAGGCAAAGACCCTGGTTAAATAGGGTGTTTCCATTCTAGCTTTCGAGAAGGCATATCTGGTATAGCTGGGCATGTTAGAATAAGAGATGATGGATCCAAATCATAGAACCATATTGCTTTCAAATTTAGAGAGTCCAGGGTGAAACTGAACTTTGAAAAAATAGCCCACCTCACGGACCACTATAATACTATTGATATTAATGGTTGTTCCGTGTGAATCCAGGAAAATGTCGTCAATGCTAGAACTGCTAAACTTTGAAACAAGAGGCTACGTCACTGAACGATATAATACTATTGATTTTAATGGCGGTTTCATTTGAATCTAGGAAAATGTAGTCAATGTTGGAAAAGTCCAAGTTTTAGCCGCAACGTCCTCCGTAACATTTTCCTTATTCCCACAGTCTTGAGATATTGGCTTTCCTATATTATCACTGTTAAAACCACAAAAACCGCAAAATTCTAGACTCCAATATATTTATCATCTTTCCTTAATTGGTATGTAGTTAGATAAAGAAAAGCAAAATATTTGGATTTGTATGTAAAACTCTAATTTAGCTTTAAAAAAATAATTAGATCTATGGACGTGACCGGATCTGCCGTGGTTGCAAACACAACCACTTTATGAATTTGTTGCAATTCCGCTCTGTCGTCGATTTCACATAGTTTAAATTGTTACGTTTCCTCTGAATTTTTTATTTTAAATTTTTTTTATGATTCGGACGTGACCAGATCTACCATGGTTTCAAACACAACCACTTTATGAATTGGTTGCAATTTTTCTCTATCGTCGATTTCACATAGTTTAAATTGTTATGTTTCCTCTGAAGTTTTAAATTTTATTTTGTTTTATGATTCGGCCTCCTTCAGGGAGCTCAGGGCAAAGAGTTCCAAAATGAAGCTGCATGGGAGTGATGAACAAAATTCAGGCTATGCAAAGTGAAGCCTCGAAATTGGGCTACACAAAAAGTCAACGCCTGACTCTGCTAGTCAAACTGTGCGCAATCGGGTTGATTAGGAAGAATGTGCAAAATCGGGGAGGAGGTGGTCAACGCTCGACTGTGCTGGTCAATGGAAGTGAAGTTCGACTGCACTGCACAATCGGGTGGGTGGCCAAGACTTAGCCAAATTTGGCTAAGCAATTTTTGTGCTTTGCTCCTTCAAAGAGCGCACATAAGCTAGAGCACTACCGGGCTTTGTAGTGTTGTAGGGAGGGAGTGAACGATGAAGTGACCAATGGCAAAGATTGCCCAAATTTGCACCTTTCAGATTTCGAACACTGACGTAAAGGAACTTGAAGGTGCTTGTTGCCTATAAGACGTCGGGAGTCACAGTGTTTTAGATGCAGATGAATATAAATTGTAGAGGAGACTTAAAACCACAAATATGCAGTTGGATTTAATAAACCCTTGAAACTAACTAAATGCTGACAAACATATATTTATCAAGCACACAAATACATTGAACCTCAACAAAATATTTTCAATCTTCTGCATGTAAAACTGTAGGATAACAGATAAACAAAGGCTGTCGATACTTTAGCTCGAAGAACCTAATGAGCTTTCTTGCTCACTGAACTGCTTTTGTCAAAGACTCTGCAAAATTACTATTGTCTTCTCCTCTTGCACTCTGATGCCCACCCTCCAAAAACCCCTACACCTCTACTATTTTTTTGAAGACTCAAACTACTTTATATAGCCGTGGGAATAGGAAGATAGGGCTTATCTTTTGAAAAGTTTTGAAAAACCCTAAACTAGGGTTTTTGACCAATTGCTGAATTGTCATTAACTTATGTGGTGATTGGATCTATCAAACATCACATCTATCAGAAGGCACGTGTAATGTCAAGTCAGAAAACTTATCAGGATGCCCGACTTCACGAGTGCAGTCCGACTTCACCCAAGTTCAGAGCGCAGTTGGACGAAGGTGTGAAATCTAGATTAATATTTCTAAAACCCTCCTTTAAGCCTGATTTCATGAGCGCTTTGACTCCAAGCTACTCTTGCAATTTGTTGAAGTCTTCCTCCTTCAAAGGCTTCATGAAAATATCTGCCAACTGATCCTTAGATCTGTAAAACTACAGTTGAATTTCTTTGGACATCACCAACTCTCTGATGAAGTGATAACGAATGTTGATGTGCTTCGTCTGGACATGGAACACAAGATCCTTTGATAGTGCGATGGCCAAATTTTTATCACAAAAAATTATTGTCGTGCCTTTCGAAGGATAGTTTAGTTCACTCAGAACTCTTTGTAGCCAAACTGCCTGGCATGCGGTTGATGTGGTGATGACATATTCTGCTTTGGCTATGGACAACACAACAATGGGTTGCTTCTTAGATGCCCATGAGACTGCCCCTGATCCAAGATGGAAAACATACTCATAGGTGCTCTTTCGATCGTCATTGCTGCCATCCCAATCACTATCTGTGAAGCCCACTAGTTCCAACTAGTCTGATTTGGCATAAAATAGGCCATGGTTTCACATCCTATTAATATATCGCAATATCCTCTTGCCTGCTTGCCAGTGCGTGTCCTTCGGAGTCTCCATAAAATGGTTGATCAAACTGAATCTAAATATTAGATCTGGTTGAGTTGTAGTCAAATACATCATACTGCCAACTAGCCTCTTGAACAGAGTTGGATCTACATTCCTCCCTGAATCCAGCTTACTCAGCTTCAAACCTGTGGCAATAGGTGTGATGGCAGATTTATTGTCCTTCATCTTAAATCACTTCAGGACATCCTTCACATACTTACCCTGAGAAATGAAGATTCCATCTGTCGAATGGTCAACTTCAATGTTGAGAAAATATTTCATCAGTCCTAAGTCCGTCATCTCAAACTCCTTCATGGTTGTTCTGAACTGGGCAAACAATGTTGTGTTGTTGCCAGTGTAAATCAAATCATCCACATATAGGAAAATGATAATGAGCTCACCTACTTCATTTGTCTTCATATACAGGGTGTTCTCATATGGACATTTGACAAACCCATTCTCCTAAAAATAGTTGTCAATCCGATTGTACCAAGCCTGGGGTGCCTGATTCAAATCATATAGGGCCTTCTTCAGATTTAGAGATTTGCCCTCCTGGACTTCAATTTCATAACCTGGTGGCTAGTCTATGTAGACCTCTTCCTCCAACACTCTATTGAGGAAGGCTAACTTGACATCCATCTGGTACATGTTCCAACCCTGCTGGGGTACCAATGCCAGGATCATCCTAACTATGTCAAGTTGGGCTACAGGCACATATACCTCATGGTAATCGATGCCTGACTTCTACTTGTAGCCCTTTGCCACCAGTCTAGCCTTATGCTTGTCAACTTCTCCTTGGGAATTAAACTTTGTCTTATACACCCACTTGACCCCAATGGTCTTCTTCCCTACTGGAAGATCTATTAGTTGCCATGTATCATTCTTTTCAATGGCTTCAATCTCCTCGTCCATCACTTGCACCCACTTCTGATTCTAACTTGCATCTTTGAACTCTATTGGATCAACTTTAGTAAAGAATGCAAAGTCAAAGTACTCTTCGTCTTCATGGATTTGGGTTGCCTCATAGAATTCTTGAAAGCTCTTTGTCTTCGTTGGTGTCACCAATTTTTATATTCTACTTGCAAGTGGAGGCAACCGAGATGGTGTGGTTGTGCTACTACTAGAATCATTGCTACTACTAGAGGCTGTAGGTGGCTGCACACTACCTTATTCCAAGTCAATAGACTCTACTACTACTGGCTCTGACTGGCCAGTATTTGACTTCCAGTTCCAGGCTTCATCTTCAAGAAACTTCACATCACGACTGATGATGAGCTTCTTAGTCATAGGATTGTACAACCTATATGACTTCACCTACTCATTGTACCCTATGAAAATGTACTTCTCAACTCTATCATCCAATTTCTACCACTTATCTTATGGAACATGTGGATATGCAATGCACTCGAACACATGTAAGTGAGCCACACTTGGCTTCACACCACTCCAAGCCTCCTCAGGGATTTTGTCCTTCATGCTTTTGGCGGGATATCTTTTCAATAGGTATACTGCACATGTTATAGCCTCTACCCATAACTCATGTGAGAATGAATCCCTATGTTGTTTTCCAACTAAGCTGCCCTCACAAAATTGATTTTGCTACTCTATCAGGGGTAAACCCTTCACCATATGATTTTTGTGTAGTTGATTTAGGCCACTAAAGATCAGGTGACCAAATATGAGATGCCACAACTAGTTAGCATCTTTCACAACTACACGTAGAGACATCAATGATTCATTCTGAATATATAGAAGAAACATTTTATTCTTTATCATGGACATGGTTGCAATCTTACCATGCGACTTGTCTCTAATGGTGCAAGCTCCATATTTGAAGTGGATCATATGTCCCTTATGCATGAGCTGTCCAATGCTCAGTAGGTTGTGCTTTAGTCCAGGCACATAGTAGACATCATAGATCTACTTCCATTCACCATGCCTAGTGCAGATGATGATCTTTCCTTTCCCCATCATAGGAACCTTGTTATTGTTCCCCATATTCACCTCAAATTGGAGTGTTTCATCTAGTTGTGAGAATATTTCCTTGTTCCCTATCATGTGATTGCTACACCCATTATCTAAATACTAGATATTCTTTTGATACTCCTCCTCAATGTTGCAAATTAGCAACACGTTTCCTCTTACCACATTTTTGGTTTTTTTTGTGTAATGGGTGTGTTGCTGGTTCTCCTTGGCCATTCATTTTTTGCACTGTGAGATATAATGGCTGAACTTCTTGCAATAATAGCATTGGACCTTTGACATGTCCTTATTTTGACTAGATCCAATTTGTTGATTTTTCAAATAGCTTCTTCCACCTTGCTAATGGAAATTATAGTTGGTCTCTCCCTTGCTAGGGTTTGATCATCATCCTAACTTGTTGCCTTTCTCATGCCTACCTCTACCTCTTACTCCTTGAGAGCTAGAAGCACCATGGTGGGATTCTTATATGTCATTGTCTTGAAATGAGACCTAAGCCTTGAATGCTTGCTCTAGAGAGGTCTAAGATGAATTGATCAGCCTCTGCACATGTGTCTATAGAGAACCCATGAGCTTGTCTATTGAGAGGGTTGTCAGATCCCTCGATTCTTTGATTGCTATCACAATCGAGTCAAACTTGGTAGGCAGACTTCTAAGAATCTTCTCCATGATTCTATAACTTTGTATAATTTCTCTATTCAATCACATCTGGTTGATAATGTCCATTGTTTGAGTGAAGAAATCACTCATGGACTCAGACTCACTCATTTGTATATTTTCAAACTCTCTTATGAGCATCTACAGTTTCGCCAGATTTACCTTGTTGGTGCCTTAGTACGAGCTAGCTAGAATCTCCTAGGTCTGCTTTGCCTTGGTGGTTGATGTGATCCACGGGAAGATGGACTTCTCAACCATTTTCATGATGTAGAAGAGGGTATTTTGGTCCTTCTTTGTGTTCTCCTTCAATAGGTCCTTGTCTTCTTGAGAGAGGGTGACCAGTGTTGTTGCATCTACTGGTTCTGGGTAGCTATTCTTGACTAACTCCCATAGATCCTGAGATCTGAATAGGATCTTCATCTGAATGCTCTAGTAATCATAATTCTTCCTGTTGAAGCATGAGATTTGCAACTACAAGTTTTTGTTGCTAGAAGCCATTCTACTTTGCCCTTTGCATCAAGGGATAAGTGGCTCTGATACCAATTTGATGTTTTTAATTTTATTTTGTTTGATGACTCGATCGTTGTCGAGGAGCGCAGGGCTAAGAGTTCTGGAATGAAGCTACACGGGAGTGACGATCTGAATTCAGGCTGTGCAAAAGTGAAATCCTGAAGTCGGGCTACGTAGGGTTTTTATCCAAAGTTAGGCTACGTAAAAATTCAACGCCCGACTGCACTAGTCAAACTATGCTCAATCGGGTTACAGAGGAATAATGTGTGAAGTCAAGGAGGAGGTGGTTAATGCTCGAATGTGCTGGTCAAAGGTAGGGAAGTCTGATTGCGCTACGTAGTCGGGAAGGTCGCCAAGACTTAGCCAAATTTGGCCAAGCAAATTTTGTGCTTTGCTCCTTCAAATAGTGCACATAAGCTAGAGTGCTACCAAGATTCACAATGCTATAGGGAGGGAGTGAACGATGAAGTGACCAATGGCAAAGATTGCCTAAATTTACACCTTTTATATTTTGAACACTAATGTAAAGGAAATTGAAGGTGCTTTTTGCCTATAAGACGTCGATAGTCACAGTGTTTTAGATGTAGATGAATATAAATTGCAAAGGAGACTTAAAACCACAAATATGTAGTTTAATAAGCCCTTGAAACCAACTAAATGCTGATAAACATATATTTATTAAGCATGCAAATACATTGAATCTCAACAAAGGATTTTCAATATTTTGCTTGTAAAACTATAGGATAACAGATAAACAAAGGTTGCCAAGAATTCAATTCAAAGTTCAACCTAATGAGCTTTCTTGCTCACTGAACTGCTTTCGTCAACGACTTTGCAAAATGACTATTGTCTTCTCCTCTTGCACTCTGATGCCCATCCCTCCAAAAACCCCTACACCTCTACTAATTTTATGAATACTTGAACTACTTTATATAGCTATGGGGAGAGGAAGATAGGGCTTATCTTCTGACAGGTTTCAACAGACCCAAAACTAGGTTTTTTGACCAATCATCAAACTGGCACTAACTTATGCAGTGATCGGATCTATCAGACGTCACATCTATCAGAAGGAACATGTGATGTCAAGTCAAAAAACTTGTCGGTATGTCTGACTTCACGAGCGCAGTTCGGCTTCACCCAATTTCAGAGCACAGTTAGGCGGAGGCATGAAATTCAAGTTAATATTTCTAACATCCTCCACGCCAGTTTTGGTAGGCAATAAAAAATGTACTACTTTTGCACCAAAAAATGGAGCTATGGAAAAAAATAAAAGTAATATGAATACGAATTGGATTTGGCAATACTAAATGGTTTTCTCACACTATAAAGATACCACACTATAAATATATTATTTATTCACTTATCATACACTATAAAGATACCACACTATAAATATATTATTTATTCACTTATAATTTCAATTAACCTCTAACTGTTAGTGGATTGGTAAGTGCAGGTGTGGTTGGGCACTTATTAAGAAGAGATCTAGGTTCATACCTTGGAAAATTCAACCCTTTACAAAGGTAGTAGTCTACTATGAATCCTTGCAAAGGTAGTAGTCTGCTATAAATCCTCTAAGTGCATATTAGACAGGTGGTCTCCATCTCATCCTCTAAGTGCGCATTAGACAGGTGGTCTCCATCTCATGTCTGACCAACAAGAATGAGACAAATAGGTATTTGAACCTTATGCTTGCTAGACGATGATGGTATGAACCCTAGTGGTCTCCATGTCATGTTAGGTCAACAAGAATGAGACGAATAGATATTTGAACCCTACTCTTGTTAACCAGTTACTAAAAATAGTGGTTGTAACCAACTCTCCTAAGTAACAAAAAAATATATATATTTATCAATTACAAGAAAAATCAATTTTAATATTTTAAAATATTAAATCACAAATAAATTTTTGTTTTACATTATAATTAAAAAACAATGGCAAAAATTTCAAGAGTTACACCTCATCAAAATAAATAGTAGTTTGAACAAATTTTATAGTATCAAAATTTGAAAACTTGAATTTAAAAGAAATAAATGATTACATTGAAAATGATTTAGGCTTATTATTTTAAATTTTAAAAATAATAAATTAATTAGTGTAAATTTTTATAAATAAAATTTCTTTTAAAATAAGGTTCGAGGGTTATGGTTCAACTATCAAACATTTTTGTAAGAGTACGAAGACCAGGGTTTCAATTCCTTGGGCCTCGTAGTACTGGTAGGTGTGTTGCATCAGCGTAATCGACTACATAAAAGGTTTACCCAATGCAACTGGAGGTTATATTGACACCAAGATTTATCCGATGCAAACCTTTTACATAGTTGGTTATGTAAAAGGTTTACCCGATGCAACTAGAGGTTATAGTGGCAACAAGGAGCGAGATTTGAACCCATGAAGAGGCATAACTTTTTTTAACAACTTACCAATTCCTCTAGTATAATAATAATAACAATAATAATAATAATACTTTTAAAATAAATAAATATTATATAATAAATTATTATTATTAAAAAAATCTTCTTTGGAAGCTTCTACTTATTTGTTATAAAAGGTTATGGGATACTTTCAAAACCCCTCTTACCAATAAAAAAAATATTATTATAAAGTTTTTATTATATAGATATAAAAACTTAATATAAATTTTTTAAAAAGTCTTATAAAAACACAAAAATACTTTTCTTCTACAAAATGTTTAAGAAATTACAACATTTGCTATTATTTTTTTTTAGCCCTATTATAAATTTAACAAGCAAGAATCCCAATATACTAGTGAGAATGAGAATGAAGAAAACAAAGATGCATGTGGGTCTTTGAAGTTAACCTATAATACTAATAAAAAGAGTCAAAATAATGTTTGGTATCTTGATAGTTGCTATAGTAACCACATGGTGGGGATCGAGAAATATTCTCAAAATTAGATGAAACTATAAAATCTAAGGTTAATATGGGAAACAACAATAAAGTGCCTATCATGGATAAAGGGAATATTCAAATCCACACAAAGCAAGGAGATAGATAACAAATATCTAATGTGTATTATGTTCCAATGTAGAAGCATAATTTATTAGGCATTAGGAAGCTTGTACAAAATGGGTATAGAGTATGTATTGAAAATGGAGCTTACATCATTAGATATGGTGTGAATAGACTCATAGCAAATGTGGCCATGACCAAGAAAAAAATGGTTCCTTTAATAATTTAGAGTGAAATACCATTTTCATTTAGTACTATTGTAAAGAATGCTACATGGTTGTGGCATCTCAAATTTGGCCATTTAAGCTTCAGTGGCCTAAATTTGTTGCACAAAAAGTAAAGCATAAGTAGATTACTAGTAGAGCAACGTAATAAAGCATGTAAAGGTTGCATTCTAGGAAAGCAAAATAATGATGTGTTTCCAAGAATGAAATCATGGAGAGCTTCACACCCCTTGTATCTAGTGCATTCAAAGATAATGGGCCTATGAAAACCAACTCATTCAGGAACAATAATTACTTAATTTTATAGATTATTTGAGTTAGAAGACAAGGGTATTGTTTGAAAAGAAAAGTAGGTACTATGTAAATCCTTTAAGAATATATGGAGGAGGTGAGTACATCTCAAATAAATTCTATAATTTTTTTAAAGTAAATGAGATAAAAAACAATTCATGGCTAGATACACACCACAACAAAATGGTGCTGCATAAAGAAATAACAAGATCATAATGGAGATGACAAGGAGAATGTTAAAGACAAAATCAACCCACGTATTGTAGGTGAGTTGGAGAGGAGAGGGCAATCCTCCAAGGGAGGTCCCAGGTTCAAATATGCACCCTACCAAAAAATCTGAACTAGGTATCCAAAATTCAATTGATAATGTTAGTGTGGGCAGGGTCGGTTGCGACTCTTGAGTGACTTTGATGGTGTAGAACCCCCTGTTCATGGTCTCTCAGACCAAGGCAGCCCCGCAAAGGGTTTTTCACTTTAAAAAAAGGCAAAATCATTATCAAATTAAATTTAAATAGAAGTTATAGCATGCATATTTTATCTCCTAAACATATTTGCCACAAAGAGTGTCGAGGATTTGATCTCTCAAGAAGCATGGAAACCAAAAAGCCAAGTGTTGTTCTTTTAAGAATATTTGGATGCATAGCCTATGCATGCATTTTGAAAGAGAAGAGAAGCAAACTGGATGACAAGGGAAAACAAATCTTCATTGGGTATAATGAGGTGTCAAAGGATTACAAATTGTATAACATTATTACAAAGAAGGTGATCATAAACAAAGATACAAAATTCATTGAAGATGAAGCTTGAATTTTGAATTCTAAAACTGGCTAGCAAAGGACAACAAACGTTGAGATGGAAAATTCAATTGAAGAAAGCATAAATCAGCCCTCAAATTCAAGCAAGAATACAAATTTAGGCAACAATCCTTCTTCATCATCAAACTCACCACCAAGTGCAAGAATGAGGTTCATTTCTTCCATCATGAGAATACCATCAAAGACAAGAAGCTTACAAGAAATATATGAGGTAACAAGAAATAAAATAGAATATGAAGAGCATGTTGAGTTTGCTTTATTTCTAAATGTGATTATATTTCATTTGAATAAGTGGTTAAAAATAGAAAATGGGTGAAATCCATGGATGAAGAAATTGAAGCTCTAGATAAAATATTGAAGCTCTTCCAAAAAATATTGATGATTGGAAGAGCACATTTGGTTACACATTCCATCTTGTATCAGGTGCAATTTCATGGTCATCTAAGAAACATCTACTTGTTGCACTATTTATTTTTGAAGTAGAGTATGTTGCCACCACATTAGTCACATGTCAAGTAGTTTGTTTAAGAAAAATTCTAGGTGATTTGAATCATGAATAAAAAGTGGTAACAAAAATATTTTGTCATAATAACACAACCATAGTACTATCTAAGGATCTAGTGTTTCATGGAAGAAGCAAGCATATTGACATACGATTTCATTTCATTAGAGAGTTAGTGAAAAATAATGAAATCAAATTGTTTTTTTGTAGGTCCAAAGATTGAGTGGTTGACATTTTTCCAAAACCTTTGAAGAAGGAAGATTTTGAAAGGTTGAAAGAAATTTTAGGTATCAAATTTTTTATGAAATTTGATTTAAGGAAGGGTGTTGGAAATTAATACAAATTTCACCCTCTTCTAACATATCTTATTCTTTGTAGCTTCTGTCAAAATCCATTGCCATACTTCAAAGCACTTGTATTTACTTCGATTAGTTGTAGTTGTAGTTGAGAATTATGTTTTCAATTAGCAACATATCTATAGATCCACATGTCCATGGAAAATTTTGTCACTACCATTATATTTAAAAAGGTAAGGGAAATTAATTTTTTTCAAAACGGGATTACCTTATGAATCACAATAATTCTAATAGTACCAATGTATCACCTCAAAAAAAAAAAATACCATCATAGCTAGTAGTTTTTATGTAGGAGCTACATGGTCAAAATATTTAATGATTATTTTGTGAAAACTTGATCTTAGAGATGTGCTTCAAAGGAAAGTATTTGGTAAGAATGACCAAGACATAGTAAAACTAGTTGATGTTGAAAAAATACCAATTTTTTGAATTTTGTTGAGATGTTTTTTTTTTATTGAGATATACAATCCCAAAATAAAATCAAATTTGTCAAGGGAGACCCACATCACAATGAGGAGAATCAAATAGAGAAGAACATGTTGACAAAGATTTACATTCTACAAACAACAATAAGAACTTAAGGAATAATGAGTCCAATTATTTTGGATCACTTTGTCACTATTCATATCAACATTGAAACATGTATCCATATGAAATATATATTAGATGACATAAATATTCTATCAAATATAATCAAAATAATTTAAGTTGGTTAAATTCCAAAAATTGAAAGCTTACCAAAATTATGAGAGTATGGTTTCTAAAAAGGAATCTCTAAATTATCTTATAAAATAATTGTAACATCATAAAATAAAAAATGAATATGTCATATGGTGATCATGTAATGGATATCAATAATCCATAAAACCCTCATTTAGAACTAAAAGTCTAATTTTGAAAATTTTCATCAATCATGATTTCAAGTTTTAATCATCTATTTTAGTGAGTTTATTTTGGTGTTTATGGGCAATCCTATCCAAAATAAACATTATGTGGGATGTTGAAGTCTCTAATATTTATTTTGTAAAAAAGTAAAAAATAATTCTTACATAAGTAATAAAATAATCACAAACCTAAAATCAAAATAATAAAAAATATATTTAATTTAAAAAGAAAATAAAAGTTAAATATTATTTTTGAATAGAGTTTACCAATATATTATTTTTATCTCAAAAATATTATAAATATATAATATTATATCTCCATTGTAAAGAAAAAAATCCCTATGTAATGTAAGCAATTTTTTTAAATATGAGTATTTCCTTAATAAATTTAAAATACCAAGTGCATAAAATCCATTGAGTTGAGTTTAAATCATATAGAATGCATATATCTAATAGTTTTACTAGACTTATTATACTATTTATAAATTGGTTTGTGTTTACCTTTTAGAGTGGTTCAATGAGTTGAGTTTATGTAAATGATAACAATGAATGTATATGCTTTATTGGTTTTATTGCATCTACTTTGATATATTCTTTCTTTATTAGATTAAGCGGTGAGGGTTTTGAAAGGCTCCCACAACCTTTTATAGAAAGCTCCAAAAAAATCTAGACAACTGCCTATCTTATAATATTCAATGCAGCACAAAGACGGGCCCACCAAATTTTTCTATCCTTTGAGAAAAAATTCAAAGTTACAAACCTGCCAAATTTGTAGTGCACTTTTTTAAAAATAATTTCAAATTAAACAACCTCCCACCCAACGAGGGACCATAGACCAAAGAAACACCCAACCAACAATTGGAGTTTGTAGGGCAACCTCACCTAATGGCAAGGAGCAAATCTTAGGATTTTCAAACATGCATATTATTCTAAAGGAAACATGAGGATTTTGAAAAGGGCCACACAACATAACACATCAGCTCTGGATAGAGAAATAAACCACCAAAAACTAGAACAAGCTACCACAATCCAAAAACCACGAGAAGAAGAGCAGATTTAAAAAATTTTAAACTTAAAATTAGAGGTCCTACTCTAGCACTAAACCTACCAAACAGGATAAATAACCTAGCACTAAACCCACCAAACGGGAGAAAGAACTAGGAACCCTAGTTTTCTAAACAACAAACCAACCAGTGGAACAAACCAAACTAGAATCTCAAAACTAGGAATCAAAAATCATCTACAATAGCTTAGGTGCACAAATATAGGAAAAATGTGCATCCTCCTTGAGGCATTGAATCGAGGGTGAATATTAGTACAAATGCTACCAAAAAAATATAAATTTAACGATCCACCCCCTCCGCAGCAAACCAAAACCCTAAAAAAATGAGAGATTTGGTCCCCAAGAAAAGGAACCCTGAACTGGAAATGAGCAACCAATGGGAGACCCTTCGTTCTCCTTCTTTCTTGACCTTATAGCTCGAACATCCTATCAACTTTATAAAAATATTTAGAAGGGCCTATCTCATCAAAAATAGGGGACCTGCAAGACGGCCCATCTCGAGGCTCCAACCAGGGCAACTGGAAAAAATAAGAACAATCCTATGCACTTAAAACATTTCACTCAGTAGATAGAGCGCAATAGGGTCAAGCGAGAAACAATACCACAAAACCCGCTGGACGACAACCACTCTCAAGGCCTTATAAGAGAAATAACAAGAAGCACCCATCAACACACCTAAGAGTAAAGAAGGGGGAGGATCCTGAAGAAAAGTGAAAGCCTTGAGATCTTGAGACCATCCACTCCCAAAACTACTGGAACTGGAAATCTGCAAACCACCCTAGCTAGGGAGTTCCACCAGACCAAGGGGCCAACAACCAAATTCCTCTGAAGCAATACAACCTACAGCCACCCCAAAAGCCATCAGGTTTTGCACTAAAAATATTCTTATTAGCACAACTCTAACCCATAAGATACATGGAGCAACCCAAACAAGACCCCCAACTCGCAGCAAACCCTAGCAACAGGGCCATAAAACCACCCAACCAAATAAAACAAAGACAAAAAAAGACCCACCAATCTGAAAAATAATACAATTAAACATGAGTGAATCCCTCCAACCAGAAGCCACCAGCAGAGACAGGTAGCAACCCACCAAACAACTGCTCTCAGGGACATTGGAAAGAAAGATTTAAGCATTTAGCACTGCACCTGAGAGTGAAAAGTGAGAATATCCTTAAAATTAAGAGCCTTGGAACCACGGGACATACCACTACCACCACTGTTGGAATTGGAGATGCAATCTCTGCAAACCATGGAAGCTAGTGTATCTCCCTACAAAAGGGGGATCAGCTAAGCTGGATTCCTTCATAGCAAAACAACCCAATATCACCCCTACAGGTTTGGATCAGGATTTATCCGGCATATCAAGATTTTCAATAATATATACCACAGCTCATAAGAAACACCAAAGAACCTAACTAAAACCCCACAACCAGCAGACAACTCTAACAACAAAGCCACCAAACAAACCACCTGAACAGAGCAACAAATACCTACTTCGATATCTTGTGCAGAATTATTTATTGGACTATGTTTATGTCTTCAGACTATTTAGTAAAAGCAATAAGGGATATTATTAAAATGTTCCATGTTCCCTCCGTCTGCGCATTCTTAAGAAGGCGTAGTGCACCCGGACACCGCGCCACTTATTCTGACCTGCCCCAACGCCTATTCATTCCATCTGCTAATAATTCCCCGTTGGTCTCAATTATACAAAGGTTATCAGAGAAAGGAACATCTGCAGAATCAAGAGACCAATAACTTTCCTCGTGTTATTTTTCAACGGCATTGTGTTTTCGTTAGACCGCATCAGCAACTGCTGCAGTTTCATTGACATAACCAGATCCTCGCATTTTCAAGAGAGATAACAGCAAAGTGTAGTAGACCATGGGCAATGTATTAGGAGCCTAATTCTGGACTCGTCGGTAACAGATGATCAATGCACACAATTATATTTTACATTATCAGCACCAGCAGATGCTTTATACACAACGCCTAGCTCAATTATCTAACGCTGTGACATACCCAGAGTTGTAAAATCTCAAATAAAAAAACGAAAAATATTTTAATGACCAAACATCTCGCAAGTTGTTTTCCTTTGTCTTGCTGAGAATAGTAGACATAAGCGGCACTCCCTATATGCTTGACACCATGTATGGAAGGTAAAATGAAGTAAATCACAGTGTAGCAAATGTGGCAGAATGCACCGATCACTTATTTTAGTTCAAAACTAGAATCGCAAGATCTCAAACTTGATGGTGGTCAGAATTCACTTTTGCAACGCAAATATTCATCTTTTATAGTAAAATAAGGACATGAGCATCAGGGTAATTGTCTTCTGTCTTTCCTCTATATTTAAAATAAAAAATCCGATTACGACATTCAATCAGGTCTGTAATAGGAACTTTTGTCTCTTCGTTTGCTTATAGTTGAAGGAAAGTATAAGGTAGTAGACCCTCTTGGAAAATGTAAAGCTTTCACTTTTTCTTAAAGAAGACTTCTTTTCACACGTAGACATCAGGTTTGTAAGAAAAGAAGTCAACAGACCGCCAGACATGTCATAAAAGTTTCATATCGATGAGTTTAATTTGATATTAATTATATAATGACGATATTAATACTATGATTCAGTAAAGGGTTATACTTATATTACTTTATAAAAATAAAGGCGAATTCAAATTTTATTTGCCCTATTGTGTCATCATGATTTGATCTACCCTACTCAGCAAGCATTCTATTTTCTGTGAAGTCTATTGTATTGGCGACCCGTCATATTTCTTTATCGTTTACCTACCTTGAACAATGTAACTTATTAATGAATCCTTCCGAAGCAAAATTGCTTATCTAGAGGGGAATTTGAAAAAAACTAGGACTCTCAGGGATAATGAAAACAGCACATTCTGGATAGACAAAACAAGTAAATTGGTCTCAAATGCAAGAAATTAAAAATTTCTCCGAATCTATTTGTTAAGCTTCCAAAAATTGGAAATCCCAAAAATATTAACATGTTGCTGTAAGCGTTTGCAAACGGAACATTGCTTGTAAAACGAAGGATATCACATTACACTTGGTCCAAAAATTCTTCTGAACTCTGTTCTTACGCCAAAACTTCAGATTATGTATATAGAAAGCCTATTTCAAGAATTGTCTAAAAACCTGCATTATTCTCATCATACGCCCAATTTTTGAACTAGTTGAAATGCACGCTTAATTTATTGTATGCAAATTCATTTCAAATATCCCTTTCAGGGTTTCACAATAATCCAAAGGCACAGATAACAGTTTGATTACCTTGTAAAAAAATCGAGTACTTTATCCACAACAATAGCTAACCCTATAGGATTATGCCCTCTTATTTGTCGAATAATTCAGAACGATTAAGCGCTCTAACAATAAGATTTCAGAAGCCGTAGAAGTCACAAAAACGATTGAATGAATTTTTCATTGGGACCTAACCCGCCAAAAAAAAAAAATTGAGAGAAAAATTTATGGTATTCCACCTTAACCGAATCTATACAAGTTTTTTATAGCAAATGTTAGTGATGGCCTATAATCACTAACGCAACCAATAAATTTGAAATAAAACCTGGAAATGAACCCATGCCTAAAATATTAAAATAGTGCACTTACATGAGTCAAATATTGTGGCCTGTCGTTTCGCTGCATAGACATGAATTATTCAGCTTCAGCTTCAGAGCATTCAAAAGAAAACGCGAACACCTGCTCTTAATTATCGAGGGGGTAATCGCAATTCTCAGCCGCAGAGAAAGAGGTTAAAGAAGGGTAAGGCAAAGACCCGGGTTAAATAGGCTGTTTCCATTCTAGATCTCAAGAAGGCCGTTTTAATATGGCTGGGCACATTAAAACAGGAGATGATGGAGCCAAATCAGAGGACCATACTGCCTTCAAATTTAAAGAGTCGAGGGTGAAAATGAACTTTGAAAAAAGTGCCTACCTCACCGACCACCATAATACTATTGATATTAATGGCGGTTCCGTGTGAGTCCACGAAAATGCCGTCAACGCTGGAACTAACTTTGAAATTTTGACACAAGAGGCTACCTCACCGACCGGCATAATATTATTGATTTTAATGGCGGCTCCGTCTGAATCCAGGAAAATGCCGTCAATGGTTGAACTGTCCACCTCGTCAATAACATATTCCTCATTCCCACAGTCTGGATAGATGGTGGCGCTGTTAGGAGTGCGTAATGCAATGGGATACGACGCCGCATATTATGACTTCACTCAACGCGGCTTCAATTCATGGACTAATAATCCTTTTCTTGTGAAGATTAATTTGACTTATGTGTGGGATAGATTTGCTATATAAAAAAAAATTAGGTCCACTTCTCAATATCTTAAATATTATGATAGTTTGAAAAAACGAGGATTATATATACGTCTGTATACTGCTAGTATTTTGGCAAGGCTTCTTGATAGATTACATGTAGTGGGATCGTCTGCCTTGCCCTTAGGCTTTCTTATATTATCGCGGTTAAAACCGCAAATTCTTGACTCCAATATATTTATCATCTTCCTTGATTAGAACGTAGTTAGATGAAGAAAAGCGAAATAATTCGGATTTGTACGTAAAACTCTAATCTAGCTTAAAAAAAGTAGTTAGATCAATAAACGTGAACGGATCCAACGAGGATGCAAACACAACCACTTAGTCACTTTGTTGCAATTCCGCTCTATCGTCACATAGTTTAAATTGTTACGTTTCCTACACGCCATTCGCACTAAAAACAGGGAGCTAAATTTAATTTTTTTTTTTATTTTAGGGAAAAATATTGGTCTCAAAAACTTGACGGACGATTTTACACCGTAAAAATCATTTGGGAGTTGTGAGGGCATCAATATTATCAATTGGATTTTAGGTACTCGATGTGCTTTTGATAAGGTAGAGATTCCAACCAAAAACCTTTCTTATAGAATTGCCTACCCTTTCCAACTTAAAAAAATATAAAAATACTAAAAAAAAACAAATAATAAATGGTTTTCTTCCCGGATACTATTTAGTCACTTGCCACTTCAATTGCAGGAAATAACCAATTTTAATATTTTAAAATATTAAATCATAAATATCCTTTTGTTTTGGATGATGGTTTAGAAAAATATGTTCAATGGAAAAACTATCATTTATAAGAGTTATCTTATCAAAAAGAATAGTTTCAACGCATTTTATTAAAAAAAAAAAAAACATTACATAAAAGAATATATTTAATAATTTTAAATTTAAAAAATAATTAATAAATTATTATTATTAATATTTTTATATTATTATTTAAATGTATAAATTTTTATAAATAAAATATTATTAAAATAAATAAATATTACACATAAAATAATTATTATTACATATAATTTAGGTTTTTATTATATAGATATAAAAACTTATAAGAGTCTCAAAAAGTCTCATAAAAAACAAAAATACCTTCTATAATTTTTTTTAAGTACAAAATGAGCTATTATTTGTTTTTAGTCATATTATAAATTACATAAAGTAATTTAAACTAGTTATTTTTAAATAAACATGAAAGTATAGCCATCATTTGCACTTTAAAAAAATATTATAAAACAAATCTTATAACATTTTTTTCAGTTATATAGGAGAGTTGGTTACAACCACAATATTTTTAGTAATTTGCGAGTTTAAATTTTAAACCACAGAGATTGTTCTCACTAAACCTATTCCACTTCATTATTATTGATTCGACATTCATTCTGTCATTGTCGGGATTCATACTGTCATTATTGGTCTAGCTCGAGATTTATACTACCATTGTTGATATGGACCGTCATTATCAGTCTGGCTCAGGATTCATACTGTCATTGTAAATCTGGCTTGGGATTCATATCATGATTATCGGTCTAAATCGAGATTCATACAGTCGTTGTCAGTCTGGTGCGCACTCAAAGGATTCAAATCATGCTATTATCTTTGCAAACAGGTTGTCCCTGAGGTTTGAACCTGAGTGTCTAGCCCTTTGGGACAAAAGTATAACATTTTACTTTGTAAAACATTCTAATAAATATAGAATAGTAAAATAAATATGGACTAGTGAGGGTTTCTATTTTTTTTCCTTTAAATGAGATCTAGGTTTGAATTATTGATAGGTCATATGATTACAATATATTTTAAATGATGATTGGGACTCATTTTATTTTTTATTATTTTTATTAAATAGAAGAGTTCGTTACAACCACTATTTTCAGTGGATGGTCAGTGTATGGTTCAAACTATCCATCTTATTCTTGTTGACCCATCGTGAGATAGGGACCATGGGTAGTTCGGGTTTGCACCATCTTCTATCTAGCCTGCACTTGGAGGGTTCCAAGTAGACTACTACTTTTGCAAAGGGTTGGCTTTCCCCAATATTTGAACCTAAATCACTTCTTATTAAGTATCCAACCACACATGCACTTACCAATCTTATAACTAATAAAAAAACATAATTAAATAAATCATATTTAATATGTTTTTTATAAATAAAAAATTATAAGTTTAAAAAACCATTAATTATTAATCATCTTTAAATCATACTATATTCATTTTTTAAATATTGAATGATATTAGAAAATGTTTTTAAAATACAATTATTGTTATATTATGTCATTTTACTGTATATTTAAATTGTATATCAAATAAAACTTTAGAAATTGAAAAATAAAATTCATAAAAAATTTGTTTGTTAGGAATGTATAAGTTTTTCTATGTTTTAAAAGACGTTCTCTCAATATTTTATATTTTATTTTTTATTATAAAAACTTTATCACAAATATAAAAAAATTAAATAATATTATATTTAATTATTTAAAATTTTCAGTGCACAGATTTTTTATATAGAGAAATAATTGTAAACACCATTATGTGTATACTTAAATTAATACATATAAATTTTTATAGCGAATATATATATATATATATATATCAATAAAATAATATTTTATAATATTTTTAATTAATTATATAAAATTCAAATAATTAATAATTTTTATATCTATGGTATTTCTATGTTTCTTCTATGACATTCTAAAACATATTTATCTGGTACACTCATAGACGGTAAAGCTAATAAATTTTATAACCTACTAATCCATTATGTTATAATAAGTAATATAGTTGGCAACTTCTTCTTGCTTGTAAAATAAATAAAGTTTCTTTTTTATATTATTTTTTTCGTTTTTTTCATTTGCATGATAAAAACATAGTTTATGTTATTTAATAATATTTTTTTATTGATAACTTTTATAAAGTTTTTTTTTATTTATTTTATTTACTACCATTAGATTAATGTCCCATTTTTAAATATTAGTTTATCACTAAAAAATTTTAAATAATATTTATTAATTATTGTACATATCTACTTTTTCTCACCTATTGCATTTTGGAATTCAAGTTAATTTTGATAATCTATCTAAAATTTTTTTCAACCTTCATCCTTAACGTTTGATTCTTATAGTGTATTCGCAACACATAAACAAATTCACAAGCTTTGAACTTGTCTCTTAGGCTATGAACTTTGTTTAGCATAAATTTTCAAATTCTTTACCCTCCAATAGTTAAGTGGATTAATTCATAGTCGAGTCAAGTTCACAACTATGAACTTGTCTAAGTTTTTTATTTGGTTATGCACCTTGTATTTTCCCCTTTGATTGTATCAATCCTAGATGTAGGTATTACATAATCAAGCTATCATGCCTTACATAGAGTGATACACCATGACAACTCTAAGAGCATGAAAAACATCTCAATGAGATTATGTCTAAGGTTTTTCACTAGGATGATTCATACTCTTTCTACTCTTTAGCACTATTTATACTCTTACTCAATCTAATCAACTTTAGAGAAAAAAGAAAAGAGAGGCCATAGAAAATATAGATAGTGGAAAGAAAATAATGATCCTAAGCTAACAAGATATGATGTGTCGAAATCATAATAAGATACATAATAGATACATGACTGCATGAGTGCAATGCATCAATAGCTCAAAGGTGAACATTTTCTCTTCTCAGCATGTTAAGCAAAGATTCCATATAAATTAAATGAGACATAAATTACTTAGTCATGGCCTCCAATATACATGCATATATTCTTGAGGTCATGACTAACTGATTTCTATCCCATTTCCTTTATATATATATATATAACATATATTATCATATAAGTGGAAGCTTAAAAGCTTACCTATAAGACCACTTAGGGTTTAGTTGCTGCTATAGATATGAAAATAAAATAAAAGTTATATATGAAGCTTAAGTCTTGAATAAGCAACTCACCATTGCTTTGTGATGTCTAAAAAACTACTATTTATAGATTATAAGGGCAATATTTTTCTTACAAAACATGAATAAGAACCTTCAAAAAATATGTGTTCCCCTTGATCTAATTCTTCCTATGTCACCTTTTGGACCTTTAATATGTATGTGTTACCTCTAAGTTTTTGGATATTCAACCATCACCCCAAGGATCCTAAACCTACTCAGAAGCAACTTTTACAATCAATGTTGTTAGGATTGGGATTTCTATTACTATGACTACCATGCTTATCTTTAAAAAACCTTTATTTCACTTAATAATGGTAAATCTAGCTCATCTACCCCTTATGGGAGCTTGTGCATCATTATCTATGCCTTACAAATTGATTTGACACTTATTTCAAGTTGGTGGTTTTTTACCTTACGCTTTACTTCATAGAGTGCTCTTATATTCTTTAAATAATGATGTGGGTTGTCAAAACTTTCCTTTGTACTTTCATATTAAAATATTAAATACATCTAATATTAGGCTAAAATATTTGTCAAAAGTATCTAAGGAAGTTCTCTCTCATGCCCTTTCATTAGACATTTTTAGCATTTCACCTTTTAGAAGTTTTTTGTATGGCATAGCCCTCCTTTAGAATGTTTCTCCCATTTTCTCCTTTAGATCTCTAAAAACTTCTAACAACTAGAGGTATATTTTCTCTCTCTCATGCCTATTTGTCTTATTTCCTACTATTATGCGTTTACATATTTTCAAATATTTGAGCCACATAAGCACTTAGGAGTTTTGTACCTCTTTTTTGTTTTGAACTTTTCTAAAGTGATGCCTACATATAACCAAAAAATATCCACCCATATTTATCTAGTGTCTTTTTCTTACATTTAGTCGTCTTGCCTTTATTTTATTCTTTCTTTAGAATTTTCCTAAGGCAAGAATCTTTGTGTCCAATGAATAAATTACTAAATTGCAACTCACAAGGGCCTTCTTGCTTGTGTGAAGGAGGAATCAGAATTGTTGCCTTTATTCTTGGTGAAAATTCAAAATTGAAATAACCTATAAGATAAAACATAAAATAAAATAAAAGTATAGCAAATTATAAATTCGAAAACTTGTCTATTGCTTGCTTAATTTATGCCCAATTTTCATTTTATGGTAATTGGATTAGTCTATAGTACTCATATATTATTTCTAGGTCAAACTAGGCATTGGGAAATAAGTTCCTTGTGCTATTGGAGATTAGGTACATTTGAGTCCTTATTACAACTAATCCTTTGATAACCCTTACAATGTTTTTTGTTTCGGGGTGTTCTGACCATGTTTTGAAATGGGAGTTATATTATTTACAATACCTCATCAATGACATGTATTCACACTCTAAGATGAGTCTACCTTTTTTGCCCCATGGAAAAAGGAATCCTTTTTGTAATAACACATTGATTTTTCTCAAGAGCTTTGTAGTTGTGGTAACTAAGGTAGTCACTTGGGATTTAAATTAGTATGCAATCCATTTGAGTAAATTCATGAATTTTCATGATGTCACCTCATTATCACAAATTATAGTAGTTATAAACTCATAGTTTGAGGTAGTGGATAGCATTGCGGTAGTGGATAGCATTGCTTGAAACATCCTATATTCAACTATTTTTATAGATACCTTAGCAAGGTTTGACTCACTAAGGTCTTTTACTAGGTATTTGATTTTTTGAATTTTCCCCATATTCTGTTTATGAATCAAATTCTCTAATTTCTTTTGGGTATTCTCTATCTCTTGGTAAAATTCAGCTTCCTACCTAGTAAGCTTTTATGAAAGAAATCTAATTTTTCTTCATTTTATTTCAAAATAGAATTCATAGGTTGATCCCTTAGACATTTAGATAGGATTAATACTTGGTTTTGGATGGTTTCATATTCTATCTAAGAGTCACTCAAGGTACTCTTCATATATTCCAATTATTGCTATTTTTTACTATTTTTTTACTCAATGGTTCATAACTATATGAGAATACCTCTTTGGTTGCTGGCATGATTTGGATCTTATGTTATGAACTTGCAACTTGAAATATGAATTGAATGCAGAAAAGAATCGATGTTTGTATAGAAATGCAGAAACCCACAATATAATAAATTAATGTTCTTGGATGATCTTTGGAGCATCCTCCTTGTCCTATTTACATCTTATATAAAAGGTGTGAATGGTGAAGGATGTGTCCCTTTATAATAAAATATAATATATAATATGATTAAGAGTTACATTAGGAGGGTCCTAACATGCCACCCTCCTTTGAAAAAGCTTTTTCCTCAAAGCTGGAATTGCAAAAATTGTTGTTGAATCTGGTGGAGTGTCTCCCATGTAGCATCCTCTAGAGGTAGACCTTTCCATTGAATCAATACCTCGGTGATGGTGCAGTTATGGAAGCGGTGCAT
Organism: Wollemia nobilis; assembly: GCA_028583015.1. NCBI lineage: Eukaryota > Viridiplantae > Streptophyta > Pinopsida > Araucariales > Araucariaceae > Wollemia > Wollemia nobilis. Next base: position 2,838,338 of record JAQPPZ010017059.1, read on the forward strand.
ACGTTGGTCTAGGATAGCTTCTAGTTCAACCACAAGAGCTCCATTATCTAAAATTTGTGGAAGTTGAGTTTGCGTAACAATGTTAGTGTCTATTATGACTTTAAGATAAGAAACATGAAATACCGGATGGATTTTGGAAGATTGTGGTAATTCAAGTTTATATGGAACAGGTCCAATATGCTGTAGAATTTTATAAGGGCCATAAAATTTTGGTGCTAATTTTTGGACCCTTTTATTTTCAATGAAGTTTGATGATATGGTTGGAGGCAGAGAAATACCATATCCCCTTCTTGAAAAACCCTTTCAGTCCGATGTTGGTCCGCTTGTTGCTTCATGCAGTGTTGAGTGATATGTATATTGACCTTCAGATCATGAATGATATTATCTCAAGTGACCAGCTCCATCTCTACAGATGGTACTTTTTTACTTCCTGGAAGATAAGAGGTTAGATATGGGGGTGATTGGCCATATAATGCTTCGAAAGGGATCATTTTTAGGGATGTGTGATATATGGTATTATACCACCATTCAGCTAGTGGAATCCATTTAACCCAGTGAAGGGGTTTGGTGGAAATAAAACATCAGAGATAGGTTTCTAAGCACTTATTAACAATTTCAGTTTGACCATCTGTTTGTGGGTGGTAAGCGGATCTCATCCGAAGTTGCGTACCTTGGATTTTAAATAATTCCTTCCAAAAATTACTAGTGAAAGTGGGATCATGATCACTAACGATAGTAGAAGGCATGCCATGTAATTTAAAAATATTGTCAAAGAATATTTGAGCAATAGTACTAGCGGTATAAAGGTCAGCTACTGGAAAAAAATGGGCATCTTTAGATAAACGATCTACCACCACTAGGAACATCGTTTTTCCTGTAGATTTTGGAAGACCTAAAATGAAATCCATTGAAATATCCTCCCATGTCCTAGTTGGTATGGGTAGAGGTTGAAGAAGACCCGGTGTTGCCACTGTTTCACCTTTATTTCTTTGTTATGTTTCACATTCAATGACGAACTTCTTGATATCATTTTTCATCCCTTGCTGATAAAATTATTTAGTCACTCTTTTGTAGGTTTTTAATAATACAGAATGGCCTACAGTAGGTGTAGCGTGTAGCTCATGTAGAAGCTTTGGATGATAAACCGATGTAGTTGAGAGGACCATATGTTCATTGTAATGTAGCATGTTACCTTGCCAAGAGTAGTGGGGTTTACTCATGGGATTTTATTGTAGCTGTAGAATTATGGTGTGTATAGTAGGGTCCGCATACCATTCATCATTGACTTGTTCGATCCATGTAGGGATGGGGCAAAAAATATATGTAATTGTGAAGTTTCTTCGAAATTTTTGGAAAATGCATCCGCAATCATGTTATCTTTCTCTTTTTTGTAGATGATTTCATAATCATAGCCTAATAGTTTTGTTACCCACTTTTGTTGTTTTGGAGTAGTTATCCATTGTTCAAGAAGGTATTTTAAGCTATGGTGGTCGGTGCGGATAATGAAATGTTTTCCAATAAGGTATGGTCTCCAATGTTGGATAGCATGGACCATAGCTAACATTTCTTTTTCATAAGTGGAACGTGCTAAATTATTTTTGTAAAATGCTTTACTAGTAAAGGCTAAGGGCTTCTCATTTTGCATGAGCACCACTCCCATTCCCAATCTGAAAGTGTCACTTTCAATAATGAATCGTTGGGAAAAATCTAGCATAGCTAGGACGGGGGTGGTACACATGGCATTTTTCAAAGTCATGAAAGCTTCATTCACTTTTGGAGACCATATGAAGGCATTCTTTTTAAGTAGGGTTGTTAAGGGTGCTGCTATTTTCCCATAATATTTAACAAATTTGTGATAATAGCCCGTTAATCCTAAGAACCCATGCAACCCTTTTAGAGTTTTTGAAATTTGCCAATTTTCCACATCTTGAATTTTTCGGGGTCTACTTTAACTCCTTCCTTGGAGACAATATGTCCAAGATATTCAATTTCCTACTTTCCAAAGGAACACTTTGATCGCTTTGCATATAATTGATTTTCTTCCAATATTTTGAGTGCTTGCGCTATATTTGTTAAGTGCTCTTCCCATGTCTTGCTATAAATCAAAATATTGTCAAAGAAAACTAAAATAAATTTTTGAAGGGAGAAAATACCTTATTCATAAGACTTTGAAATGTGTATGGAGCGTTGGTGAGGCCAAAAAGGCATCACCAAGAATTCATAATGTCCCTCGTGGGTGCAAAAAGCAGGTTTGGGTATATCGCTTTCCTTAACTCGAATTTGATGGTAACCTGATTGTAAATCAAGTTTAGAAAAATATGCGGCTCCATTTAGTTCATCGAGTAGTTCATCAAATATTGGAATAGGAAAATTTTCTTTAATTGTTATTTTGTTGAGAGCACAAAAATCCATGCATAGGCACCATGATCCTTCCTTTTTTCTTACTAGTATGACTGGCGAAGAGTATGGACTTCTACTAGGTCGAATGACACCTGCCCTTAGTAGGTCTTGTACAAATTTTTCTATTTTCGTATTTTGTAAGTATGGATATCGGTAAGGTCTAATATTTGGAGGTTGGTGTGCCAGAAGTAATTGAATAGCATGATCATGGATTCGTTGTGGAGGTAATCCATCTAGTTCTTTGAATATTTTATCATGTTTCTCTAGGAGTTCTATTAATTCGAGTGCCTCTAGTTGCTCTTCGATGGTGTTTTGCAAGGAAAATAGTGGGCAACCATGCCTCTTCCTCCTTTTCAAAGAATATTTTCCATTATATGGGAACTTAGGATTTGTGTGGGACTTATTTTTAAACCTTGAATTGTGTATGTTTGGTTGTTTTGTATAAATAGCATCCATAACTCTTCAAAGTCCCATTGATTTTTTTTGAGCATTCGTATCCATTGTACTCCCAAAACAATATCACATCCTCCTAATGGTAGTACATACATATCTTCTTTCATGTTATATTCCCCCATCGTGAGTTTGATATTTCTGCATTTGCCTTTACATGCAAATTTTCCTCAATTGCCAATCATGAATTCAAAGTTATTGCAGGGATATATAAAGCAATTAGCTTATTTGGCCAAAATGGGGTGTATAAAATTATGAGTGCTACCAGATTCTAAGAGCGCAATAGAGTTTTGTTTCTTAAAATACCCTTTTGCCTTCATTGTTTGTGGAATCGAGTATCCTGCTAATGCGTTAAAGGATATTTCTATATTTTATCTTCTTGGTTTTCTTCTACAACCTCAGTTATTACTTCCACTTCTATGTCATCCTCCTCTTTGGGAGTGCAATCAACTGTGTCCAAAATATATAATTTTGGTGAGATGCATTTGTGGTTGGGGGTAAACTTTTTGTCGTAGTGGAAACATAGGCCCTTTTCTCATATTTCTTTTAGCTCTTCTTGGCTAATTCATTTAATTGGCATGACCTAATTCAATTTTTGGCTGGTGTACGTATTTAGTGTTTTTCCTTAAAAAACTCTTCCTATTTGCCTTTGGTTATTGTTCTTCTCTTCTATCATTTGTGCTAATTCCACTGCATGCATCATATCGATAGGATTTTGTATTTGTACCTCCATTATAATGTCTTATTTTATGCCACTAATGAATCAAATTTGGAAGAATGATGCATCTAGTCTTGTTGTAAGGTTCACCAATTTCTCAAATTGTGTTTGGTATTCCCTTATGGTGGAGGTTTACCACAGTTTAGTGAGGGCTCCTATGAAGTCTTCAAATTTAGTGGGGCCAACTCGCAACATTAAGTTTTTTATGAATTCGATCCATGTGGGTAGACCTTTTGTTTTCTCATACCATTGATACCACTAGGTAACAATTCGTTCCAAGTGAAATGATGTAATACGGACTTTCTGAATATCTAGAATTTGATATAAGGTAAAATATTGGTCTGCCATATATATCCAATTTGTGGGGTTGCCTCCATCAAATTTTGGAAAATCTAGTTTTGTGGTATGGGGAAGGATTGATGTATGTGGTCCCCCTATTAATGTTTATTGTGGTGGTGTAGTGTTTTGTTGTCCATTTTGCATGAGCAACAAATTTTGTTGTACTAAGTCCATGGAATGGGTTGTAGCATCCAATTTAGTGGATATATCTGTATTCAAGTTGGTGATGTTTATGGTTAGGTCTAATATTTTGGTAGTGATTTTATCTTCTAAATTGTCCTTCCAAAATGCCATTCCTTGCATCATGTCTCTCATTTCCTTGGAAAACTGTGAGAGTTCTTTCGTAATTTCTTTTGAAACCTCCTTCGCAATCTCCTTCATTGTGTCTTGAGATCATCTTCCCTTAGCCATTTAGGGTGTGGTTGGTTTATAAGTGAGTTGAATATGCATAAATTAGTTTTGTAGGAAAAAATTATCTGTCTCTGTCGCGTTTAATTTTGCATACTTGTTGCTCTTTGTTCACAATGAATGATATTTTCCTTGCATGTACTCATTGTTAGGGTTTTCTAACTTCAGTAATGCGTGATGATGTACAAAAAATTCTATATACTACCTTTGTTAGCGACTGTGGCCTATTGTGTAACAGTTCTATCAGTAATGGTTAGAATATGTGCTGAAAAGAAAACATTGTCGAGTAATGTCCTGTCAGTAACTAGAGCGGGGTGGGGAAAAAATTTAGGTCTTTTTAGCTCTGATCTAGTTGTTATGAACCTACAACTTGAAATATGAATTGAATGCAGAAAAGAATCGTTGTTTGAATAGAATCACAGTTTGTATTGAAAGGCAAAAACCCACAATATAATAAATTAATGTTCTTGGATGATCTTTGGAGCATCCTCCTTGTCCTATTTACATCTTATCTAAAAGGTGTGAATGGTGAAGGGATGTGTCCATTTATAATACAATAGAATAAATAATATGATTAAGAGTTACGTTAGTAGGGTCCTAACATCTTATATATGACTTATATATTCCATAGGTCAATTCCCTTGATCACTACCTTCCAATGTTTCTTAGTCATATTCTCTTTAGGTTTTGATACTAGCAACTCTTTTCATAGAATTAATAATACCCTCTTTTGTGGGATGAAATGACTAACTATTTGAGTTATATTTGGTAATTGTGCCAACTAATCCTACTTCTTCTATTTTTATTCCTCTATTTATTGGTGAACCATCTAAAGCACTTATAATAGATTCTAAATTGACATGTTTGCTTGTATATCTTGTTGCTACCCTAGAGGTGTCAAAAATGTGGCTAGATATTTGAAGAGTCAAATTGATGAAGGATGAGGTTTCGAGGCATCTAGGGTTAGTGATTTTGAATCATTCAAATATGGTTGAGCTATTACTTATTGAATAGCTAAGGCTACTAAGTAATTCAAAGTAGGCATATAAGTTGGTGAGGTTGGTGAATTTTGAGAAGTTTAAGGCTCATTAATATTCTCTAAAGTTCCACTAGGATACATACTTGATTTTCCACTCCTCCATGTGTCAGGAGAAATCTCAGTGGCGTCTTCATCAGTTCTAATGAGTTGTTGTAATCCAACAACTCTCAATGATCAACTTTGCTATTTATAGAAAGTTGATCCTTGAAATAAATCAATCAGTTCCACTCTTCTCTTCATCATTCGTGTAATGCTTTGCATATCTATTATTGTGAAATTCTAACATGGTACCAGAGCATGATAGATTTTTCTAGCATTCTCTCTTGGAGGTTCTAGGAGCTAGTTCTTTTATCCTTTTATTGGTCCTTTTTTTTTACAGGCCTTCATAAGATTATATATAGTTTTTTTTTCAGCTATATTTTTTTTTCAAAATTATATTTGTGGGCTTTTTCTGATATTATTTACCTCCTTCCCATTTAAATAAGGGAATACTCTTTGTCTTCTAAGTAATTTTTTCAAATATATTGTTCTTTATATTTTCATAGATTTTTTCTAAAATACATAAGATATAATTCCTTTTCTATGTTTCTTTTAGAAATTCTATGATACTCATTCATTAATTTTCCATTGTTTACCTTAGCAAAAGAACTTATTTTTCACATATATCGTGATATACATGTTAACTCCTTTTCAAGGTTTTCTCTAACTATCTAAGAGTGTTCTAAGAGAAGGTACCTTCTTTCGTTACATCGACACCCAAATTTGGGTGCCATAAGGTATCACGTGGTGCCTCTCACCACTCTCTCTTTTGGAGGAGTCCCTCTTCGAACGTTGGCACTAATAAAAAAAATTTCCCCCTTCATCTGATTATGTTTTCTTTTAGTGCCCATCTCTCTTCTACCAAACTCTCTTTTGGCGGTCTCCCTCTTTGAACATTGGAGCTAACAATTTTTTTGTCTCCCTTCCTCTTATTTCTTTCAGTTGCCTTTATTTATTTATTTTTTATTATATTTTGGCACCCCTATTTTTGAATCATATTTTACCAGAGTCGAAATCCTTAAATGACACCAAACATATCTAATCCATTTGGCGTTTATAAAATGACTATAGTTGGGTCCCTTTAAATATCGTTCGATCAAGCTTGTTTCTCATCGCTTCTTCCTTATTCTTCTATTCTGACAGGTGGTTTCCCCCCTTGATTTTTTCTACCATTTCCCTTGTTTTTCTGGTTGTCCACAAGTTTTGGACCTTGTTATCAGCCCATTATGTTCATATAGGTGGAAACCACATACTCATGCTTGTGGAGTCCTTTTTTGGACTACCCTTGTGATTTTTGTGGTTCTTTATCCCTCCTATATTCACATTCCTTTTTGTGAGGCACTTTGGTTTTACGGGTTTTTTTAAGTGATATTTATTATTTTGATCACATATTGTAAATGAGTACCTTATCAAGCCTTGTTGTCGAGACTCATTTTTGTGGCTATACCAACTCTATTGTATATGGGTACCTTATCAGGCCTTGGTTTCGGGACTCATCTTCTATGGATATGCCACATATTTTTTATTCCTTTCTCACTTATCCCTACTATCACTTAAGGGGGGGTGTTATGGTGCATAGGTTTTTTCACCATCTTTTATATATATAAATTCAATGTACATGAGTCAGGCTTGTTGCTAGGACTCATTCTTCTTCTTATTCTTGAAGGACTTCATTTGGTAGCATATTCAAAGAGGAGAAATACACTTGGAATATATTCCAACTAAAAATCAAATTGCAAACATCTTCACCAAGTCATTTCCTTCTCTGCGTTACCTTTAGTTGCAAGATAAACTTGGAGTAATACATTGTTTTTTCCCACAGGGATTTTTTCACCAAATATATAATGCAAATGAGTACCTAATCAGGACATTTTTTCGAGACTCATCTTTACTTTTTGTAAAATAGGACAACCTTCGCCATATGAAGGCAAGCCTCTGTTCTTCTCATAGTTGGTTCTTCCCCACAAGGTTTTTTCACCAACTAATTATTGTATTAAGAGGACAATCTTTGCCATACGAAGACAAAACTCTTACTTCATTTTGATTGATGGTTTTTCCCATTGGGTTTTTACCATCTCTTCAAAAAGAAGTTAGTGTACATGAATACCTCATCAAGCCTTGTTGTTAGGACTTATTTGTATGATATCCCATAGTATAACTTAAGGGGGGTGTGAGAATAAGTTAATATTCTCTTAAGTTCCACTAGGATACACACTTGAGTTTCCACTACTCCATGTGTTAGGAGAACTCTCAGTGGTGTCTTCATTAGGTCTGATGATATTTTGTAATCCAATGGCTCTCAATGATTAACTTTGCTATTTATACAAAGTTGATAATTGAAATAAATAAATTAGTTCCACTCTTCTCTTCATATTTTGTGTAATGATTTGCATATCTATTATTGTGAAATTCTAACAATGAGTAGTTCAACTTTAAGGGCATCATGTACTTACTTTTTATTTTTGGATTGGTTTTTTGGTCAAAAATGGTAATTAACATTGCAACCATGTATTTATTTAATGATATATATTCCTCTAGCATTTGTATGCACAATTCAACTACGTTCTCTAGGGACTAAGCAATACTCCAAGGCAGGGCGTCGTCTACTAATTCTAGTTGAAGTATTACCTTTCACTTTCTTAAAGGTGTCTCATTCCTTTTTTATATTTTTTGTGTTATTTTCTTGCTTGGAGGTCTAGGTTGAACTACTTCAACATTTTTTGTAGGGTGTAAATAGCATGTATGACTAGAAGAACCTTTTTTATGGTCCCTTTACCCGCCCTTCACCTTGAGTGGTGTTTCTTTCGGGTTCTCCACATCATAAAATTACTTAAAGGTTTTAATTTCATATAGATATATTAATCCAAAAGGATATTTAATTTGATCAATTTCATAACAAATTTTTTACCAGGATTTGAATTTGTTACTGGTCCATTTCTACTGTCATACTAAACATTCTTCATATACGAGTTGATTGGAAGTGCAAGATCAAATTCCTCTATATTGTTAAATAAAATATCATATAAATATTTTTGGGGCTCTCATAGTAAGAACTACTCCTTTGCAATGGGAAAGAAAACATCTTCTTGTGTACTCTAAAATATTTCAATATCATGCCTCGATTCATGCTCGTTTTTTTGAGAAATCCTAGAAATTTTCATCCATGCAAAAAACATGTTGTTTGGGTCATTACTCTAGTCATAATCTAATATTTCTAACCCTAACTCCTTCAACTTATCCTCTAGAATATTAGATACCTTTATTTTATCTTAATTTATCATCCCTAACTAAATTGAGATCTTGGAAAACACTATTTTACTCTACCCCCTTATGTAGGTGGTATTATTTATGTTTTCTTATCTCAATATTTCAATGTATACCACTATCTTTATATCATTCCTTGGAAATAAATATATATGTTTATTGAGTCCAAAAATATGTATACCAATGGAATGCTCTAAGAAGTACCAATCTCTTTTTATGTACAATCATAAGTTGTCAACATTCTTCTAATATATGTTTGACCCTTTCTCATTTGATTGCGCTTACTGTTGGTACTAAGAATTCATTAAAAAAATAATAGTAAGAGGATATTTGGCCTAGGAATTTGATCCAAAGAGACACAAACCTTTATTGGTCTTCCTCATCTTCAATGTCCATGTTTATATGCTTTAACAACCATACATTTTGATATAACTCTAAATATTCCAAAAAAGAGCATACCAAAAGTTCTATTTTCCTTGAAATTACTAAGTGCCTCATGAATATTTTATGCTATATGATCACTAAAATCAAGTATTGGAGGTTTTTCCTTTGAGTTATTCTTTAACATATGAATGACAATAAATTCCTTTATTACTACTTCCTTATCATCATTAGAACCAAAGACACATGTTTCCATGATTAGCATGACTTTGGCTTATTCACTTAATATTTATAACCCTAAGGGAAATTTCAACAATGCTTCCTAAGACTTGCTGAGATATTGATTCAAATACTTTAACTTGTCTTTGATTGTGGTGTAATATTTATTTTCAATCTCTTGATTTATCTTTGAACCCTTGGTAGCAACAACATTTGGTGCATGACTTCTCCAATCACAATCACCTAGAGGACATCATTACGGGATCCAACAACCATCCTTAATAGATAGTCATAGCACAATGTACATGCATTTAGTAGTTCATAACAAGGGTGTATCTATGGGAGGTGATATTGGGCTACATCATTGGTCCATACTCTCATTGTGAAAGATTTCATTTTTACTTTCAAGGACCTCTATTAATCTTCTTCTTTTAGCATCCTTGTATATTTTGAGAGCTTAGGGTCACTCATCCTTTTGGCTACATATTCTATATGATTTAAAGGATTGAATCTTGTAGGATAGGCATAAGTGACTTTTTTTGTAGTTGTATTTGATAGTGTCATGAAAAATTTGCTCTTATTTGTATCTTCCATGGTTAATGAAACCTTTATAATTTCAAAGCATTGTTTGTCTTCACTCTTGAGAATTCAAAATGGGTTCTTTGACATAATATAATAATAACTTTGGAAAAATAGTAGTATTAATAGGTCTTAAATGCTTTAGCTTTTTTTTTTAATATACTCATAGGAATTAAGCCTTTTCTTGGTTGCATTAGATACTCTTGATCGTTTTTGAAATGCAGGGCCACTTGGTTTACATGCCAAAATTTAGGATTGGATGATTTAAAATTCATATCTGAAGTACTACCCACCTATTTCCAAGTTGTAAAATATACCTTTTATGTGTGTTTGTGCTCAATATGACAACTCGGGTTTCACATATTTTAGGGTGATGCAAAATTGCTATAAAATTTTCTATGCATGAAAATATCATAGTTGTCATAGTTTTTGGTGATGTTAGGATTCATAATTCCTTTCCTTTTATTTTTAAGAAAATGAGCCCTAATTATACCCATACCTATTGGCTCGTATATCTAACTAATATTTGTATCCCAAGCTTCATCCACACATTTTTCCATCACTATGAAGGTCTAACTATTGTTCATGCCTACTAAATACAGGTGTTCAATATAATGTGTGCAAAAGAGTTCTGATGGAATTGTTATCTTGGTCTCATATTGAGCTTTCAATATCATTAGTGACTAGTCTATTTGGAGATATCCTCAAATCTTAGTAGTGAAGTCCCTTGATAGAAAAATACCAAATGATGCAAGGAGATAAATTACTATTGTATCTTGAGATACCATGATATATGGATAAGCATATAAAGCAAGAAAGCTCTCAACAACTCTTAATATCTATATTAAGCTTCCATCTAACTACACCATCGTTTTATCCACAAGTTGATAGTCTATGCCTAATGCATCTACAACCCCTTTTGGCATAACTAAAGTGTTTACCCCAAAATATATCATGCAATTTTACATTAATTTATCCTTATAAATCAAGGATAAATAGTAAGGGGGTGGTTTATACTTGCTTAATACCATGGTATAAATTTGCAAGAGTGAAAGCATAATTCGTTGCCCCTATCCTTTTCTTCATCTAGCCCTTTCTTCAGATACTCCCTATGTCCATGAACAAATAGTATATCACACATGTATTTCCATGATGCTTTTGTTCAAATGATTCATAATATTGAATGAATACAAGGAGCTAATATTCATAGTAGTTGGAAAAAATCTAACCTTATTTGTAATTGCTAGATTAAATATTGATGAGGATGAATGTTGATTTGGGGTTTTAATGGCATGTTTCTTGATTATATGGTATTTTGATGCATTTGGATCTATGGATGGAGACTCTTGTTTAATATGAATACCTATGGTTGAATGAGGCATAAGCTACTTAATCACCTCTTAAATATTTCACTTGATACATATAAAATATTTTGGTGCATTTGGCCTTGGAGGTATAACTATTGGAAGATCTTGACTAAATTCTGTAGACACCAAAACAGCACCAATCTGATTATGTGACTGCAAACACTGATCACTTTGACAAACACAGCCCCCAGGGCAGCCCTCAGAGGTCAAACAGTGGTCTTAACCACTTTCATAGCAATTTTGTGAGGTCAAGAAGCAATTTGGCACACTTAGACACTTTGCCTAGTAATCGTCTCACCCGGGGACGATTTCTGAATTGAAATCGTCTCACCCAGGGACGATTTCTGAAATCGTCCCTGGGTGGGACGATTTCCAAGTTTAACGGGCAAAAAGGCAAATGAGGCCAAGTGGCAGCCCAGAACAGTCAGTTAAGGACTCCTGCCTTGCACGCGTGTGTAAGTGGACAGAGGGGCCGTTAGAAGACTGTTACAAAAAGCATTTATCAAAGCTCAAGTCAATGGAGGACTCCCCTCCCTCATGGGAAGACAAGGCCGCCACATGGCGCCTATGGCCAACACATGGCATTTGTGCTTCCCTCCCAAAAGAGACCCCTTGGGTCTATAAAAGGTGGGACTTTTCTCACCCAAAAGAGACGGGGTTGAAGGAGTTTTCAAGGCGGCGGTGTTTTGGATAAGGACCCCCTTCCCCCCTCTCTTTGGTTCACCCCCCCCCACCCCCCCCCATCTTCCCCAGCAAGAGGAGGTTGGGGGGGCCCTTGGAAGCCCGAACCTCCCAAACCAAACGCATGGACACCAACACCCCCCCCCCCCGCCCCCCAATCCTAAAAGGTTTTGGGCCCATCCCTGGTGGATTGGCTCCAAAATCGAGGGCCAACGGTGGGAGGCCCACTTGGGCACCCCCGCACCTCCCAAGTCCTATTTTTAGTTTTTGAGCACTTTAGATTATTTTTTAGATTGCATTACGTGTTACTAGGTCTGATTAGTCCATAGCTGCAATTTTGTAACTTTTGGTCAGATTCTAGGATGTTTTGTATTGCTTTGTCGTTTCGCTAACTTGCAGGTGTCAAGGTCAAATTCCCGAGGGTGGAGGCCAAATTGGGAAAATCCGACCATCTGGGTCGTCCCAAAATGGCCCCAATTACATAACCCCCCTGTTTGCAGGCGTTTTGCAGGTCTCGGGATCCGACATTGGAGCGTGTCAGTTCGGCTTCCCCAACACAGAAGAAATCGTCCCACCCGGGACGAACAAACGCCCACCGGGGACGATTTACAGTCAGAAATCGTCCCACCCAGGGACGATTTCCAGTGGAAAGTAGATTGGCCGACTGTCTCAGTGGCAGTGGCCTTCTGGTAACTTTTCTTACCTTCTGTCAAGTTTTGAAGCAATTTGGATTCACTGTATTCACTGTTTCAGGCAAATATTTACATGCATATTTCGTTAGTTTCAGAGAGCAAACGCTTTTCATTTGCGGCGAGGTGCTACGACGTCTTGGTCATTTCTTTGTTCGTAGGAGAAGCGGCAGAGGCGAAGAACTCATCGACATCGGCGGCGGCATCATCTTGGCCCGCCCATTGCAATCGTGGGCACGCGGAAAGAGGAATCATTCGGTGATTGTAATCAAACTCTATTTGCGCTCCTAGCCCTCGAAAAGGGAGGAGACATCATTGTAACGGAGATCAAGGGATATTAATGAAAGGGCTGTGTTTTCTCTATTTGATTGTGTCTCTTCCAATGTGTTTCTTTTCCATTTCATGCAATTTACATTTCTAGGACTTAAGCGTACTTAATTTTGAATGCAATCGCACTTGGTGTTTCCTTTGCCCGGAATCTCGTGCTTTCAGTGGCGATCACGGTGGGACCTGTTCCCTGTTTTTAATATCACAGAAAAACTAATTGGGTTTTTGTGTTTTGTGTTTTACAGGTACATTTTTCTTGCAGACTGTTAATCGTCTCTGCAAGGGACGATTTCTGTTCTGGAAATCGTCTCACCCTGAGACGATTTTAAAATCGTCTCTGCCAGGGACGATTTCTGTTCTGTTAATCGTCTCACCAAGGGACGATTTTCTGTCTGCAACTTTTAGAGCAGAAATTCAGAGGCAACTGGAGCAGGCAGAGAAGAGGTAGGGATTTTATCATCTCTGTTGAAATTTTTTGTTTCTGTTTCTGTTTCTTTGACTGTTTTCATTTTAGCTTGCATTGCTTAGGAAAAGTCATTCATGCATGTTTCATTTTCGCTGGATAAAATGAACCCCACACACATCACGAAACAATATTAAACCAAGGAGCTGGTCGTAAGACCCCAGCCCTTGATCAAGACCATTGGTGGATTTAATCACCACCTTGGCTTGATTTGCATCCATTTCCCGATTGTCAACTGTTGTTAGGCGTAAATCCTGACGAAGACAGACCGAGCGTAGCCGGGGTGATTCCCATGCGCGCGAGGATAAGTTTTCTATGGTAGGTGCCATTAACGGGACAATCCCCCTTCCGTACCGCCTACGTACCACGTACCTTCTGCTCTCACGTACCTATAGTCTCCCTCTCGTAAGGGCGGGTATATAGAGAGGTTGGTATATCGGCCTTGTTGGTATATTGAAGGGGCGACCTTTTTGGAGTTATAAGAGCCTACATGATGCATTTAAACGTTCTACAAAACCTACAAAAACAAAACAAAACATCAAAATGCACTAAACCCAGTTTAGGACACACCAAGAATCCTTAAAAGAGATAATCACGGTTTTGTGAATGTGTGTGTTTAATTCTGCTTAGTGTAGACAAAAAAAAAGAAAATCATAAAAACGAGATAAAAACTTATTTAGATAGCATAGAAGCACCGCAATGGTGTACACCCGCAGTCAAGCCCAATCAAGGGCAGAAGCTCCGGAAGGTACACAAAAAGCAGGCGCAAGTCGCCTTCACTTCAGTCCTGAGGATTTGGTCATACCGCCTTATAGGTCAAACCTACAAAAGAATCCAATTCAGAATCCTCGGTGGGGTATGCCTATTCAAAGCAGCCCCTTTCGGGAAGATGCCTTACATGTAGACCTTGACATAAATAGAGAATCACCTCTTGAAGCTAGGCATGAGTGGCCACCGCGCGATGAAGCGCTAAACGAGCACACTGTCCATTTGGAGGGACAACGTGGATATGGCATCCCTTCTTTACCTCTCATCGGAACGAGAGAGACCAAATCCGGAGCGCGGGGCTCCTCACATAGGGCGACCTAACTCCGCCCATCCCATTTACCACCCATGAGAGGGAGTATGAGGAAGACCATCGCATTCCTCAAGGGCAACAACATACAACGCGGGAACCCTTGCATTTCCGCACCAGCAGGATATCATGATCACCCCTTGAGGCCAGAACCTCGAGCGCACATCGCCTACCTCGACAGAGGGAAGCGACCCCTTGAGATTTTAGAACATCAAAACCAAGGTAAACCCATAGGAGGAACATTTGAACCTTCTAAAAAAAATAGGGTAGATCAAATTGACCCGGTTGTCGCCAGATATACCACCCGTCAAGCCCAAATCATGCGGCTTAAACAAAGTCAGCAAGAGATAGAGTATCAATACCGCTTGGATAAAGAACGCATGCAACGCGAAGCGGATGAGTTACGCTATGAAATACCTGAGAGGGGGCCAACCCCTCGCATCCAAAGAGCTGAACAGTATGAGAGGCGTAATCCGTTGGTGCAAGACAGGTCTCCACGACCTCGTCAAGCTCTGCCCCCAAGACCCCATAGATTCGAGAGGGAGGCAACTCCCCGAAACAATGATGGGTACCTTCAACAAGAGCTTGATCAGGGTCATAGGTTTCTCCCAGAGACTCCTCAAGAATTTTATGAGGAGTATGAACCAGAAGAGGAATATGTTGAAACTCCCCATCAAGGCGGGGAAGGATGCCATTCGGCCACCCCTCCATAGGCCTCCAGTTTACCGTAACTTGCAACAAGAGCGAACAAGAGAGGAAGAAATAAAATCTTTCGATGCATACCAAGCGCTATTGGAGCGTTTGGAGTCTGTGGAGACAAAAGTTGCTGGGCATCAAAAACCCACATTACGTCTACTCCGCAATAATCCGGTGCATCCCTCAGTGCCTACACCTCTTTACCCCGAACACTTCAAGTTGCCTCAATTGGCAGTTTTTAAAGGTGAAGAGGACGCACAGGAACATGTTACACGATTTCTAAGCCAATGCTTCGGCATTCAAGATAATGACGCATTATTGCTTAGAACATTCATAACCACATTCGTAGGCCCTACCTCGGATTGGTTCACACAGCTGCCCAAACACAGCATAAGCAGCTTAGATCAGCTAGTAGATGCGTTTCTTGAACGTTTCGCCTTCAACACAAGGAAGAAGGCATCACTTAGTGATCTTGCTAGCCTTAAACAATTTGAGGAGGAAACAATGGCAGCGTACGGGAACCGATGGAGAGCTTTGCTTTCTAAGTTACCCTACCGTCCTCCCATGTCGGACCTCACGCAAATGTTCGCAAAAAGTTGCTTAAAATCAATCTCTGGTCTATTGTTGTTGCGACAATACGACAGCTTAGAAGAAGCTTTGGCGCAAGCCAGAGTCATAGAAGAGATTAAGATAGGCGAAGGCGCAATTGCCAAGCCTAAGAAGAAAGAGTGGAATAAAACCACTAAAACTGGGACAACGCAACCACAACACGCTGCAGTCAACCAAGTTGCGATAAATGTCCCCGCGCCTGTGCAAGAAACGTAGCCTCAAAAGGCTAACTACCAGGCAGTGCCTCCTGCTTACGAAAGAGATAACAGAAGACAGGAGCAGTATCAGCAGCGTCGCCCTAGGCGACAATTCACCCCGTATGCGGAGTCTAGGGACTCCTTATTTGACCGCTTGTCAGCGGAAAATTTAGTTACTCTGCCAGAAATCCAAATTTTTGACCCTAACGTTCCCAAGCCTAGGGGGTATAGGGAGGAATTGTATTGCGAGATTCCATAGGCGCAGAGGACATGACCTAAATGGGTCCTTGGAAATTCAAAGAACTAGTCCAGGATTTGATCGACAACCGAACATTGGTCGTGGACAACCCCATCGCACCTAACAACCAACAAATGGGGGTATTCAAGGACCCCTTGCCTGCCCACGAGGCACAGACAAAACCGCTCCAAATTAACGAGGTGCGACAAGATCTTCCCGCGCAAGGATTTGTGGGAATGATTAGCATTGTAACAAGGAACAAAATACCTAGCGGCCCGAGGTAGCTACGAGGGAAGTTCCGTCGACATCGCAGACCTCAACAACGCCCAACGCGAGTTACCTCCGCCTAGACCCGAGGTCACGATACGAACCAAACTCACGCAGAGTTTGCGGACCACGTCGGCTAGGCTGTCCATCTACGAGCTTATTCAACAATCAGCTCCCCATAGAGAAGCTCTTATGGACATTTTAAAAGCCATTGAAGTACAACCCCACGAAGCAAATTCTTTCAACGCCTTCGTGGGACATGTGAAACAATGTACGGAGCCTGTCATCACATTCAGAGAAAACGAGGTCAAAACGATATCAAATGACATGCCGGATCCACCCCTGCACGTTATCGCGCGGGTCAACGGGATCCCGTACAAGAGAGTGCTTGATAGATACTGGCTCGTCCAGTAACATTATAACCACTGCAGCATTGAAGCATTTAAAGCGCTAGACCTCTCACATCACCGCTTCCACGTACACACTTGCGAGCTTTTAACGATGCAATTTGCTCGACGGTCGGCACGGTTGTTCCGCCTATACGGGTAGGACAAAAGTCAATACCCACATTGTGCCATGTGTTGGAAGGCGAAATGGCTTATAATATACTGCTAGGGCGGCCTTGGATCAGGGACATGAAGTGTGTCCCCTCGATCGCACACCAATGCTTGAAGTATGCCTATGAAGGGCAAATACATGTAGTCCCAATGGACTTAGAGCCCTTCAAGTATTGCAATGCGGTACAATTTATACCTCAATCGACCCTCCCATCAACGCATTTGGATTTTCAATTAAATCCATCTAAACAGGGTCCGATACCGCAAGTACCACTGGTGGCCAACAAGGCAAAATCCCAGCCAGGTGAGACGTCATCATCGGCTCCTTCATCATCAACGCCACCTATCGTGGCCCAACAGAAGGACAAGGGAAAGCAAATCATGGAAGAGGTTAAGCCTCTAGAAGAGGGGTTGCCCACGATTTCAGCGATATCAACAGAGGAAGCGCCCAACGCAACGAAAACCAAGATTCCTGAACAACCAAACATGGAATGGACTCAGGAAGGACTACCGTTTCCTCCTACCCAATCATCAACAATCACTGTTGAGATGGCAAGTATAGGCCTGGGAGAATACATAGTGCAAAATGTTGTGGCAACCCCCACATTGGAGTCAGTACAAGACATGGGAAGGCCTCGCCTTCCCATTGGAACAATCGTCCCTCTAGGCTACCCACCGAACCAAACGAATTTTGTGTATGGGGGCCTTGATCATGGTTCTGAACCATGCGAACAAAAGGAAACAGATGAAGAACCTTTTGTCGAAAACATCAATTATCTGTCGAACCCAGAATTTGCCCTAAAATATCTCGAACAATGCAATTGGCATGGGTATGGGCTAGGCAGATATGAGCAAGGGATGCGGATCCTTTGCCAACCAAGATATCAGATGCCATATGACAAGTCGGGGGTAGGGTTCAACCATCCCCTGCCATTAGACATCTTGGTTGAAAATATGCAAGGCCTAGAAATAGGCAACAGGGGGGGATTGGCACAAGACCCGTACGCCAATCCAAACATAGAATACACCTTAGGGGATTATCTCCCATGGTCTACAAACACCCCTGGAAATAGCAATAATCCCTCTCCTTTACTAGAGAGAGGTGAAAGTTCAGAGAGCAGTCCTCAAAGAGAACAACAACGGCTGCCAGACATTTTTCTAAAACTGTTCCCCTTAGAGGTTCCAGATGAAATAACACAGTCTCAAAAGAATCAGGCCCCTCCACTAAGAGTGGAACAACCGCAATGGGACCAGATTAATTCACTGGAACAGGAAGAGTCCTCAATGTCGCAAGCAACAGATGCTGAAGAGGATGAACAATTTTGGATTTATGAAAGCGAGTCAGAAGACGAGACTGAGATGGACTATCTCAGACATGCGCGACGACATCACCGCGCTCTAACCCATGAAGATCTAATGGGACAAATGGGTATACGATTAGGACATGAATGGCATGTAGACCCAGCGAGGTGGGACCAAGTGTTAGGCCTATGGCTCCAAATTCAAGATGAGCATCGTCCACCTCGAGATCCCATCAGGACAGCAATACCGAGGGAAGACCCCGCCTTCCTTTTCACACATAGAGATGAATTTGCACCTAGAGAGGATCCATTCGTGCCTGTTCCCGTAGAGCCAGATCCAGAGTATAGGGAACATCTAAAAGAATCAAGTCATCACACCCGTGGTTCTGGAGACCAAATTCATTCCATCCACATGATCTCCATTGATTTGACCACACCCATCCGCAATCCGACCGATCCATCATGGTCATTGCATCTAAACATGGATGCCATTGATCGGGATCGCGTCAATTCACCATTGTCACCATCAGAGTACTGGCCTTTCGGTGAAATGCTTCATTTTACCCCAAGGACAACTCAAGATATTTTTCAAGCTGAAGAGGGACCCGAGGTCCCAAACGCAGATCTTAACTCAGCTGATGATATCCATTTAATCCCAACTCCACATCAGTTGGAGGACGGATCTCACATGTCAGTCGAAGAGACGACTGACGTAGACATCGGCACAGATCCAATGAATCCACGGATTCTCAAGCTGGGGGTAAGCCTTTCCCCCGAAGAGCAAGCCGATTACATTGCCCTTCTTAAAGAAAAGAAGGAGGTTTTTGCATGGTCATACAAAGATATGCCGGGACTAGACCCGCAACTAGTCATGCACAATTTAACGCTTGATCCGAAAATCAAGCCCGTAAAGCAAAAACTAAGAAAGATGCACCCAACGGTGGCCTTGATGGTCAAAGACGAATTGCAAAAGCTGTTGGATGCACAATTTGTCATCTGCGTGGATTATCCGCCATGGTTGTCCAACATGGTTCCCGTCAAGAAGCCCGACGGGAGGATTCGCATATGCACCGACTTTCGAGACCTAAACAAAGCGAGTCCTAAGGATGATTTCCCCTTGCCAAGCATCGACGCATTGGTAGACGCTACAGCGGGTCACGAAATGCTCTCCCTAATGGACGGTTTCTCAGGATACAATCAAATTCGTATCAATCCTGAAGACCAACTCAAAACGGCATTCACAACGCCTTGGGGGACATTTTGCTATAAGGTCATGCCTTTTGGCCTTAAAAACGCTGGCGCTACATACCAACGTGCTATGACGTATATCTTCCATGATTACATGCACAAAACTTTGGAAGATTACATGGATGATTTGTTAGCCAAGTCTATCTTGCGCTCAGATCATCTCGGTGACTTAAGCAAGATTCTCGATCGCCTCATAGAGCATAAGGTCAATCTGAATCCCAAGAAGTGCGTGTTCGGCGTCACATCTGGAAAACTCTTGGGTTTTATAGTCTCCAAGAGAGGCATCGAAGTGGACCCAAACAAAGTCAAGGCAATCCTTGAAATGGCTCCCCCAACCACTATCAAGCAGCTCAGAAGTCTGCAAGGAAAGGTCGCGTCGATTAAACGCTTCATAGCGCAATTATCTGACAAATGCCGACCAATGAACAAATTATTGCACAAGGGGGTCACATTTCATTGGGATGACGAGTGCCAGTCAACCTTTGACGAAATCAAACAATACTTGGCTTCGCCGCCAATATTGGCACCGCCTAGACCAGGTGTGCCGTTCTACTTATACATCTCAGCTTATCGAGGTGGCATTGGGCGCAATGCTAGCCCAGAAGAATGAACTTCACAAAGAACAGGCTACTTACTATCTTAGCCGCACCCTGGTCAGTTACGAACTTAACTATGCATACGTTGAGAAACTCTGCTTGGCAGTGGTGTTTGCTACAAAGAGGCTACGCCATTACATGTTGAGCAACACGACGTATGTTGTGTCTAAGGAGAATCCATTGCGATACATGATGAGTCGTACTTATCATAGTAGCCGCACGGCGAAATGGATCATGTTGTTGACGGAATTTGACATTGAGTTTATTGGGCAAAAATCTATAAAAGGACAAGTCATAGCCGATCAACTAGCGGAGGCTCCTCTTGAAGACGATCAGCCTCTAGTTATAGAACTACCCGATGATGAGGTCTTCCATGTCTCAGAATCGCCAGATTCTGAAGAGCCTGAGTCTCAGGCCGACATAACCTTATTTTTTGATGGTTCTAAATGCGAGCAAGGTGGTGGCACAGGAATTGTATTCTTCACACCGCAGGGCGCTCCAATGCCCTTGTCATTTAAATTAAACTTCCAGTGCACCAACAACAATGCAGAATATGAAGCCTTGCTCCTAGGTCTTCAGACAGCAATCGCCATGAACATCAAAAGACCGAACATCTTTGGTGATTCGTTGTTAATCGTCAATCAAGTCAAAGGGGTATATCAATGCAAATGCCCGGTTCTAAAGGCCTATAAAGCCCTCGTGGATAAATTCCTGGCAAAACTTGAGTGGTATGACATCGAGGCACTCCCTCGATCATCGAATCATTTTGCGGACACAATGGCCTCCTTAGGGTCACTAATCCCGCAAGACCTTTCCGGTGATATAACAACCATTCAGGTCAAAACCTTATCGCAACCCGCGATGGAGCGCACAAGCTCGGACTTGACGCCGGGAATCCACATGATCCGGATCGAACCATCTTCGGATAAGTTCTTTCGAATCCGAGACTATTTGAAACATGCCAAGCTGGGGTCTTTGTTCTCCCCCACTCCCATTAATAGCAACACAACGCTATTCTTACAAGTTCTATCCCAATCAGCATTTGTTAGGGAAGAACTCCAAAAGGGATTGGTTGTTCAAGCTGTCGAGGTATCCGATCAACAGGATTGGTATTTACCAATAAGAGAATACCTCAAGTTAGGTAATCTACCCTTTGGATTGACGCACGCCGCAAAACGAGCATTCAAACAGAAAGCGGCAAAATATGTCTTGATAGGAGACATTTTGTATCGTCGCAGCTACGACGGAATTCTTCTTCGTTGCTTGGACCGAGCAAGAGTCCACTTGGGCGATCACCCAAGCGCATGACGGTACATGTGGCGGCCACTTCAGTGGTATGGCCATTGCAAAGCGCATTCTTCGCATGGGCTATTATTGGCCATCTTTAGAGCGAGATTGCTGCGCGTATGTCAAGAGGTGCGTAAAATGTCAACATCATGCCAATTTAATGCACGCACCTTCCCGGGCCCTACGGACAGTCCGATCTGCTTGGCCATTTTCGCGGTGGGGCCTCGATCTAATCGGAAAGATCTCCCCTGCATCGTCGAGGCCGTCACACGTTTATCATAACGGCCACGGAATATTTTACCAAATGGGTGGAAGCAATTCCGTTAACCTCTACGACGGGACCCCGCATTGCGGAGTTCATTTTGCAGTACATCATATGTCGTTTTGGTATTCCATCCAAAATAATCTCGGATAATGGGCCATCATTCAAGAACAAAGACGTGCGTGCTTTAACCACAAAGTACAAAATTCAGCACAACTTTTCAACACCCTATTATCCGCAAGCAAATGGGCAAGCAGAGGCGTCAAACAAAATGCTAGTCGCCATCCTTAAAAAGACCGTCGCAGACAGTCATAAGGATTGGCACATACAAATCCCACTTGCCCTTTGGGCTTATCGCACTAGTATTCGGACGCCCACTGGGGCAACTCCGTTTTCACTAGTGTATGGCTCAGAGGCAGTAATGCCTCTCGAGTTGGAAATTCCTTCCCTTCGCATATCAATGCAGGAATTCATCGATGATGACACTGCACGGCAGGGCCGGTTAGACCAACTTACGTTGCTTGACGAAAGACGCGTTAATGCTCTCGAGCACTTACGTATCTATCAAGAGCGGCTTAAGAGAGCTTACAACATGAAAGTTCACCTAAGAGACTTTCGGGTTGGTGATTTGGTTCTGAAGGAAAACCAACAAAACTCTAATTTGCCGTCCCATATGAGAGACAAATTCGCGGCAAATTGGCTAGGTCCTTATGTCATTGATAGCAAAATAGGACCGAGGAACGTACAGGCTAGCTTCTCTTGACGGTATCAAGGAAACAGAACCCTTGAATATCAGTCATTTGCGACCATTTCATATCTAAGAAAGCCAAGTACAAAAAAAAAAAAAAAAAAACTCCAAGGATAATCGCAATCTCTTGGTCAACCAAAAGCTCCAAGGATTATCGCAATCTCTTGGTCAACCCAAAAAGCTCCAAGGATTATCGCAATCTCTTGGTCAACCCAAAAAGCTCCAAGGATTATCGCAATCTCTTGGTCAACCCAAAAAGCTCCAAGGATTATCGCAATCTCTTGGTCAACCCAAAAAGCTCCAAGGATTATCGCAATCTCTTGGTCAACCCAAAAAGCTCCAAGGATTATCGCAATCTCTTGGTCAACCAAAAATCTCCAAGGATTATCGCAATCTCTTGGTCAACCAAAAAGCTCCAAGGATTATCACAATCTCTTGGTCAACCCAAAAAGCTCCAAGGATTATCGCAATCTTGGTCAAACAAATCAATAAATTCAACAAAAACAAAACAACAAAAATCATCAAAAACAACAAAGATTTGCATCTCAATTCTAGGCATACTCGAATTCATCAGAATCAACAAAAACACCATGCTACAGTCAGTGGTCTGGGAATGTACCAAGAGTTTCGGTGATTCAGTCATCATTTTCCTCTTTAGCCATGTAGTGTACCAAGTCGAACAGATTTTACGAAGGTAGAGTCATACTTGAAATACACCTTGTTACATAACATCCCAACACAAATCAAAACACTAAAATTCCCAAAATTGTGTGAACGAAAGACGAAACCTGCAAAATAATCTAAGTCACCACAAGCGAAACGGTTATCTTGCTCATCCCCCTGTGCGAATGACCCATAGAATGCTGAGAGTTGGCAAAAGGACAAGCTTCCTCCCTACCCAATTCCCTAAGAATCCCTAAAGTTCTCAACAGTTGCAAAACACAAAAATTTGCAAAATGTCAAAACTCCAAATTTGACAAATATAGTGCACACATAAAAAGGCACAAACAACAGTGATTTTCATCACTCCATATCCCCAATCCCTTGCTCAAAAGAAAAACAAATCAAAATAAACAGTGATCTTATCACTACAAAAGAGCAAGTATCCCAATACAATTGAAAAAAAGAAGGGAGTTGACCTTGAATCCCTGGAACTCTCAAAATTCTGTAGGTCATAAGGCAAGCTTTTGTACCAATTTGGTTGATAGCCTATCGGTAATGAAGTAAACCTCCCGCATGACGATATATTCTGTCACATTAACTTGCGTACGGATCAATGTTTGCATGTGGATGAGCTAGCTTATGGCATCCTGGATTACAACGCAGATTAATCTTAGTACATACAACAAAGGAATTCGTGGAGCTAATTAGGTGATCCTCAGTACAGGTTCGGTTGAAAGCCCATCTGGCACTGGCGGTATCCTAACAAATACCACTAAATGAACTCAATTGCACACACAGGGATGTTAAATAACTCGGTCAAAAACATGTCCGATTCATACCTTGTTCAAAAGTCTTGTAAGATAAAGTACAGTCATGGATAATGAGTTAAAACTGATCGAATCTCAGAAAACCTTACATTCATTCCAAAACCATCTGCGCTACTTATCATCCTTATGATACCATCAGAAAATACAAAAACAAAAAAAATCATGTAAATAAAGAGCTTCTTAAACAGCCTACAGTGCAATCAACACAAATATCATTCATCCATTTCAATTTGCATATCACATAGACATCTAAAACATTTGAATTCATCATAACATCTGCATTCATCAAAATGAATAAACATGCATAACAAAAATCACATCATCACATGTACAAAACCAAAAATAAAACCGGTATATATATATATCGTCAAAAAAAAAAGATGCCCGCAGGCTACAAAATCGGTCCTCAGACCCCGCAAGCATATCCAAAAACCCAACCTAAGGCGTCGACCACCATGATCACGCAGGATCGGTGCGACGGGAACTACCCCCCGTGGTGTGGGTCCGACGGGACCCTGCAGGGCGGCTACTGCTAGCCCCCGCATCATGCCTACTACCACCCCCCTCATCTAACCGCCTGCGGCGAGATGATGCTGACTGCTCAGTCAGACTATCCCTCGTCCGTCGAGAAGATCTGCTGATCGAAGGCTCAGGGAGCCGCCCGCCAAGGCGGATGACCTCCCTCTCCAAGTCTATCCGATACAGACACCACTCTGCCTCCCGTCGATGATAGATAGACAATGCATCATCGCGCTGCGCCAAAACTCTATCCCGCTCTGCCAACTGAGCCCGCAGAAGATCCCTCTCCAGATCCCGCATCCGTAGCAACTCTGTAAGTCGCGCAACCTCATCGCCTACATCCGACCCCACCTCCTCTGTAACTGCCGGACGCATAGGACTCGCAGGGACAGTAGCCTGCTCAGGCTCCAAATGCTCCTCCACATCCTGCATGTCCGGCTGCTCCGGAACACCCAAGTCCACATCCTCATCTCCCACATCCACCATGTCCGCATCATCCAACGGACCTCCCCAATCACCCCCTGCTGCTTCAGCATCCTCCACTGCCGCCTCCGCGCCTCCCAATGGCCCCTCTCCTCTCCAACGCCGCAGTACCCACCACGAATCATACTCAGTGGTAGTCCCGATGTCATCCACATCCGGGACCTCTATCACCGCATCCGACTCCTCGCCCAATGGCGCGGTGACCGGTGGCTCCAGATCCCTCTCATCCCCCCGCCGCCGATAGACCACGGGCTCACCAGGAAACCCCTGACGCACCCCAAACTATCGTGTAACCCGGCGGTACGGAAAGAACTCATGCTCCGTCCCGTGCCGCCCAGTCAACCACCGCTCCCTCCGTACCCGTCGGAGCCACTCTCCGGCCTCAACCCAGCCTGGACAGTCCCGATAAGGACGCCAAAACACCTCCCCTGGAGTGAGCCGAGAAAAGGCATCAGTGTAGTGCTCAACGGCACCTGCCCATCGCCGACTCTGCCCCTGCTCCGCAGACCGCCGCCACAAAGCTGCATAGCCAATCTCATCGTCATCCATCACCGCCCGCGTCGTCCACGGTAACCCGGTCGGCCTCTCCACTGCTATGTGCTGCCAACCCCAGCACTGAAGAAGATAACTGCAACTCACCCCCTTCCGCTGCCGACAGCGAACGCCGTACAGCTCCCCGTAGAGCTGTGCCAACAATGTCTGTCCCCATCCATAAATCAGCGGTGCCTCTATCGGGCACTCTACCAACTGCCATACCAACTCCAGCAGGTTCCACGGGAACATCCCGCCTAACGAATAGGGTAAAAGCATGTTAGAAATGAGGCCCATCAAGAATGCGTGCCTCACTCCTAACACCCCCCTCTCCTGCCACCAACTAACAAAAATCCCGCTAGCCTGACAATCCACCTCGATTGTCTCCACTGGGTTCGTTACACCCAGCCGCTCCGCATGCCCAAAACATCTCGTCAGTATAGCGATCCGCTGATCACGCGGTGATGTCCTAATAGGCGAGTCCATCTATCAGAATCCGAAGCAGCCGATAAACGTCCTCCAGTGTCACAGTCATCTCCCCTGTCGGAAGATGGAAAGTGTTGGTCCGCGGATCCCAAACTTTGATCAGGGCCGTCAGATAGGCCTGATCCGGGACCACAGGCTCCAGTCGAGCCACTCGCTTGAGCCCAAGGGCATCAAGCCACTGCCGATCAACATCGATCGGCGCCGATCGCGCCTCAGCAAATGCGGCAGGTACACGGTACCGGCTCCTAACCTGCAAAACAATAACACAAAAAAAAAAATTCAAAAACTAATTTTTCAGATTTAGGGTTCCTAACCTAAACTGAGTAATTACAAAAAAAAACAACACAAAAATTCAAAAATAAATCTTTCAGATCTAGGGTTTCTAACCTTAACTGATTGAATACAAAGAAATAACTAAGTGTCAAGATCTAAATTTTATTTCAAACAAAGAAATAAACAAAAAAAAAAAAAATTCAAATCAAAACATCAATTACAAGAATAAACTCTAGGGAGCACTTACGGATTTCGCCTCCGCTCCGCCGCTCGAACCAGTTTGCGCACTCATGATGACAAAGGGAATTCCGGCAGCGCTTCGCTTCGCAGAATTACCTCCTCCTCCCAGAGCTACCAAATCGCAAGAAAAAAAAATGACACAAATGAGCCCAAATCCAAGTTTTGGGCCTTAAATAGGCCTACCAACTGGAAATCGTCCTTGGGTGGGACGAGCGCTCTGGTCAGCGCTCGTCCCACCCAGGGACGATTTCTGAAATTGGAAATCGTCCCACCCAGGGACGATTTCCAGCCAGAAAAGTCAAAACAACAAAAAAATCAACAAAAATGAACTAAAAACAAAAAATAAATTTGCCTAATAAGAGTGTTGTTGCACTTGACATCCCGGCATACAAAATACGCATTGGCGTTACAAAATGTCAATATCCTACCCCCCAAGAAGGCTAACGTAGCCGGACCGCTCCACGGGCAGACGGATTGCAGACAATTTAATCCCCAAATGGTGTCACAAAAAACAACAAAAACAGTACAAAATTCAACAAAAACACAAAAAAACATCGCCAGACATAAGTGCTCATGCACTTAACCTCTAGGCAAAGAAAATGAATGTCGAGGTCCAAATTATCGCTCTCCTACTTCCCTAAGAAGGCTACAATAGCCGGACCGCTCCACGGGAAGTTAGATTTTCGATGATTTCACCTCATTTTGGCATCACCAAAAGGGTTAACACCCACCAAAAACAGGTCCAAATGTTGGAAAAATTGCACACGCTTAACGGTAAACCCTCTAAAGGCACCCTTGCACAAGTCATCTTGGGTCAAGCGACTCGTCGCTTCTCTCACAAAGGTCATTCCCTCATCGATTCGTCGCTTGAGGGGGTAGTCACACTTAGTCACCAACCAACAATCACACACCCAATTAAGGAAAAAGACATGCATTCAAAGAATCATTGACAAAGACAATCACGCTCCCGCTTGGGGCAGTAAACAAGCAACAATCAAATCAATCAAACACTTGGCATTTCGTGAATCATGAACACAAGGTTCCCCCGAGGATAAAAACGCCCTTCACTTGTTCATGACTGATCAATGTCTAAGTTCAAGTCACACCTCACCAAAACAGGTTAATACTTGAAATCAAATTCCTTAGCTCGTCAAAAGCAAGGATTCAAGAATGCATGCCCTTTCCATACTTGGGGCATCAAAAGTTGGTTAGGATACCAAGAAACCCTAATCAGTAGTGCTTTGGTTATCTATTTTTGCTCAGCACTGCGTCACCCGCAGCGCTTCCCAAAAAGGGGCATCTGTAGACACCAAAACGGCACCAATCCGATTATGTGACTGCAAACACTGATCGCTTTGACAAACACAGCCCCCAGGGCAGCCCTCAGAGGTCAAACAGTGGTCTTAACCACTTTCATAGCAATTTTGTGAGGTCAAGAAGCAATTTGGCACACTTAGACACTTTGCCTAGTAATCGTCTCACCCTGGGACGATTTCTGAATTGAAATCGTCTCACCCAGGGACGATTTCTGAAATCGTCCCTGGGTGGGACGATTTCCAAGTTTAACGGGCAAAAAGGCAAATGAGGCCAAGTGGCAGCCCAGAACAGTCAGTTAAGGACTCCTGCCTTGCACGCGTGTGTAAGTGGACAAAGGGGCCGTTAGAAGACTGTTACAAAAAGCATTTATCAAAGCTCAAGTCAATGGAGGACTCCCCTCCCTCATGGGAAGACAAGACTGCCACATGGCGCCTATGGCCAACACATGGCATTTGTGCTTCCCTCCCAAAAGAGACCCCTTGGGTCTATAAAAGGTGGGACTTTTCTCACCCAAAAGAGACGAGGTTGAAGGAGTTTTCAAGCAACGAAGTGCTTGCCGAATTGAAGACCCACTTGCATCCCTCTTGGTTCACCTTCCCACATCCACCAATCTCTTTTGCAAGGGAGGTTTTTGGGTGGCCTTTGGAAGCTCGAACCTTACCCAAATCCAACGCATGGACACCCGAACCAACCAATTCGCCGAACCCCCAATCCTAAAAGGTTTTGGGCCCATCCCTGGTGGATTGGCTCCAAAATCGAGGGCCAACGGTGGGAGGCCCACTTGGGCACCCCCGCACCTCCCAAGTCCTATTTTTAGTTTTTGAGCACTTTAGATTATTTTTTAGATTGCATTCTGTGTTACTAGGTCTGATTAGTCCATAGTTGCAATTTTGTAACTTTTGGTCAGATTCTAGGATGTTTTGTATTGCTTTGTCGTTTCGCTAACTTGCAGGTGTCAAGGTCAAATTCCCGAGGGTGGAGGCCAAATTGGGAAAATCCGACCATCTGGGTCGTCCCAAAATGGCCCCAATTACATAACCCCCCTGTTTGCAGGCGTTTTGCGAGTCTCGGGATCCGACATTGGAGCGTGTCAGTTCGGCTTCCCCAACACAGAAGAAATCGTCCCACCCAGGGACGATTTACAGTCAGAAATCGTCCCACCCAGGGACGATTTCCAGTGGAAAGCAGATTGGCCGACTGTCTCAGTGGCAGTGGCCTTCTGGTAACTTTTCTTACCTTCTGTCAAGTTTTGAAGCAATTTGGATTCACTGTATTCACTGTTTCAGGCAAATATTTACATGCATATTTCGTTAGTTTCAGAGAGCAAACGCTTTTCATTTGCAGCGAGTGCTACCGACGTCTTGGTCATTTCTTTGTTCGTAGGAGAAGCAGCGAGAGGCGAAGAACTCATCGACATCGGCGACGGCATCATCTTGGCCCGCCCATTGCAATCGTGGGCACGCGGAAAGAGGAATCATTCAGTGATTGTAATCAAACTCTATTTGCGCTCCTAGCCCCTGAAAAGGGAGGAGACATCATTGTAACAGAGATCAAGGGATATTAATGAAAGGGCTGTGTTTTCTCTATTTGATTGTGTCTCTTCCAATGTGTTTCTTTTCCATTTCATGCAATTTACATTTCTAGGACTTAAGCGTACTTAATTTTGAATGCAATCGCACTTGGTGTTTCCTTTTCCCGGAATCTCGTGCTTTCAAATTCAACTTGTAGACACTAAAATCATTTCAATTTGAGTAGAATTACAAGATACACTCTTATCAACATCATATGGCCTCCTTAGGTAACCCTATAGGGTTAAATATTGGTCCTTACCACTTTTGGTAAGTTTTACCCCACTTTTGGGAAGTTTTGGGACATGCAGCCATGGCCATCCTACCCTAGGCCATGCAACCCATAGCCATCCCTAGGTGGGATGACCATAAAAATCCACTCCTATGTGGGGCAACCAAGCCCCTGGATTCTCAAAAACTCAAGGGCATGACAAATGGCAATCAAATTCTACAATTTATCCCACCCATTGATTTATGACAAGATTTAGGGCACATCAATTCAATCATAAACCTACAAATTGGAGGTCCAAATTGGAGGTTTCTCCCACCCTATGCATGGAAATATTTTGAAAAATGGTGGAACTTACCTCGCATGCCATAAATTGCCCATTTGACCTTGTGCTCTCTTGAGCTATAAAATGGAGCCAATCCACCCAATTCCAAAAGGAGTCTTTAACAATATTTTACAACGAAGTGAATTTTATCCCTCTTTCACCATGTATTTACCTTGAAATATCCATCGATTGAAGGAGGTTCCCAAGGGATACCAAATACATCAATTAGTTCCAAAACCCACCCATTTTAGTGAATTAGTTCACCAAATTCAATGACAACACCCCTAGGAATGGTTTGAACCATATCCCAGAAGAATTGGAGGCAAAAACCTCTAGGATTGGTTGTTGTCCCCACCCAGGGTGGTTAAGAGTCACAATTGCACCATCCAATGATGGCCATGAATCTACATATTATTTCATATATTTTTTAACATAAATCATCTCTAAATTGGAATATATGCATCATACTAATATTTGGTGCAATTTTGAGTAGTTTTGCACCTTCTATTATGCTTTTCACTTATAACAATCCCAATTGGAACACCTAGGGATGGCCATGAATCTGCATCTGATTTCATATTTTTTTTTAGTATATATCATTTCTAAACTATAATATATGCATCATACTAATATTTGGTACAATTTTGAGTAGTTTTGCACCTTATATCATGCTTTTCACTTCCAACAATCCCATTTGGAACACCTAAGGATGAACATTAACTCGACATATAATTTCCTTTCTATTTAAGCATAGATCATTTATACATTAGAATATATGCATTATACTAAGTTTTGGTGCAATTTTGATTAGTTTTGCACCTTCTATTACACTTTTTATATTCACTATTGCATGCATCCGTTTGATTTCATTTCAATCCGCATATGTTATTTATAACTTTGAGTTCTATGTGTGTAGATCTAGGTATTTTATTACACAAGGAAGGAGCTACAAGTTTGAATATAGATAGATCATCGCATCGGTATTGAATACCTGGTCTTCAATTCATGAGTGTGAGGAATTCCTTGAAGCGCATCTTGAGTCTTTGAAAGGATTATATCCTTTCAACACCTTGTAATGATTGTATCAATTCAGAGACCTCAAGGTGAGACATTGTAACCATGGATTAAACAAATCGATTAATATAAAGAGGACCCCCATTTATTTATATATATTTTTATCATGTTTATAATTAAATGTCACTTTTGAATGCTTAAATCAATATATGTAACTCATTTCCCTTTCCTAGGTGCACCATTTTCCCCCTCTATAGTGGTAATCATGGTGGGACCTCTGTCTTGTTTGATTTAGCCAAGTTTTAACTTGATTTTTGCTTTTAAAATATTACAGGTTTTGGTCATTCTAGCATGAAATGACCCATGATTTCCTAATTGGAACACCCATGGATGGCCACGGTAGTCATCCCAACTAGGGACAAACCCCAAATTGGCAATCGTACCACCCTTGGACGACCACCAAATAGGGAGCCTACAGCTCAAATTGATAGAAACAACAACAAACTTAGGCTTTGAGATGAGTATCTTGACCTTATTTAGCATTCTTACTATTTAAATAAAGTTATATTTAGTTTTTATTTCTTTTCCTTGTTTGCTTGAAAAGTAGATTTTTCTTATATTAGTCTCAAAAACAAAAAAAAAGGAAAAGAACCAAGTAGGAATGCATTTGTGTGGTTTGATTGCTTGTGACCTACATAATGGTTAGGTTGACATATAGGGCATGCATTTTTTAGGTTCCATCATTTATTCAATACTTCTAAAAGTGAAACATTATTTTATATTTAGTGAAGTTATCATTGAGTTATCTTTGGTTTTATGTTTTTTTAAGTATAAATGGAACCATACACACCATGTCACATTTGAACATTAATGAGTTGGAACTTCATCCCCAAAAACTAATAGATACCAACGACGGTGGGCTTCATATCCACCCATTGGCTCACATTATTGTTGATATGAACCCTATCTTTTTGCCAAAGCCAGCTCCAATAACCGTCTTAGGAATGGAAAATATCACACATTCCTCTTCAAAGGGAATATCATTTCCCACGGTCAATATGGGTGAGGACTGGTAGGAGCTGTGCTCCCTGATTGAATATGGGTTTCATATCCATATTTCAATGGGTATGACTTCCTAGAATTCATCACCAAGTTTTTTCACTATGAGTATATAGGTGAAATCCTTTTAAAATTTAGAATATAATCCAACAAAATTAAAACATGTGAAAAGATATCTCTTTGCAAACAAAAAATAAAAAATACACCAAATTTTTTTAGGAAACACATATAAAATCTTTAAAAGATATAAATACTTGTATTATTGTGTGTTTTTATTCTTATGTGTTGCATCATTAAAAAATTTAAAAGAGATAATCACGTAGGGTTTGGAACAAAGTAGCTATAGTATGCACCCACAGTAAATCCCATTCAAGGGTTGATGCTACGAAGAGTAGACAAGGAGATATAGACCATATCTAATTTAACCCTAAGGATATGATTTTACCTCCTTGGCAACCTCCTACTCACCCAGGTCCTATAATTTCAAATCAATAACCTAACCTACAAGGGATCCCTATGCGGGACACACCTACAAGTCTTTGTCCTAATCAGAGAACATACTTTCTAGATATAGATATTTCACATGTCTTCAATAAAGAATGACAACTATGCATTGAGGCATAAACAAATAGATCAATACCATGCATCTACGTGCCTGCTTGGTCTACCTCGCACACCTACATACAAGATCAATATTACTTCCCATGGGAAAGGCCAAATGATCAAACTACACCCTTAAATTGCCCTAATAGATCTTAGTAATATAAGTACCAAGGATAGTATGATACTCATCACCCGAGGTGAGTAAATTCAGCCCTTCCATTCCTCATTTATTAAGGAATACCCGAGGAGAATCTTGATTATCCTCGATCTCATTATTCCATGCAAGCACGATGTTCTTGTATTCCAGTTGAGTATAAAGAATATCTATTTGGGATTGAGCCTAATGTGAAGCTCGTAGTCGACCTTTTAGATCCTCCTGAACAATATAGGCCCCATGGCAATAGTTTTAGGGCAAATAGACCTCACACAATTGATCAGATAAACCAAGTTATTAAAATATATGTTTATCACCAAACTCAATTCAATTAGCTTTAGCTAGGTAAACAATGCTTGGATTACTATCATCAGTTAGAAAAGCAAATAATTGAACAACAAATCCATGAGTTGCTTCAAGATACCTTACGTAACGAGGTCCCTACCCTAGTACTCATAGACAAGGGGTTCATCAGAGTTAACCTATGTTTAATCAAAAAATTCTTCCTAGGCCTAGCCAAATATTGCCTCTTCGACCTCCTAGGTCTAATCAGGACTTGCCTTCTAGGCCAACCATAGATCACCTTTCACAGGTATTTGTTCCTTCTTGTAGGACAATTCAGGAAACACCTTATGAAGCCTATGATGATATTTAACTAGAAGAGGAATATAAAAATTTTTAACAATAAGGCATAATTTTTCTTATAATTAAGGCATAATTATGATTAATGAAACTCAACCACCACACCATATGCTTGAAATTCCTTGCGCTACCCCATAGTGCCAAAGCAAAGAAGAGGAGATCAAATCCTATGATGTGTATAAAATATTGTTGGAATGCATGGAAAAAATAAAAAACAAAATCTCTTGTTTTGGGCTTCAAAATCCCACCTTGCACTAGCTTCATAGTCAACCGCTTCACCCATCAAAACCTTCCCCTCCATACCCAGATAATTTCAAAATACCCAAGCTGGATAGATTCAAAGGAGAGGAATATGTACAAGAGCATGTTACTAGGTTTATGAACCAATGCTTTTGTATCCAAGATAATGATGCCTTACTTCTAAGAATATTTTTTATTACCCTCTCTGGCCCAAAAGTAGATTGGTACAATCAACTTCCAAGGCACAACATCCATAGCTTTGAATAGTTTACGAACACATTCCTAGAACATTTCACTTTTAACACTAAGTGAAATGTGGCTTTAATAGACCTCACGGGGTTGAAGTAGTTTGACAATGAGTCACTCACAAATTATGGTAACAGTTGGTTATCGTTTCTCACTAAGCTACCATACCTACTACCAGTGTTTGAGTTGACTCACATGTTTTTAAAAAGTTATTTAAATCCAATTTTATAATTGCTACAACTCCAACAATACCAAACTCTTCAAGATGCTCTAGCATAGGCTAGAATAATCAAAGAAATCAAAATTCAAGAGGGGGAAATCACAAAAATCCATAAAAATGAGTGGAATAAGAACACAAAATGCAATACAACACAACTAAAGTTGAAATTAGTTAATCAAATTACCATTAGCATTCTAGGGCTTGTGCAACCAACGTCACCTCATAATGCCAACTATCAGGCCCGACCTCCTCTTGCAAACTACAATAACAACACTTAGATGAATTAAGAGTAAAACTAGTAATGTTGCCCTCTCTGATAATTTATACCCTTCATTGAGTTTATGGATTTCCTATTCGATCATCTATGTGCGGCCAAATAAATTACTCTACTCACGATCTAGCCTATGGATACAAATAAACCAAAGTCCATGGTACTTCATGAAGATCTATACTATAATTACCATAGGTAGAATGGGCATGATGTGCAAATGTGCTACTCATTCAAACACCTAGTACAATAGATAATTGATAGTTGTGATCTTCAATTTGATAACCCTCTTACAACAAATAATCAAGATATGGGTATCTTTAAATATCCATTACACACTCACAAGGTGTAGGAAAATACAGCAAAGCAAGTAAACAAGATCCATATGACACCCCCTCAATAATAGTTCATCTCGATGGTTAAAATCATGACAAGGAATATGTATTATCCAAATCAAGTTACACCATCTACAAATTAAAATAATATTCCCTCCATGTCACAGCCTCTACCACCTCCAGTGCAAAGCCTTCCACTTCATCCAGTGGTCACCATAAAAAGTAAGCTTACTAAAAACTTGTGAACATCGACCTGACTCTCTATCTATGAGCTTATCCAACAATCTCTACCTCATCAATAATATCTTATGGAGATCCTTAATTTGATTGAACTGCAGTACTAGGAGTCTAACTCCTTTATCAATTTTGTGGGGAATGTATAGAAGTGCAAAGATTCAATAATTATATTTCATGAACATGAACTCAAATCAATATCAAATGGTGGGGTTGATCCTTCCTTACACATTGTTGCTATGTAAATGGAAAACCTTACAAAAGAGTTCTAATTGATATTGGTTGTTCAATCAATATCATCACCACAAATACTCTCCAACATCTAGGTCTTCTAGCATCCCACATTTTTGCATTGACATATACCCTTTGAGCATTCAACGATACTCTATGCTCAATGGTTGGCACTATAGTCTTACCTATTTAGGTGGGACACAAAACCATACCAATGTTGTGTCACATCCTAGAGGGTGTAATGACTTATAATATCTTGTTGGGTAGACCTTGGATTAGGGCCATGAAGTGTGTGCCATCCATAGCTCGTAAATATTTTAAGTACACTCACAAAGGGCAAGTACATGTTGTCTCTTTAAACCTTGAACCTGTTAAATATTGTAACTTGGTACAACTCATCCCTGGGTCCAACTCATCCCTGGGTCGACCTTGCCATCAACTAATTTGGACTTCCAACCAAATACATCCATTCAAGGTCCAAATCCATCATTATCGCATTCCATTGATCCATTACCATCTTCTTCTATACCATTATCATCAATTGCACCTTTATATATACCTTCATCATCATCAAATCCTCCATAGAGGAACATGTTGAAGAGGCTTATTGATGAGATCCCTCCAATAATATCTACAGTTTCCATGGAATAAATTCCTAGTCTAGCAGATGAGGAACCACCTCATGAGGCAATCATTGAGTCATCTCAAGCCTCACTTCCATCTCCTTCATCCTCACTATCACAAGTCATAGTCCATATGGCTACTACAGGTTTAGGAGAATAGTTATTAAGGAATATTACAATAGTTCCATCCATTGAGATATAATATGGGATGACCTCGTCTTCCCATAGGTACCATCGTATCTCTGGGTATACCTCCCAATCAAACAAACTTCATATATGGAGTATTGAATATGGCACAAAACCATATCCTCAATAAGAAGAGGATGAGGAACCCTTTTTTGAGAACATCAATTATATGTCCAATCCCAAATTTGCCATGCAATATCTCCATCGCTACCATTGGCATGACTATGGTTTGGGGTTGTATGAACAAGGTACTCACGTTCCTTTACAACCATAATATCAAATACCATATGATAAATATGGCTTAGGACACAACAAGCATGTGCCTCTAAATGACCTCAAAGATAGTTTAGAGCACCTAGGTCTGAACTATAGTGATGAGCTTGCACGCAATCCATAAATTAATCCTAATCATGTCCACTCTTTATGAGATTATTTCCCCATAAATATGATAGATCAAAATATATCTCTTGATTCCATCTGATCCTATGAATAATGTGAAGGTTCACATACTCTTCCATCCGATAATAAGAAAGAGGATCAAGGTCCTCCTTATGAATTTATAAATAATGATGAATTAGATTACGATGTAACACCTATTAAATCCCCTATTTCAGATGAGGAATATGAACATATTATACCATTGGATTATGAATAAGAGTTATATCTACATGTTTTCCCATTACCACATCTCATCTGGCGATATATTTTACCACTTGAGGAGCAATCTTACCCTCTTCCACATTGACCACCTTTGGTCGTTCCACCTCCACTACAACCACCTCTATAAGTCTTGTGAAAACATCTTGTCAATAGATCCAATTGCCCATCCAACGAATATCATCCATCCATCCGTCCATAGATATTAATTCCAAAGGTACCCATAAACCCTTTGGTCACCCAAAATGTTCCAAAGGTATCCATAAACACTTTGGTGAGCCAAAAAGCCCCAAAGGTATCTATAAAACCTTTTGTCACCTAAAAATCCCCAAAGGTATCCATAAACCCTTTTGTCACCCAAAAAACCCCAAAGGTACCCATAAATCCTTTGGTCACCAAAAATACCTAAAGGTACCCATAAACCCTTTGGTCACCCAAAAAATCCCTAAAGGTACCCATAAACCCTTTGGTCACCAAAACACCCCAAAGGTACCCATAAAATATTTGGTCACAAAAAATCCCTAAAGGTATCCATAAACCCTTTGGTCACCCAAAAAACCCCTAAGGTACCCATAAACCCTTTGGTCACCCAAAAAATCCCAAAGTTACCCATAAACCCTTTTGTCACCCAAAAATCCCCAAAGGTACCCATAAACTTTTTGGTCACCCAAAAATCCCCAAAGGTACCCATAAACCCTTTGGTCACTCAAAAAGCCCCAAAGGTATATATAAACCCCTTGGTCACCCAAAAAGTCACAAAGGTACTCATAAATCCTTTGGTCACCCAAAAAATCCCCAAAGGTACCCATAAACTCTTTGATCACCCAAAAATCCCCAAAGGTACCTATAAACCCTTTGGTCACCCAAAAAGCCCCAAAGGTACCCATAAATGCTTTGGTCACCCAAAAACCCCCAAAGGTATCCATAAACCCTTTGGTCACCCAAAAATCCCCAATGGCATCCACTAAGCCCATTGGTAAAATGTGTGTGTGTGTGTGTCTATATATATATATATATATATATATATATATAAATCAAAATCCAAAAACATAATTAAAATAACAAAAATACAAAAATATTGCATTACATTTCATATCACTACATTATACAATCACTTGCATTAAGCATACCCATCATTGCATTTTGCATTCTAGAGTTTCTCATACATGTCTAACACCAGGTCTATACACTAGCCATCCTTCAAAATCAAATTTATAAAAATTTATTATTAACACTCATATACATTACAATTATCATTTTCATCCACATTCCCTACCTTCTGTATTTATGTTTGTTCCCCTTCACTTAGTCATTTGTTATAAGGTGTCATTAGGCTTTTTGATCACTCAACCATCTCTAGTTTTCTTTTTAGATTTTGTAGAAACCTATCCTAGTTTTTATAAGTTAGAGTCCTACTTTTATTGCACCTTGTATACGTCATAATCCCAACACATTTTCACATTAATAAATCCATGTTTCGCACAAGGAAAGATGAAACCTACTAAGTGGTCCTTGTTACCTTAAGCAAAAAGTTTACCTTGCTCATCCCCCTATGCACATGGTTCAAAAATATTCAGAATTGAAAATATGATAAGCTCCTCCCTACCCAAAGCAATAAAAATCCCTTTTCCCATGCCAAATCAAGGCAAGTATCCAAAGAGAAACAAATACAAAAGCAAAAATCCCAAAAATAAAAAGTAGTTTTTTACCACTAACAAAAGTAAAAAGAAAAATTAAACAG
Organism: Wollemia nobilis; assembly: GCA_028583015.1. Lineage (NCBI taxonomy): Eukaryota > Viridiplantae > Streptophyta > Pinopsida > Araucariales > Araucariaceae > Wollemia > Wollemia nobilis. The sequence goes on from JAQPPZ010017059.1 coordinate 2,876,696, forward strand.
TGGTTCTCATCACTACAAAAATTCCTTGCTCACCAAAAAAAAAATGAGCCAATCCCTGGAGCAATTCAAAAATAAAAGAAAAGAAGGGAGTACTAAACTTGAATCCTTGGAATTCTCAGTATTTGGAAACCATGAGGCGATCCTCATTACAGATTTGGTGCCATTAAGCCTACCTGGAAATGGTGATATCCTTACGCATGATGATATGTATGTCACATTACCAACCTTCTTTTGTACAAACCAATTTTAGCTTTAGGATGAGCTGGATTTTTGTAGAATGTATTACCTAATTGTCTAATCTAACTAACATACAAAACTCAGGATCAAGATACTCGTAGGGTGATATTTAGTACATATGGACTGCTTAAATCCTGTTTGGCACTAGGGTAACTTTTTACGTTATTATAGCAATGAAATCACATGCACACATAGGGATATTGAATATCTTGGTCATCCTAGCAGATTTATACCTTGTCAAAAAGTATTGCATGGTTAATATATAACTTTTGACTAGTTCACTAGAGTGTTTGAATCTCATGAAAACCTCAAGGACATTCTATAACATCTTACTATTCATTGCATTCCATATCATTTTATCACATGTTTTTTAGTTTAAATTTTCACAGTCCATTACATAATCTTATGATAACATTAAAAATGAATCGATGAATTTTTTTGTCTATGGTGCTAGCATCTAGTGTGTCAAATAGTATTCATAATTCATCAGTATAGATTAAAAAATCATCCATTTCATTATGCATACACACATGTACATATCATCAACTAAAATCATATTACAATACATGCATCCATGATATTGCATCCATAAATGCATCAACAAACCAAGAAGCAGATATAAATGCATATCTTTGCTCACCATCAAAAATCATAAAGTTAATAAAAAAATCAAATAATCATCAAAAATTTCAAGTAAGCCTCGTATTTAGTTATTTGTCCTATAAACTCGGTGGTTGCAGTGACTTGCTCTCCATTCAATCTAGAAATATGAGTAAATTACCATAATGCCATTTGAACCAAATTATTTATTGATGAATTGAAAATTCTACACTTCAAACCCTAAGAAGACCATTGCGATTGGACTTCTCTATGGGAAAGAAGTATTCATTTCCTCTCTTCCATGAAATAACATAAAAAATTATAAAATTAACAAAAAAAATCAAATAATCATCAAAAATTTCAAGTCAGCCTCGTATTCAGATATTTACTCTATAAACTTGGTGGTTGCAACGACTTGTGCTCCATGTAATCTGGCAAGATGAGTAAATTACCATAAGGCCATTTGAACCAAATTATTAATTTATGAATTGAAAAGTATATACTTCAATCCTCAAGAAGGCCATTGTAGTTGGAATGCTCCACGAGAATGAGGTAGTCATTTCGTTTCCTCCATTAAATATAAAAAAAAAATACAAAAAAAGCATAAGAAAAAGCAAATAAAAAGGCCTAAAACCCACCAAAATCTTAACAAAAATGATAAATTTCACAATGGGTAAATCTTAAGGAACCCTAATCAAGTCATATTGGTTAAGAGACTCATCGCTTTTATCACTGGTCATTCCTTTATTGACTCATCGCTTGAGGGGGTAGTCATAATTACAAATTCATAATAAAAAACAACACTTAAACACTCAAAAGTGCAACTTGCATACATTAAAAAGTATTATTGCCAAAGATAATTTAAAGCCCACACTGGAGCACATAATTCAACACTAATTCCATAAATCAAAGTCTTGGTCTTCTTCAAGCCTTGGGATCTCTCCCAAAATAGGCTTATAAGTGAAACAAGGAACCAAGACCAGGGATACCCTAAGCCCCAAAACCTATCCTTATAGTGTGGTTGAAAGGTATACCAAAATCAAATCCTTCAAATATGTCAAAATAAAGGATTCCAAGAATGTATGCTCCTTTCACAATGAGGGCATCTAAATTTGGTTAAGTTACTGAATAACCTTAATCAGTTGATAGTTTAGTCATCTATTTTTACTTTGTGTTATGTTGCACACAATGCATCCCAAAAATGAAAACCTGTAGACACTAAAATCATGTCAATATGAGTAGACTGATAATACATGCTATTATCAACACCATATGTCCTCTTTAGGCAACCCTCTAAGGTTAAATAGTGGTCCTTACAACTTTTGGGAAGTTTTACCCCACTTTTGGGAAGTTTTGGGTCATGCAGCCATGGTCGTCCCACCCTGGGATGACCACCAATTCATGGTCATCCCACCCAGGGAGGGCCATCCAAGACCATCCATGGGTGGGATTACCACTAATAGTTGCCCCTAAGGGGGGCAACCAAGCCCTTGGACTCTCAAAAATTCAAGGGCAGAATAAATGGCAATCAAATTCTGCCATATATCCTACCCACTAATTTATGACAAGGTTTATTGCACATCAATTCAATTAGAAACCTATAAAGTGGAGGTCCAAAATAGAGGTTTCTCTTGCTCTATGCATGGAAAGTTTTTGATAAATGGTGGCACTTAACTCGCATGCCCTAACTTCATTTGACCTTGTGCTCTCTTGATATATAAAATGGACCCAATCCACCCAATTCAAAAAGGAGTCTTTTGTAATATTTCACAATGAAGTACTACCAATATTCTATACCTCTTTCATCGTGTATTTCCCTTTAAATATCCATCGATCAAAGGAGGTTCCCAAGGGATCCCAAATACACAAATCAGTTCCAAAACCCACCCATTTTAGTGAATTAGATCACCAAATTTGACAACACCCCTAGAAATAGTTTGAATGAGATCTTAGAAGAATTGGTGGTAAAAACCACCAGTATTAGTGGTCGTCCCCACCCGAGGTGGTTAACAGTCATAATTGCACCACCCAGCTATGGCCATGAATCTGCATTTGATTTCATATTTATTTTAGTATAGATCATTTTTAAACTATAATATATGCATCATACTAATATTTGGTGTAATTTTGAGTAGTTTTGCACCTTCTATTATGCTTTTCACTTCTAACGGTCTCAATTGGAACACCCCAGGTATGACCATGATTCTACATCTGAGTTCATATCTATTTTAGCATAGTTCATTTCTAAACTAGATTATATGCATCATACTAATATTTGATGCAATTTTGAACTTTCTATCATGCTTTTCACTTCTAATAGTCCCAATTGGAACACCCACAGATGACCATGAACTTAGCATATAATTTCCTTTTTGTTTCAGCATAGATCATTTCTATATTAGAATATATGCATTATACTAAGTTTTGGTGTTGTTTTTATTAGTTTTTAACCTTATATTGCAATTTTTATATTCCCTATTGCATGCAACCCTTCAATTTTATTTCAATCCACATATGCTATTAACAAATTTGAGTTCTTTGTGTGTAAATTCAGGTATTTCATCAAACAAGGAAGAAGCTACAAGTTTGAATACAAATAGATCATCGTAGTGGTATCGAAGACCCACTCTTCAATTCATGAGTGTGGGGAAGGACTTGAAGAACATATTGAGTCTTTGAAAGGATTATATCATTTTGACACCTTTTAATGATTGTATCAATTCAGAGCCCTCAAGGGGACGCATTGTAACCATGTATTTTACAAATTGATTAATATAAAGAGGACCCCCATTTATTTATATATATTGTTATCATGTTTGAAATTAAATTTTTCTTTTGAATGCTTAAATTGATAGATGCAACTCATTTCCCTTTGCTAGGTGCACCATTTTTCCCCTCTACACAACTAGTCTATTTTGGTTATCTAGGTCTACCAGATTGATCTTGTATTGCTCTTTCATTTCTTACCTCTTGGCCCTTGTCACATAATCTAATGTAACTTATGGTCTACTAACTGATAGGTTGTTCACTTTGTCCAACACTTTGTATACTTCTCCCTCATCCCAGCTTACCATTATCTAATCTAATGATACACCACATAGTTCAAGAATATATGAGGATTGGAAATTTTAACTTATTTTTTATACCTAAAATCTTAAATAATAAGTGGAATATTGGGCCACTATAATCTCATTGGATGTTGTTGTAGATGGTTGCAAAATTTCTCTAGGATACATCTAAGTGGAATAGGGTAGGTAGTACCAAGAAGTAAATTTATCCTTATATATTTTTTGGATGGGAACTACTTTCTTGGTATGGTTAGGAGGTACTTGCTATATCAAGATTGGTACTGGCACTATTTACTAATTTTGGCTTTGTTCCTAGTTATTGATATAAAATTGACATTTTGGATAGCCATTATAAGGATGTCTACCACTCCCATTACATTTCTAGAAGGGAGGTATTGGGTTATTCTAATATTGAAATCTTTATGCATTTTGTTGTATTTTCATTGACAATATTTCATTGGTGACCAACTAAGTAGACTCTTCATTGAATCAATTTTAAAATTATTTGAAGTAGATGGTACTGGAGCAAGTAAGGGAGTAGTTACTACATGTAATACTAATATTGGTTGAAATTTATTAGCTAGATAACTAGAGGGGCCTGATATTGAGATTACCCATTAGGATACAAAGGCATAGGTGCCCTAAGATCCAACCTTCCAATAATAATTAGATCATATTCAACTTGAATGGATATGATATAAAATTTTGATAACCTCTATCATATAATTTTTGGACTCCCAAAAAAGAGCTTTGGTTTTTTCCATATTATTGGTTTGAGTTCCATACTCCTGTGCATAAGACCATAAAACTTATTCTTTATCATTTCTAATCACTCCACCCCACCTACTCTTCCCAAATTTCCCTTGGCTACCCCATCAAAGTTAAGGATTATCTAGATTTGTCTTGGTTTCATTTATCTTGTGTTTAATTTTTTTTCGGTTGAGTCCATGGATGAATGGTTTAGATTATTTTACCTTATATTCTTCAACATTCATTCTTTCTTCTCTTTTTACATGACCTTTTAATTATGGGAGAATGGACAAATTATCTTCAATAGCTACTTTTATCCTTTTGAATACATAAACTTCATCCTTCATCTCATTCCTAAATATTCATTTATTCTTTTCTCAAAATATACCTCATATGTAGTGAGGGAGGATTAGGTTCAATAATTGTTAATTTAGAGAATAGGAAAACATTAGAAAATATAATGAAGTAGGTAAGTTTATATACAATAAAAATAGGCTATGAATAGCCTAATAGGTAATTTCCATTTGAAGGTAGCTAACTAACGCACTTTATAAAATAAACATCTAAATACTAACAACTAACAACATAGTTAAATTGACTACAATAACTAATTTACTAAAACTAAGATATTCCACAGTGAATATCTTCTAGGTAAATAGTAAATAATCTGAATCTACCATGTTGTAAGTAAAAACTACCTAGGAGAATCTACTAATTACAAAATTAGGTAATAATTTATATTTATTGTAGCATAGTAACTCTAACATCCCCCTTTATTACATTATTTGGTTAGTGTATATAACTACCCCAATACAGTGAAAAATATGTTGATATGTTATCTCTTGCTCTGGCTTGGGCTCTATCACAGTGCTCTGGCTACTCTAAGTAAAAAGTGGGTCATTCCTCATGTTGTTTTCACATCAATGAATGTCCTTATTGTAATCTTGTCATCTAACCAGATTGCATGGGTAAATAGCTGTTACAATCGCTAGGTGTACTAGAGTATATCACTACATATGAGGTTCATTCTATTGTAATATGATTTTCCAAACATTTTGATAAGGTAGCTAAGGTGTCGATCACTGCAGAAAATGCACCCTTATAAGTTTCCCCCCTTATTACAAAATATTTTGTAATGGAATTTCTGCAAGAAGTGTGATTAAGGTGTCGGTCGCTGCCAAAAATGCATCCTTATAATTTTTTCTCCATAATTAGAAAAAAAATTGTGTGAAGTAGGAAATAAATGTTTACCCCACCTTAAATGCAAAATATATGCCACTCATGAAGCTTTTTAAGGCTTTTAAAAATATTGCATCTGATGCAAATTTCAAAAAATTTACACTAGAAAACCCCCCCTTCTATTACAAGTACTTCAAAAAAAAAAATTTGCTATTTATGAAGCCTAAAAAGAGGTACAATCACCCCTTTATTGCAAGTACTTCAAATAAAAATATTTGTTATTTTATGAAGCCTAAAAAGAGGTTTAAAAAGGTGCTTGCCTAGGGTGACAAATTTGTTTCTCTTACAAAGTTGTATGGACCATGAGCACCTTGTGTGCTCTTTCTAAACTAGAATTAGAATCATAATAAAAAAATTCACTAGCAACATTACCTCTTTGTCTATTTTACCTTTGTGATGTGCCTTTACCATTTTTGTTTTACTTGTTTTTAAACCAACACTAATTGGTGTCATGGTTGTCCTTTTTGCAATTTGTGCAAAACTTCTTTTGAGGTTGCTTTCCCTTATCTTTTGAAGATGATCCTCCCTTCTAAAAATTTCCTTTCTTATTTCCACCCTGATTTTTAGAGTAAAGTGCATTGTTCGACACTTCATCGCTTTGGATTTGATTTGCTTCCTCTATTTGAAGCAAATTGACTAACTCCACAAAGGTGATTGTTCTTTGAGATACATTAAGGGATGTTATTAACATCTTGTACAATTTTGGAAGAGCCCTCAATATTACTGAAGTTAGGATAGTATATTCTACTTTTTCTCCTAAAGCATTCATCTTTGACTTTAGTTCTTCCACTTTGTAGAGGAATAGTTCTACTATTTCTTCTGACTTCATATGGAGTGTATGAAGTTGATTTTGAAGGTTTAGAATAGTCGATTGATTCTTACCTTCAAAAATAATACTTAATGCATCCCATGCATCTTTACCAATTTCGGCTTCACTCATGTAAGGTTGGATTTATCAGTAGTAGCTAGGAGAATCAACATGAGAAGACGATTTTTCTTTTTATCCCATGCTTTCTGATCTACTCCTATTGATGTGGGTCTTCTTTCAGTTCCATCCACTAAATTCCACATTTCCACTATAGTAAGGATGGACTTCATCTTGGTTCTCCATGTTGAATAGTTAAAACCTATAAGAAATTATGTATAATTTAGGTATTTTTTGATAGTTACCATGATGAAGGTTTTAGAATTTGCACCAATATGATCTTTCTTTCATTCTTAATTGGTATTTAATGGCACCTTCCTGAAAACTCTCTTGAAGAAATATGATCAGTTTGAGAAAATTTAAGCCAAACAAATAAGAAATGAAAGAGAATTCACTTAAAAATATATTTAATGGCACCTTCCTGAAAATCCTCCTGAAGAAGAATAATTATTTTGAGGAAATTGAGACAAAAAAATAAGAGTGATTTCAGGGTTGTATGGAGAGAATATAAATTTTAAAATAGCTTATACTTGTGCAATGAATTACACAAATTATTGTAAAATTTTGGGGTTTTGAGTGGTCTTGATTTTGATGACTTATAATTGCAAAGAACAAGAAATTAAATGCAATAATCAATCAAAGAGTGCCCACAAACTTTTTATCACATAGGTGTCGAATGCGGCCGAAAATCCACCTAATTTTGCCAATATAAAATTAAAGGTGTTGAGTAATATCAAAAATGCACCTTATTATTAATTTTTGCAACAAAATTTTGATTTGTGTCATGCAAAAATTTGATATTCAAAGTCTCCTCTTGTTTTTCAATTTTGCAAAGAATGTGGCATAAAACAATTTTCTTTCCTTTTTTATTTTGCAAAATAAACAAGTTTTGATTTTTAAGTGCTCCTCACTTTGTGTTACAATTTTGCAAAGAAATACAATTTCTTGTCTTCCCCCTTTGATTTGCAAAATTAACAAAGTAGCACTCCTTTCAAGTCAAGTTGACACACGACCTACGTTTGAAAGGCTTTCCAAATCCAATCGACACATGACTTGGTTTTTATGGACTCAAGGTCTTTAATCTCTTCTTAGTTTTGCAAAAAAAAATGTGCAATTTATTTTTTTGTATTCCTCCTTGGAGAAAACAAATGCACAAATTAACTTTGGATTTTATAAATTTTTGTCTCCTTGTGTTACAATTTTGCAAGAAAGAATCAAATTTCTTGATTTTGTCCCCCTTTGATTTTGCAAAATAAACAAGGTTTTGAGAAGATTTTTAGGGCTCCCTAATTTTGCAAAAGAAATGGTGCTCTTCTTTGTCTTATATCCCCCTTTGTGGAGAAAACAAAAGCTCTCAATTGTGATATTTTGCAAAAGAAATTGGCCTTTTAATTTGAATTTTAATGCATAATTTTAATTAATCTTTAGCATGAATTAAATTAATAATAAAATATATTTTTTTAATTATAAAAATCACTTAATTTGCCAAAAAAAATGATTTTATATATATAAAATATTAAATTATTAATAATAAAAAAAAACTAAAAAAATAAAAAATCTTTACCTTTGTATTTTTGTTATTGTGGACCAAAAACATTATAAGGTATTTGACCCCGACGGGGGTCGAACTCCCGATCTTTTGTCAAGATTTTTACTGCCTAGCTCGTCACCAGTCGAGCTAGCTAGCTCGACAGGAAGGGGAGGTGGCCACCTTCTATTAGAAGGCTTTCCCGCATTCGGGAAGGAAAAAAATAGTGGTATATTATCCCACATGCGTTCCATAGATGCACTTTTACTTCTTAAAAGGGCAAACATGCCCTTTGTATTTCGATTGCCTTCGGGAAATCAACGCTAAAGATAATGATTTTATTGACGCTAATAGAAAATGATGATATACGATGCGTACGCATGGACAATGTGACATGTCAGTAGGAAACACCTAATCACAGCTCACTAAGTAGGATGCTAGATGGACCAATTACCTTGTGCCACATCAGCAGTCTGAAGCCATATCAGTAGTCCACCAGTGTTTTTCCACATACTGCCACATCAACCTGCCAGTAATATGGGTTTGCTAGCTCAACATTACCATGTCAATTCACCACCTTAGCTATCCATTAAATCAGCCTTTGTACCATGTGTTCTCTCATTTTCCACATTGGTCCACATTATAAGATTACCTTGGGTGTCGGACTTGGATCTCATACCGTTAGATTAGCAATTTGGTGTTCACATCAGTAGCTTGCCTCGGGTGTTGCACCTCGTATCTCATACCATTAGGTTAGCATGTTGGGTATCATACCTCGAATATCAATGTAGGAGGTTATCAATTTAGTAAGATTTGTGCTCCACTACGGTAGGAGGGGAAAACCTCAAACTCATGGAGCATGTGTAGTGCTCTTTTATTGTAGGAGGGAACAATTGCAGACTCATGCAACATATGCATATGCAGGGCGATAGCCGCCTAGATAGCACTGTCAACTATTATATTTGATAGTGCCTACCTACTACGGGCATGTCAGCTTCTAAGAGTAGGTCGTTGGGACATATAAATTCAGGATCGATGAAGATAATTAAATCATGTCATCCGATGAACACCGAACAAAGCAAAATATCACCTCAAAATGTGTGTCCATCCTAGTGATGTCAACTTCTATTCATGATGTGTGTCCTATCTAGGGGGGTCCCATATTAGGATTTGATCCCCTGTTGTTTAGACCTAGAGTGACAAAAATATTGCATTTTCCATCATCGAGGGTCACCCTGGTGAGTTTCACCAAAGCTCTAATACCAATGTTAATTTTAGAGAATAGAAAAACATTAAGAAATATTATTAAGTAGGTAGGTTTATATAGAATTAAATTAGGCTATGAATAGGCTAATAGGTAATTTTCCCACGAAGGTAGCTAACTAATGCACTTTACAAAATAAGTGCCTAACTACTAACAACTAACAACGTAGTCAAATTGACTACAATGACTAACTTACTAACCCCAAGATATTCCATAGTGAATATCTTCTAGGTAAATAGTAAATAATCTAAATCTACCATGTGGTAAGTAAAATCTACCTAGGAGAATCTACTAATTACCAAATGAGGTAATAATTTATAGTTATTGTAGCATAGTAACTATAACAATAATCTTGTTGCACTCCCACTTACAAAGGGAGATCTCCATTGGTTAAAGAATCCTCTAAATATTTATGGCATGCTCCACTTGACTAAAAAAGAATTCATTATAGCATAGAAACGATATTCGAGAACTTACAATGGTTGAATAAATGGTCAACTAAATTAGCATCCTTATAGCATAGTGAACATATATTTGGCACTTGGAACCCTCTTTTGTACTAATTATATATTGTTAAAATCACATTTTGTAGGAATAACCAAATAAAGAAAGCATTTTTAGGCAAACAATTATGATACCAAACCTTCTTGACTGGAAAATATCCATCTCTAGAAAGAGTATGAGTTTCATAGGCTGATTTGACTAAGAAGAGTCCTTTTGGGGAATGGATCCACAACAATGAATCCTAATTTTAAGTTTTGGAGATGTGAAGGCTCCCAATCAGTTGATTTAAACTTAAGAGACTCTACTGAATACGATCTTCATCTTATTCTAGAAAAAATTATTTCTACTTATTTCTACCATTAAGAAATCCCACATAATCCTGAACTTTTTCCCCATATTTAGCTACCAATGGTGCCCAAAACTCTTGAAAATCATGTTTATTCATTATAGGTTCCTGAAGGACATAAAATCCAAACAAAGTCCATTAATTAACTCAATTTTTTTGGAGGCTTACATTTGAATATTGAATCTTACCATACCATGTATAATGCTTTCTAATATGACTATATCCCTTGAAATCTTATATAACAAATTTAAAAATATAATAATTAAAAATTTAGTTATCATAATTACTAAAATCATGGTAATTATTGGCCAAGATAAAATAATTTCTTCATAGAGATATTTAAAAAAAATCTCAAAATTTATTAACAAATTATTTTTATATCACATTCTTCTTCATGAAAAATTAGAGACTTATTATAGCTAATTACATTAACAAAATGTATATTGATAACAATTTTTAAGATGTGAGGTAATACTAATTTTATATTTATAAATCTTTAAAATTTTAAAATTTCTTATTTACTATCGTAATTTTAATAATATAATTGTTAACATTGGATTTACTATAAAGTAATCACAAATTATAAAAATTATAACACTTTTGTCTCATTTGCATTTTCAAAAAAAATCATTAGTATGATCTGCTATAGAAGTTTTGCATCCTACATAAAAATGTATAAATATTATGGGTAGTTAGTCTTTTATCTCATAGTAATACAACATTATATTTATTACTAACATTTAAAGTTCCAAATAGTAAAATATAATATTATTTAAATTATAATTTATGCTATTAATATTTAGAAAAACATATAGTTAATCCAATAACAAATCATAAAATGTCATTAAAATGTGTTATAATATTTGTTAATTTAAAACCAAATATTTTACTCATGATTCTTGAAGTGATGTGGTGGTATCTTTCTTCTCTTTATATTAATATTACTTAAAATATTAAAATAATATATTTCATAAAAAAAATTGTAAAAATATTATAAATAAAATATTTTAATTTAATTGCTTGGATAATTATCTAATACCTATAAAATTTTATATTTTATATTTTAATTATCTAGCTATACTCATTTTAAATATTAAATGTTGTTGGTAAAATTAGATTCTAGAATGTTGCCATTATAAAATGAGGAGTTAAATTCTAGAATGTTACCACTAGCTTTAGGACACATTAGAATGATGTGTACCAATGACATTAAAGGCATCAAAACTGATGTAATAAATAACTACTTACCAGTGGTCATAATGATAACAGATATTAAGATAATTAATATGCTCATTCTTTTGCAACTTATGAAATAATGAGTAAATAGAAAAAAAGACCCTACAATTGGTAATATAGAGAAAGCATAGGTACATGCAATATGGAGAAGTCCAAACATGTTCTTGGAAGGAATTGGACACTATTTATTTTCATTTTTTATTTTGAAAATTTTAGTTGTGGTTGTCTAGATTATAGTTCGAAACATCATAATTCTTGATAAATTTGGTAGTTTAATTTTTTAAAATTTATTGACAAATTTATAAAAACTTGAATATATATATATATATATATATATATATATATATATATATATATATATATATATAAATTAAAAAAACAATAATTGGAAAGTCATACACTTTTTTTTATAATATATATTCATAAAAAGTAGTACAATTATAATTCATGATCATCAAATCCAACCAAATAAAACATTTCAAAATATGAAATCGATTTTAAACTTCTTTGTATCTTTCCTTCCTCCCCCTCACACTAGATGGTTGGTCTTGGCTCTAAATATGTGATTGAATTGGAGTCTCCTTATATATGATATTTTCATGGTACATTTTTTGCAATCCTCTTGAATATCATGCTTCCTGCTCAATTGTATTAATATCCTTTGTACTAAACTTGATGTCCATAGGAATCTTGATAATTCAATCATATAGTGGATCTAGCTCATTGTATTCAATTTCCTTGTGAATTTCACTAGCTTCTACTTATTTTATATAAAATTGAAGATTGCAGTGTATAAACACAAGGTCATTGACGTACTCCTATGTCAACCTATTGTACTTCTTAGTTTGTACAACCTCAAATAGAAACCAATAGCAATCACACATAGAAGCACTACAAGGATTGAAGAGATCTACAAAAAATTTATTTCAAAAATAAAGCAGAAATAAATAACTTAAAAGAAATGACACCACACAATGCACATATGACACACGAGATTTACCCTGTTTCACCCGATGTGGGCTACTCCAGCAAAACAAGATCCACTCAATATTATTATTCTCTTTCTTTCTAAAAATGGGACATTACAATAAAATATAAAGGAAATTCTCACAACCCTAAACCACTATGTGGTATTAGAATACAATGGGAACAATACCATGGGATAAACCACCCATACTCACCAACCACCCACCAATCATGTAAATCTTGGCAATCGCTCCGCCAATCACTCCAAAAAAATGGGGAAACAAAATTTTCAATGTTTTTGGAAACCGCCTTTGATGTGGTCGGGGGGCTACCACCCCCCACAGACCCCTCGACAACCCCGAGGACTTCGCTCTCCTCTTGAGGAGCTCTTCTCATATTACCCTCTTGTGCCTATCATATAGTATTTCCTTAGCAAAGGATAAGACACATCCAACATTCTCCCACTTATTGAATACTTTGCCAAACCTATTTCAACTATATATAATATAAACTTTTCTATGCTAACTACCTCGGTTAAAGCATCTACAACATTTTCCTTTGTATCCACTTTCTCTAGCAACACTTTCTTCTATTCAATCATGTCCCTACTGAAATGGAATTTTGTATCAATGTGCTTCATTCTGGAATGGTAAGCAGGGTTCTTTGCTAGAAATATAGCACTCTGACTGTCATAATTTATCTTCATAGCTCCTTGAAAGAACCTATTTTCAACACATAGTCTTTGTAGCCATACTGCTTCCTTACTGGCATCAAGGGCTGCCATGTACTTATCTTCAGTGGTTGAAAGAGAAATAATATTTTACCTTTTGCTCATCCAACTAACAACTCCTCCAAACAAATTGAATACATAAGCACTAGTAGATTTTCTATTTTCCAAATCTCTAGCCCAATCTACATCAACAAACCCTTCTATATCCAAGGATCTATCTTCTTTACATGTACCCTCATAATGGATTGAAAAATTAGAATTACCACGCACATATCTGAAAACCCTTTTCACCATAGTCCAATTCCCTTTATCAGGTTTGGACATATATTTTCTCAAAACTCCCATTGCATGGGAAATGTCTGGTCTAGTATAGACCATGGCATACATTAAACTACCTACAATATTTGCATAAGGAACATGGGACATTTCATCTACCTATTATTCTATTTTTGGACATTGTTCAGCAAAAAAAATTCCCCCAAAGGAATAGGTACCTTCACTGGTTTGCAATCCTGCATATTGAATCTCTTTAATACTATCTCAACATTTTTTTTTATCACCTTTCTATTAGAATGATCTTTGTTTATTTACATTCCCAAAATAAAATTTACAGGGCCAAGATCTTTCATATCAAACTATGATGCTAACTGAGACTTCACTTCCCTGATCATTTTCTTACTGTTTCAAATTAATAACATGTCATCAATATACAAAACTATAATGACAAGTACATTACCATTTTTTTTAATATACACAGTGATCAACATTGCTATGAACAAAATCAATTCTTAAGACATAAGTATCAAATTTATGATACCACATTATAGGTGACTGTTTTAGTCCGTTTCTTTAACTTACATACAAGATCCTCATTTTTTGCAACAATGAAACCTTCAAGTTGTCTCATATAGATTTCTTCCTCAAAATATCCATGAAGGATTGTAGTCTTTACATCCATTTGCTCTATTTCAAGATAAAAAATAGTAGAAATAGATAACAGAAATCTAATTGAGGTTAGATTTGCAACAGGAGAAAATACTTCACCATAATAAATTCCCTTTATCTCAGAATAACCTTTAGCCACCAAGCAAGCTTTGCATTTCTCCACTTTACCTTCAGTATTCTGCTTCTTCTTGAAAATCCATTTACAACCTATTGCTTTTCTTCCACTAGGTAATTTCACTAAATCCTATGTTCTGTTCTTTTTCAGGGCCATAATTTCCTCATCCATGACCTCTTCCCAAAGGTTTACCCCTTTAGAATTTATAGATTCTCTAATAGTTCTAGGATCTTCATCAGTAACAGATAATACAAAAGAAGTAGGAAATGCAGATGGACTATACCTTTTAGGTTGCCTTCTTTCCCATGTTGATCTCCTTACCATAGGTGTATCAACCTCTTATTCATCCTCATCCAAATTCTCATTTTTTTGCTCCTCTTCCAGATACTCTTCTATGTGATCTTCTTCCATGAGATCAAATTGGACCTTTTCAAGTTCTTTTGTTACTTCCTTCCTGTGATCACTTTTAGTTTCCCTAAACACCACATCTCTATTGTACACCGTTATTTTAGTTTCTAGATTCCAAAGTTTACATCCTTTAACACCATATTTATAACCAATAAATATACATTTAACAACCTTATTATCAAGCTTACTTATTTTCTCCTTTGGAATATGCATGTATGCATCACAACCAAAAACTCTAAGATGTGAGGGAGAGGGTTTCTTACCAAACCATGCTTCAAATGGAGTTTGATCTAGCAATGATGATGTAGGAGATCGATTTCATGAGTAGCATGCCGCACTCACTGCCTCAGCCCAAAATTCCTATGCCAAACCTGCACCACTGATCATGCTTCTAGCCTTTTCCATTAAGGATATATTCAATCTCTCCACAACTCCATTTTTTTGAGGTGTATATGGAGTAGTCTTTTGTCTTGCAATACCACATTGCTTACAAAAATGCTCAAATTTATTTGAAAAATACTCTCCTCCATTATCAGACCTCAACACCTTAATCCTTTTATCAGTTTGATTTTCAACAAGTGTTTTAAATTCTCTAAATTTATCAAACACTTCATATTTACTTTTAAGAAAATAAATACATGCATATCTTGAAAAATCATCAACAAAAGAAGCATAATACCATGATTTTCCAAGTGATGGTATAGGGATAGGACCAAATATATCACTATGAATCAGATCTAATATCCCTCTTGCTCTAGCAGCACCATATGGGAAACTCACACAATTCTACTTTCCATAAATGCAGTGTTCACATAAATAAAAATCCATTGAGCAATCAGGGATACCAAGAACCATACCTTTTGTGTGTAGGTTATGCAATACCATTTCTCCAATATGTCCCATTCTTTGATGTCAGGGTGTTGAGCTTTTATCTGATTCAACATCAAAAACAGTTGAGGTATTGCACTCATTTGTCATAGTTCTTCCCAAGAGCTTGTACAAAGTTCCAATACGAACTCCTCTTGCTACCACCATTGATCCTTGAACCATTTTGCATGAATATTTGTTGAAACTAACATTTACTGCTGCATCAACCATTTTCCTTATAGAAATTAAATTTCTAACAAGACCCAGAATATGCATCACACCTGGAAGGGTCTTAACCCTACCATATTGCAATAGTATTTTCACCCTTCCAAGACCAATGATATTAAGTGGTGAATCATATTCCAAAAGTACCTCCTCTCCATCATATATTTCATATTCACTGAACTAACCCCTATGAGGGATCATATGAAAAGAAGCACCTGTATCGATCAACCAATCATTTTTATCTGAATGTGTGGAGCAAGATGCCAGATATACATCCCCTCCTTCATCATTAGATTTATGTACCTCTGTTGAAGTGGATTCATCAGACCTCTTTCTAGAATCAACATTCTTTGATCTGCAATCCTTCTTCATGTGACCAAGCTTACCACATTTCCAACATTTTCTCTCAAACTTTCCTTGAGACTTAGATTTACCCCTAGACTGATATCTATCATCGTATCTTGTTTTATCATTTTCCTTGGCATGTCCTCTCACTATTAGGGCTTCCTTTTAAGTTTCCTCCATGGCTTTTCTCCTCATATCCTCTAATATTAGAGATGCCACAATATCTTCAAAATTCAATTTAGATGATGTTTTACTACCAATTGCTACAACTAGGTTATCCCATGAATTTGGTAAAGAGAATAGCAAAGTAATACATTTATCTTCCTAAATTAACTTAATATCAACAGATGTAAGTTGAATTACCACTGTATTGAATGAATTCAGATAATCTACAACTAAATTTCCTTCATTTATCCTGATATTGTACAGTTTCTTCCAGAGGAAAAATTTGTTCACTAGGGACTTAGATTGATACAAAGCCCCTAATTTCTCCCAAATATCCTTTGTAGTAGCTTCTCTAGAAACATTGATTAGTACTAAATCTACAAGACACGGTCGAATCAAACTCCTTGCTTTTCGATTCATCTTTTCCCAATATTCATGGGATGTTCCTACAGGTTTCATTTTTTTAGAAATAACAGTCTATTGATCTCTATCCATGAGCATATCCTCCATATTCAAATTCTATAGCTCAAATATTTTTCCATAAAATTTATTGATCTCTATCCTTGAATGATGTCCTATTATTTTCCTTCAAGCTCCTTCTACGAAAAACTCACACTCCGAAATAGATTTTATCTCACTCCTAGAAAACCTAAAAACCCTTCAAATGAAATGAAATGCTAGCAATAAAGACGTCCCCCTATGGATAACACCTTCGATTTGATACCAAATAAATAGATCTATTGAAAAATTATTCCACAAATAAAGCATAAATAAATAACTTAGAAGAAATGACACCACACAATGCACATATGACACACAATATTTACCTTGGTTCACCCGATGTGGGCTACTCCAGCAAAACAAGAGCCACTTCTTGATATTATTATTCTCTTTCTTTCCTAAAATGGGACATTACAATAAAATATAAAGGAAACTCTCACAATAGTAAAACGCTATGTGGTATTAGAATAAAATGGGAACAATACCATGGGCTAAGCCATCCACACCCACCAACCACCCATCAACCATAGGAATCCCAGCAATCGCTCCAAAAAAAGGAGAAAAAAATTTATATCAGACTTTAGAAAAACTGCTAAAACTCTTAGCATATTATTAACTAAATATGCAGAGTTTGTTAGGACTGAAGAATGTGAACAAGAATTCAACACCTTAAATGAAAAACTAAAAGGTCCAAACTGGACCATACCTTTTCACATATATGTTGATGCATCTAAAAATGCAATAGGTTCAGTACTAGGATAGAAATATGGTGATGATTTTTATGGCATCTATTATGTTAGTAAAAAACTCATAAGTGTTGAACTCAATTATACTGTCATAGAGAAGGAGTTTATTGCAGTAATACATGCTCTTAACAAATTTTGTAATTACATTATATGTTATCAGGTTTTTGTACACACTAACCACTCAATGATTAGATAATTTACAAAAAAACCTAGGATTAGTGGTAGAATTATCAGATGGTTGTTGTTTTTGTAGGAATTTTATGTGATAATAGTAGACAATCCAAAAAAGGATAATGTGGTAGCTAATTTCTTGTCTAGATTGACACCTCTAGACTATGCAGCTATAGAGGACCAATTTACAGATGAGCATTTGTTTGATCTAAATGATTTGATACCTTGGTATGTAGATATGGCTAATTATTTAGCCACTGGTAAAGTATCCCCTGCACTTTCACCTCATGAAAAATAAAATTTAATTGAGAAAAGTGCATATTTCTCAGGATTGATGGGTGCCTATTTAAAACAAGGCTTGATCAGTTCATGAGAAGATGTGCTGCTAGGAATGATATAATTGAAATATTGAAGGCTTACCATGATGAACCTTGTGGTGGTTATTTTACAAGAAAAATGACTGCATATAAATTGTTGTAGGCTGGTTATTACTGGCTTTCATTATTCAAGGATACAGCCAAGCATGTGAGCCAGTGTAATCAATATCAAAGGATGGGCAGACCTACTCTCAGATATGATATGGTACTCCAACCACATATTCACATTTAACCATTTGATAAATAGCGGATGGACTTCGTAGGACCTATTAATCCACAGTCAAGAGGAAAAAGGTATATCCTAGTTTGTACTATGTAACTAAGTGGGTTGAAGTATAGGCTTTGCATGATTCAAAGGAGAAAACTACAGTAGAATTCTTATATTCATCAATTTTTATAATATTTAGGGTTCCAAGGGATATCACAACAGATCAAGGGCCTTAGTTTACTTCAAGGATAATTCAAGTTCTTATGCATCAATACAAAATTAGGCATAACAAAACCACTTCCTACCATCCATAGGTGAATGGGCAAGTTGAGGTAACAAACCAAGAATTGGAAATATTCTGACAAAGACAGTGTAGCAACATAAGAAGGATTAGGCTACTAGATTACCAGAAGCAGTGTGGGCCTACAAGACCACCTGGAAGACTACTACTAGTTTCACACCATTTTAGTTAGTCTATGAGAAAAGTGCTATGATGCCTATAGAGTTTGAAGTCAAAACACTTAGAATTGTTGTAGAATTAAATATAAATCTAGATGATGCATAGAAATAATGAATTCAGTAGCTTAATCAGTTGGATGAATATCACCTTGATGCTTTGTAGAAAATAGTGATTATTTAGAAATAGAAGGTGAAGTGTAATGACCACCACACCAAGCCAAACTAGCTTAAATTAGGAGAATGGACATTACTCTATGATTCTTGATTCTAGGAAAGGAATGGTAAGCTCATGCAATGTTGGATGGGACCATATAAAGTGATTGAATTCATCAACAATGTGGTTTTAAGGATCAAAATCATAGAAAGCAACAACATTACATTAACAGTCAATGGTCACTGCCTACATTCATACCATGTGTCTGAAACATACATGATTGATTCAAGATTAGGCATGGGGGAGACCCTAGTTGATTCTGATTTTATCTTGAGTCAGTAAGATGTGGACCTAGTCCACATAGTCCCAAATACAATTATTCTTTCAAAGTTTTTATTTTTTTAGTTGTGCTTTTATTTTGCATGAACAATGCCCTTTGTGCAGCTATTAGACAGCCTAGAAAACCTAGGCCTAACAAGCACATGATCCATGGACCTGCACCTTCCAATATTTCTAGGAGAATTTTCTTGTAGTAGGAATAGCTAGTCCGCACTTAGAAATGGGAATACTAAACCTGAACCTACACGAGAGTGTTTATATTGATATTTTTGTATAATAAAACACTCAACCACTGGTTCAAGATTAGATGCTAACTTTTTTTGTGTTTTTCAACTCAAAAGCACTAAATGGCCTGATCAACTTGACAGCACATATACAAGAAAAATTCAGCACCAATTGAATAAAATGAAGTGCTTGTTTTCCATTTTCTAATGGAAAACTACCTGATTCCCATTGTACGATAGAAGGAGATTGATTCCTGGTATAATGAATAAGGCACCTTATTCCCATTGTATGATAGAAGGTGCCTAATTCCCGTTATATAGTACATAGTGCCTGATTCCCAATATGTTATGAAGATGGCACCTATGTCCCATTTTATGGCAGATCGACGCCTGATTCTTGGTTTCTCTAGGAGGGTACCCGACTTCCAGTCCTTAGGAAACTAACAATAAATCTTCTTAGCATGTTGTAAAAAAAAAAAATTAAAAAGAGTTGAGTTTGTATAAATTCTATTTTATAAGTACGACACCCAACAGTTAGCAAAAATGTGCCTACTTCCCATGTTAAGTAGAGCACCTAATTTCTAAGGTGCTTGATTCCATGTTAGGAATAAGCACCTGATTTCTAAGGCACTTGCTTCCCATGTTAACCAAAGCACGTGATTCTGAAGGTACCTATTTCCAATTTCCAAGGTACCTGTGCACCATAATTTGAAAAGAAGACGTCTGATTTCCATATGAAAAAGGCACATGATTTCCATATTTTTGGTTTCTTTTGCCTTGAAATAATAACATGTCAGCATTGGTATGTGGCCCAAGCCACGTCAACACCCCATGCACAAGCAAAGTAAAATATATCATGGATAAAATTAAAATTTAACATCAACCAACTTCTGATGAGGGGATGTTTGTCGTCCCAAGGAGATTTGCTTTTCTAATTTTTATTTTAAATTTTGTAAGATTTCTTGAATAAGCCACAATGTAGCTACCAAGAACCCATCATGTCAAAGAAAATTCATTGCATGGGAACCATGCCATCATTTTCCATTGTTGTTTTCCCAATTATTAAATGTCATCCAATAGATGCACCATGGATATATACACAGATACACCCACAAAATGAATTTAGGTGCAAAATTTTCTATTTTTTGTCTATATTTTTTTCATGAACATGTGTGTCTATGGAAAAGTGCCAACAAAAACCCCCATTATTGCCTTAACCACTTGAAAAAACCCACTTGGCATGGTGCTTCATGGCATGCCTATGATTGGTAGACTATTTATGGTTATCACCTCCACACAATCAAGCACATGCTCAAAGAAAATTTACTGTAGATAACCATAATCACTGTTGATTATGGTAATTAACTGCCTATATGCATGAAAGTAGCTATTTTAAAAGCTTCTTACCAACTACTATGAAGCTACCTTCAGAGAAAGAAAAAATAGAGAAGTGAAGCACAATAGCAATTTGAAGAGAAATCAGAAGCATCGCTAGGCAAATTGTGAACTAAAGGAAAAGCATGAGGGGAAAATTGAAGAATCACGACCTCAAGAAGAGTAAGACTACCAACTGCTCAGGTATTTTTGTAGATGTTCAAACATAGTTTTATATTATAGAATGGATGGACTATTGTCGACTGGTCAGTCAGGGCTAGGATGCGGTAGTGGAAAATGAATTTTTGGCATCAATAAAGGATGGGGTCGTGCACATACAGGGACTAGAAATTCTAATTATTGAGGATTACATAACCAAGGTTATGGACCTTCCTCTAATAGGGGAATGCACATACAAGGAGGATAACCTTACCATCTATGTGTAGATATTTTTTAGGGTATCAATTGAGCACCTGACGTGTGTTGTCTTGCTGAAACAACACATTATCAATCTCTAGAGGGCAATGTTTGAGAATACCACACACTTCACATGTTCTGGTAGGTACTCTACACTGAATGCCAATCACTTTTTTTTTCTCAATCACATCCTACATGGGTACAAAATCAATATTCCACATCATGTGCCCTTAGATTCAAAGCCAGGTGATACCAAGTAGGCACAACCTCTACCTTGGCTCACCATGGCCTAATTTTGGCCCTAGTATGATATGTAAAGTCACATAGAAATGTGATGATTGAGAAAATTGTGCGCACTAGTGCAATAACAAGGGCATAAGCAAAGGAGGAGGTGCAAATTTAGAATGAACAGTTGAGCCAAGTGGTGACAGAATGAGAAGATATGACACATGTGTCCTAGCCTACAAAAACTACAAGGGAAGCAAGACAAGACTCATCCCCTATTTTTCCCTATTTTGGAGAGGAAGAAGGATAGAATTTATCTCCTACTACCCCTCAATTCAAATATGAGGTAGGTAAGGATCCACCAAGCCCTCCTTTCATCCCTATTTCCATTAGGACACAAAGCAAAAGGACAAAGGCATCAAAGGTGGTTTCAAGCTCATTCGACGAGGATAAACCAATCGATGAGATTAATAGGGAGGATTACTTGGCCTAGATTTTACAGAATATTTCCAGTGGTCTAACTCCTCAATAGGAGATGGCCACAAGATATTTACCACTAGAAGGCTAGGCGGAGGATTTGTAGTAGTAGCTGCAAGTTTTGCAAGAGCAAGCTTCCACTTGGGAAGCTAATTTTAAAGAAGAATAGGCTTTTTTTTAAGAGTCCTACAAGTAATATGCCTTGAATATACATGAATTCTACCAAGCAATTTGGTAGTTTTAGGGGCATATTAGAGCATCACAATTGTAGGGTGGACCAGTAGGAACCAAGTAGCCATCCAAGGTTGATGTGATGGTGCAAAGTGATGGGACAACATAAGTGCCCCCTGCTTATAAATAAATAGAACAAGGATATTTTGTTGGAATGGAAGTAGAGAAATCCTATTCCACATGTCCTTTTGTAGAAAATATACTTCAGGAGGATGAAGTTGAGGTTGAGGAACCTCAAAATTTAGAATAGTCTATAGAGAAAGGAGATGAGGAGAAGAAGGAGATGGAGGCCAAAGAGCCTCAAATTTTAGGTAAGGAGGGAGGGACAAAGCACTCTCTAGTTGATGTAGGGGTTGAATATCCTCAAGAGGAATATTCAATCCCCATCGAGCAGCAATTTGTTATAGAGGAAGAAGAGGCTCAACATCTTGAATATCCTATACACTAGGAAATAATAGTTGCACCAACACACCTTGGGTTATAGTAGATAAATCTGAAATAAAATAAAAAATTTGTAAGGGGGTCATCTCAGTGATAACCCAGAATTAGAGCAATATTTATCGAGTTGAAGGCATTGGACATCAAATCTGATAAGGAATTAGAGCTGGATTTTGATGAGGAATGGGAGACAGAAAAAAATTGTTTTCTGTCCAAAAAAAAAAATTTGAAAATCTCAAAGAGGATATAGCAATAAATAAAAAGAACTGGAATAAGGCATCTAAGAGGACCCATAAAAAATCATAAAAAGAGGCTAGGGAGCAATCTAAAAGACCTCACAAGAAAATTCCAATTTCTTGACATGATTAGTTATGGTACTTGTATGGGTTAGAGGATGGTAAGCCTTCATGAATGAAGGCATATTTTATGAGGATGATATTTCTAGGCCCTATGCAACCTGCAAATATAACATTAAGAAATAGAACTCCCCTAGTGGAAAAAATAGAGGTCAAATATGAACCTAAGCTTGACCCAATAGGGGTAAATTTACCCACATCCAGGGTTGTTAAGAAGTCTAGCATCCCATTTGATGATGAAGAATCAGTGTCTATGGGTGAAGAGTTACCCCTTCACCACGAGTACTAGAAAATGGTTGAACCTGCATTCCAAAAGGATACCACCAGTTTCTCTGGTTATTATTTGAGTACTAAAAAATGCAAGGTGGTCTGGACTAGAGAACCACCCAAGAAATGAGCAGGGACAAGTGAACCAATTTAGCATAGCAAACTCCAAAAATGGCAATTTCAGGAGACAACCGCTCCCAAGGCACTGAAGGGGTGAAAGCTTTGGGACAAAGAAAAAGCAAAACTAAAAATTACTAGTTCAAAGTGGCATAGAGACATGCCACCCATTAAGCAAGGGGGTATGATGAGCCACAAAATTGCTCATTTTTTATACTCTTTTCACTATAATGTGCGACACTTATTCTTGTAGATATAAATATTTTATGGAAATTATATATAATTAAAATTTTATTTTGCATGTTATCTAATATTTGTCTTTAAGTGTAATTTGTGTAGATTTAGTGGAAATTATTGTATTTTGGCATGTTTTCATCGAGGTCCCACTCGGACCTAGCACTTGAAATTTTATGAAGGTAAAAAACTTGTGGAACATCGATGATAAGTATGAATTCAGGTACCCAAATTCCTTTGAAATGCCTAACTTCCATTTGGCACTTAACTATTAGATGCTTGCTTCCCGTTAGGCACCTAATTTTCATAAAGTGCCTATTTTTGTTAGGAACCTACTCCCCGTTAGGTGCCTGCTTTTTGAATTCTGCATACAAGGTGCCTGCTTCCCAACTTCTTCAGATGCAACACCTGATTTCCACTAATGCCAAACTCCAACACAACTTTGTGGTTGGCAAAACAGAGTGAAACTTCAGCAACCAACATAAAAATAATTCCAACAATAAAATTGGATAAGGGACAACATCAAATATGACTCACCACCCATTTTCTAGCTACTATGTGAACAATTTATGTAAATCAGGTAAAATAAATATTAGACGTATTCTAGAAATAGAATACACCAAAATTTCATGATATTTTGTTAGATTCCTTCATTTAAGTAGGTAGTTGTAAAAGTGAATCATTTTTTATTTATTTTGAGAATTGTAATAGGGTGTGACCACATATCTATAAATATGAAGGTCATCCCTGATGAATACCCCTCAAAATTTCTTGTAAATTCTTGTTGCAATTGTTAATAAATTTTTGAATATTTTCTTGTAAAAATTGTCTAAAGTGTTCGATGAATATGTAATGCAAGTAGAACCTACTGAAAGCGTGGGCCCACTTACAATATATTTCTTTCCTTCTTTCCCCTATATTTTATATTTAGTTTTATATATTAAATTACTTTCCTATTATTTCCCCTATTTTTCTGTGATTTCTAGCAAGGTAGCAATTAGTTTTTGAATGCATTTCATATTTTCATAGACGTAGGATAAGTTATTGGTTTGGAATTAAGTATTAAAAATTCAATGAATATCGAAAAACCCCCAAAAAAAAATCTTAGGGACTCATATCTAAAGGAGAAATTAGAAGCATATATTTTGCATGACTGCTCATAAAACTACGAGCTACCCCGGGTTGACAATTAAAATGAGGAAATTAATTGAACCATAGAAAAACTAACCAATGTTTTGCACAAAAAGTAGCGCTTTTTGATTCAAAGTAGCAGGCTAGGATAGGACATTTACCATTAGGGTAAACATCATAAAAGATCTTGGGAGAGCCAAAAATGGTGGTTTTTGTTGAGGAAGTTCTGGGTATATGGGCATTATGAATTTTAGAGGCAGTCTTCCTACAATGATATGGTCATTTTCAGCTCTTATTTCTTCTTGAAATATCTCCAAGAATATTTGTATGTGGTATTGCCTTATGTACATCCCTATCTTAGAATGAAAAGCCCTTAAATAGTAGTACATTTCCTATTTTTCAGTTGGGTGCATGCCTTGTGGTACTCTTTTCCATGTTCATATGAATTTTATGTGGAAGTCTATGATTTTTTATTGTGGATGTCTTGGATGCTAGTGAACTGGTTCATCAAAGAGAAGGGATCTTCTTATTCATTGAATTATTCAATCAATTTGTTTGCTAGTGCATTCAATAAAGTTCTGGTTAGGTCTAGAAAGGTTCTATACCAGTATAACATATTTCCTTTTAATGACATTGCCAACATCCTTATAATGATGTCTTCATCTTGGATATTTTGTACGATGACTAATGCTACCACATCTTGGTAATGTTTGTACATCATTTTTCCTGTGACATCATATGTTGGTAGCACTTTTAGGGTAACCTAGGGAATGGGATTCTAGGCTGATACATCCAGAGGTTTGGCTTGGTTCTAGGTTTGGAAGTTCTAATTTTGGTGTACAAATATTTCTATTGGTGTTAGAGTATGTATTATTGGAGTTAGGTTAGTATCAATTGGAATGTATGCACTGGTCAGATCTACTACCAAAACCAGAGATGGTGTTGAAACAAGAGGACAAATTGGATGAGTTTTAAAATTGCTAACATGTAGTTCTAGGAATTCAATCAATTCCTTTGATTATCTAGCTCCTTGTCTTGTGATCATATATCTAGGAATACAAGGAGGGAATATTAGTGAAATATGGATATGTAAGTATTTTCTAGGTATCGATGTACAGAGTTGCTAGGTGATGGAGATCGTGCATCAAAATAGAATATCACCAAGTTCTGTTTAGATATATAAGCAACTAGTCTTATGATACATATATCTATATTTGATCAAAGTCACCATGTGATTTTGGTGAGATATTATAATACAATAACTTATTGACTTGTCACGGTACTATTTGCAATTGATAGTGAATTATGGTACCTTGTTCACATGTTAAAAAAGTAAGATTTTATATTTTTTAATTCAAAGGATTTCATGGAATTTTATATTTATTCAAATAAATTAAATTAACATTATACAAAATGATATCAATACCTTTTAAATCCTTGACGTGAACACCTCTCTTTCTTAGGAAAGCTTCTTTTTTTTTTGCATTCTTAGGAAATGGGAGAATGTAGTGACATACTCTCTTTCACCTAATTATATTATACTTATATTTTATTATTTTTGAGACTAGCGCACTATGTTATTATTTATCATTAGACATATAGCATGATTTAGTTTGATGTTAAGGTTTAAGTTAAAATATACATAACTATGCACAATTTAAAAATATGTTTGATGTTAAAGGTAAATTATGGTTTTGGGATGCCTATGGTTAATTATGTATGGTTGAATTCATTGATAATATTTTATGACAATATGGATACTAGAATTTGCTAACTATAATTCCAAATGAATTCAATTCATTTTTGGAGGTCACCCTCGGGGAAGATTCCTAATCTAAACATTAAAGTAGTAAATGTTTGTGAATGTTTATTGAAAATTATAATTTTTAAATGCTTACCATAAATATTTTTATTGAAATATGTACCATATAAAACCTTGTAATACCTTATCAATTGCTCAAGTCTTTCATTGTTATTATGTCCAAAAATATTATGTGCATCAAATAAAAAAGAAAGAAATTTTCTATATAATTAAATAAAATATACCAATATGCATGTAAATGGAATTTTAGAAGAAGAGGAGGAAGATGCGTGGTAGAGTTATAAAAGGTGAGGAATAGGAAAAATCACTAAGGTGGAGTTATGAAAATATATATATCTAGTGGAAGAAGAGAAACTAGAACAATTAAAATTTGCATGATCCATTTGGAGGATATAAGGATAGGCTAGTTACATGAAGTCGTATTTTTGGTTTAAGAAAATAATAATAATAATAATAGGAATTAAAATGGGATGCTTGTCATTTTAAAAAAAATTATATATGCATATGTTAATTTCAATTGGAGGTTAAAATAAGAATTTTTATCGTTGAGTTTGTTTCTAATTAGGTATAGAATGTGTATTTGAAGGAATTATGCAATTGTTTATGTTGAAAATATAAGATCTCTCTCTATATAGATACATACATCTATCTATCGATATATATATATATATATATATATATATATATATATATATATGTATGTATGTATGTATGTATGTATGTATGTATGTATGTATGTATGTATGTATGTATGTATGTATGTATGTATGTATGTATGTGTGTGTGTGCAATATATAGAGAGATATATACATATATTGTATACATACATATAGATAGATAGATAGATAGATAGATAGATAGATATATAGACAAATATATATAGATATATATATCTTGGGATTTTGGAAAAATGGCATACGACATATATGTTGATCAACTCTATGTATGTAGAAAATTTGAGAGTAGATAATTTATCATGTATATGGTAAACTTATATGAGGAAAACATATGGAATAATTAAAGGAAGATTTTTTATGTTGATTGATTTATTTAATTACATAGGGGATAAGTTATTTTTTATGTAGAGGAAGTATATTGAAAATCATGTGGAAGATTTATAGGAAGTAAAGTTAAATATTGATCTATATTTAAATATAAGAAACCTTGGATGTACTAGTTGTTAGCATGAATACTTAGTATTGTTGTAAATCACTTTTATGCTATCGTAAACTAACGTGATGTGTTTCCTTTATGTGAAATATATAAAAGAAATAGTCTGCTTTATAATATCAAGTATGTCTATAGATGTGGTCTTGTCTACATATATGCATTGATACATTATATACGTCAGTTGTGTAGACACTAAAATGTGTTTAATATTTTTAGCACCCACAAAAAATGATAAAATTGGCATCATATGGCCCCTTGGGCAGCCCTCAGGAAGCTCACAGTGGTTCTAACCACTCCGAAAAGGTTTTTGGAGGCTACCGGCCCAATTTTGGGAGGTTTTGGCCCAAAATTCACCATTGTCCCACCCTAGGACGGTGGTATATTCCCACCATACCACCCTAGGATGGTGGTGAGCCATCATCCCAAGGTGGGATGGTGAGCAAGTTTGACCCAAAAAAAGTCAAATCTGGGACATTTGGCGCCCAAAAAATGCCATTTAACATGCCATATGGAGCATGCGGGTCAGAGGGAAATGAATCCTTATGATGCACTTCTTAATGGAGGACCAAATTGGAGATTCTATTCCACATCCATTGCATGCCTTTCGTTTGACAAGTGGCACCTCCTGCCATGCATGCCCTTGCATGCCTTTTTGCACATGAGCCCCTTTGGGCTATAAAATGGATTCAATATCCACAAAAAAATAGAGAGAAGAGTTCTAGTATATGCAACAGAGTCCTACCAAGATTTCCCCTCACCTTATTACACCTTTTTGCCCTTGGAATCTCTCTTTTGCCAAGGAGGTTACCAGGTGACTTCAAGAAGGTAATATGAGCATAAATTTTCCATATGAGTGAATTTATTCACCTAATTCAACTAAAACACACCTTATATTGGTTAGGAACATCTTCTAGTGATTTTGGTAGCTAAAAGTGGCCAAAATTGGTGGGTATCTTCTCCTAGGGTGCCCCCCAAATAGTTGCAGTCACCATCGTCCCCTAGTATGAGGGTAAATTATTAAATAATTTTACTAATTTTTTTAATTATTATATTTTCATATTATCCCATTATGCTACAGTTCAAATTTTAGGTGATTTTGAGTTAAATTGACAAAGTTGTAGCATTTTTAAGTTTTTGTAGGTTTGTAGGGCCCATTCGAGCACCCCAATTTGATGCAGGTGGATATGGGTCCCAATTTGAAACTCTAATCATATGGGTTATCTTGAAATGTCAATTTATATATAATTTACAAATTTCATGAGTTTTTTATATGTTTATGTTTGGTATTTTCTTGTCTTATTCTTCGCAGGTTGTAGGCGGGCGGTGCCAAATCGAGGGCTCTACAGATGCAATTTATGATATTTTTTTGGTTATATCCTCTCCAAACATCCTATTTAATATCTCTAAAATTTTCAGGTCATTTGGACATGTTTTGATATATTTTAATATATGCGCTATTTTTCCCTTGTGGGGATTGCATGTTTTCCACCATACACCCTTGCTACTTGACCCCTTTGGCTTCCTTGTGTGCAGGTGCAGGTTCTTATAAGGCATTTGGAATTTATATTAGACATTAGATATTTAAGATACAAGCAGTAGCAACATTGGCCCACTCACCTTGATTGTGGGTATGAGGAAAAGCACTGGATGTGCACCCTTATTCCTTGGAGGAATTGATCCTTGGGCACCCCAAACATTGTAAAAATTGTATCACCTTTTGATACCTCAAGTTTACTTCTGTTTAACCTTGGATCTGATCCAACCCATTAATAAAGAAGACACTCGTTTCATTTCATTCTTTATTGCTTAGTATTGCTTCATTTTCATATGCATGCTTCCTTTTTGATGCTCATGTGCAATATGGGATAGATACACATATTGTTTCTCTTAATTATGTGCATTTATTTTCCATAATTCAGTTGTGATCATGGTGGGACCATTGTCCCTTATGATTTGGGTGAAAATATGACCTCAATTTTGCAATTTTTGCCCTTTTTGTGTTGCAGGTTCTCCCCTCCCCACCCTGGAACGGTGGTAGAGCCTTTATCTGGAACACATTGGGATGGTGACTTAACCATACCACCATGTTATGGTGGTGAGGCTTATAATTTTCCCACCTTGGAGTGGTGAGGAAACAGAGAAATTTATGCCCAAAAACCCATAATTTGGAGGTTTCAAAACGGATAAGGTGAGTTCCTAAACCCTCTATTTTTCTACTGCATTTTCAAATACTGTTAAAATTAGTTTTTCTTGTTTCATTTGTTTGCATATAAATATTAAAATTTACATTCTTGCTTTTTTTATAACATCACATAGCAAATGAAGAAGAAAAAATCAAAAGAAATTTGAAGTAGCAATGCATCTTTATGGCTTGATTGCTTGTGGCTTACCCAATGGGTAAGCTAGCATTTAGGGCTTGCATATATAAGTGAAATTTGTAGGTTACTTTTATCCTATAATTTTGAAATTAAACACACCTATTGCATGCATTTAGTGAAATATCATTGAATGCTTCTTTGCTTACTTTCTTTGGGCTTAAAAGGAACCACACACACTTGCACATTCCACTATAACATTGGTAAGGTTGGATTTCACCACCAACCCCAAAATTTAGACTGGTGATGTTGGATTTCACATCCTTCCACAAGATTTCCCATATATTACTTATATAAAATAGGGCGCTCTCTCGATATGGAATAGGTCACTAATATTCAAACTGCATCCCACTGTTGGAAATATTGTTTCAAAGTAGAAGAGCTAGGCCAACCCCCCATTGGGATTTAAGCGGTGTACCCTAGACTCTTTTGAGAAATCATGTTTGGTACTAGTGTTCCTAGTCACCACTTTGGTTGAGTTCCCTTATTCTAATTCCACAACAATAGCAAAGAACAACAACAAATCTAAACACACTCAAACTAGTTTAGGACACACATTTAACCAATAAAAAGATAATCATATTGTATTCTTTGTGTGTTTCTTTGTTATTTACGAAAAAAACCTAAACCTAAATCTAAAAATATACTTTTTGAATCTGCATCCAACACTTCAATAATCGTGCAAAATGGAGATATAACGAAAAAGTTATTTTGTATTTATTTTTACTCTATTTTCGACCCCAAAGATAGCGAAAAACTACACTAAAATAGTCATATAGTGGGCTAGACAATTCCGAAAAGTGCCAAATTTATTTTTTTGTCTTAGTTAACCCCTAGGTCACCTCTCCCATAAATTTTGAGTCCTAACTCTTCATGGTTCAAAATTTCCCCAAAAATCCTAAAAGTGGGCATTTCCCCACGGGCCCCGGTTAGCCAAATATTCCAAAAATACAAATTTTTGACCCAAATATCAAATTTTGGAGACCTATTCCATTATGATAAGCTCCTTGCACTAATAATTTTGATATATAACACTTATAACCTTTTTTGGAAAGTCAAAATGGTCTAAAAATGGTCAACGAACCCCTGTTTTACCAATTCTGTCCAAAGGTGGTTGAAAACAAGACCTCCAATTTAGTGAGGGATTCAAGATCCATAGCCAGTGAATATCTCCAAATAATTCTAGAGGACATGACCATACCTGAATGGCATCCTAGGTCCTATCATAACAACAAAATCATCCCTAAGGGGCAAACCTTCAAGATACCCCTACTAAGGAAGCACCTATAAGTCCTCTAGGAAAACTCCCTGATTGGGATACCTTGCTAGAATTATATATAGAAAATAATCTACCCACTGAGGGGTATAATACATCAATCAGAATATGAACATGAGAGTACACCATGTCCTAGCCTGGATGAGCAAACCACCCCATTTTATTAAGCAAGTAGCCCTCATACTCCTCATAGAGAGCACTCAACATGCACACATCGTGCTTTTGTGCAACCTGAATATATAGAGCTTACATCCAAAACTGAATATGAGGATTTCCTAATAGATGAAGGAGAAGATCCCAACCATCTACCTACTCCTCATGAAGATTACTTGGTGCAACCATATGATGGCTCTACATCATCAGACTATACAAAGCCAATTCATAAATTAGAGTCTCAAGGTAATGTGATCCTTAGGGAGCATGGAAAACAAGCATTAGACCCTAATAGGGGGTTAAAACATGATAAAAACATCCATATTTCAAATATGAGGATACACAAACCCCATGCAATGAAGTAACCATATTATATTCATCAGTAAATTAGACCAAATATTAATAGGCAACAACACACAGATCAACTCCAATTGGCTCAACAACAAGTACATCCACAATGGGTGGACTCACAACAAGCACACCTACAAGAGTTGTATCAACAAAAGATACAAGAAAAACAAAATATACAACAAGAGAAATTACATAATGTAGTACCTAAAGTTGTTCTTACATCTAGCACCTATAGGATGCAACAACGGGAAATATGCCCAATACAATCTCAAAATATTCCCCCTCAGCCATGCCGAACTCGCATTGAACATCAAAGTCCATTATCTAGTTATCATCAAAAGCCTCATACTCCTCAACTATACCAAGATTAGTAGGAGGAGGAATCATATGAAGAGTCCCAATGGGAACATCAGGATCAAATAGATGCCTACCCTAAACCCAGTTATGATGAGGTACCTAATGATCATACTTATCATCCACCTCAACATCAAAAGCAACCTCCTTCATCTAATAAAGGGTGACAACAAGATGATCATATTATGTCGTCAGGGCCATACAAAGTGCTAGCTGATCAGTTGAAAGCATTAGAAAAGCCAAATAAAATTTTGTTAGGAGGAAAACTAATGAAATTATTATTGATACAAATGGGTTACAATATATAGGCATAAGCCTATATGAAACACATGACACTTGTCAAGAGAAACTGACAAGTGTTAAGGTGAAGACATAGTGCACTTTAATTCTAACATTCCCCCTTAAAGTGCACTATCCTAACTAAAGAAAAAAACAAGTCAAGGCATAGTGCAAATTACATTAATTCTAAAATTCCCCCTTAATGTGCACTTCTCTAAAAGCAACCTATCACCCTCTTTTATTTCTGATTTGGTCTAGGCTCGTGCCTTTTACGCTTGGCTCTCCAACTATAAATAATGCTAGATTCACTGTGTATACATCTCGGTTTGTTGCCTCAGGGTCAGCCACTTCCACGGGTCTGTTGCCACTGGGTCAGCCGTCTAAGTGCCTCAGGGTCATCATGGGTGCCTCAAGGTCAGCCACTTCTAGGTCTGTTGCCTCTGCAAGTCATCCTCAGAGGATGTTGCCTCTCGTAGGTCACTGACTAGATCCACCATGAATATCAAATCCCTCCTCATGGTGAACTCAATCTAGAAGGTGTTAGTATCTACCAAAAATGCACCTTAATACATAAGATAAAACAAGCCATGAAATACCATAAAATGAGCCATAGAAGCCAAATATGGAGGAGAAGAAGAAAGAAGAAAAGAAGAGAATCTTCTGAAGTGTCTTCATCTATAGTCTTCAGAAGTAGATCTAAGAAAAACTTGGATAGATTCTATGGTGTCTATGTCTATAGTCCCTAGAATAAGTGTCCTTATGGTAGTCACCTCATCTTATCGAAATGCATGGGTAACCAGCTGCTGCATCCGCCAAGTAGAAAGAGGACAATACTAGATACTAGGTTCACTTACAAGTGCCTTGGGAGTGTCGGGTACAACCGAGAGTGCACTCCAAGGTAGAAAAGTTTGAGGCTTAAAAACTTAAATGAAACAGCCTCAAAATTACAAATGGACTTTACCAATGTGTCTATCGTGGAAAAAATTTTCCAACGACTATAAATACCCCTATATTCCACCATCAAAGGGGCCTTCATCATGTGGAAAAACCATCATGCCTATCTAAGGTAGCAAATAATCATCGCAGTGAGGCAAAATAAAAAAAAACAAATAGTTTTCAATTTTCCCACATAGGGGAATTACATGGGCCATCTAGGCCATCATCAGTTTCAAATGAAGGAGTACAATAAGGAGCCATGTGGGCCTTCCACTTCTACTTCCACTCTTCCATGTGGAAAAAGCATTAAAAAAATAGCCAATGAGGCCATATAGTCGGCCATTTGCTCCCTTCCACTTTTAAATAAAACGCTCTTAAAAAATAAAATATTTCCCCATATTAAAAAACTTTACCCTACCCACTATCCTTGTGGGTGAAATGCATAAAACAAATACATTTTAAAATGTTTTAGTGGAGGTCATTTTGAAAGAATCAAAAAGGTCGATGCAATATCACCAGTGGGTGCATTTGCTGCTGAAGAATTTGCACACTCATCTTCAAAAGCTAATCGTAGATCAGTTGAAATTGTCCCAGGGGCTTGTTTATTGAGGTCTGATGGACTTCATCATAGATATTCTCTTACACTGGAAGGAAAGAAGATGAACAGGTCCTCTTGGTCTTTTCACATTAAAAAAATGTTCTCCAGGGATCTGAAAAACCACTGCACTTGTTGAAGGAACCTGCTGGCCATGCTGAGTGTTGTGTGCTGTATTAAACATTCTAGATTATATGGGCTCTCCAACTGCTTGGTATTCTTCCATTGAAGCAACTGAACCAAACCCAACTCCCAACATGTACAAAAAAAATAGAGGATTTCATACTATAATTCTGGAATGAAAATGGATAGAAATGAAGACGGAGCCAATGACGCCCGGGGCTAACCTTAAAGCTGTAATTGGCCACTGTTGTGAAGACCCGTGCGCTGTCATATACCTGGGGATAAGCTACATTTGAATCCGGCTTTGAAGTCAATGCAGGAATCCCCTTGGGAGAAAATGTCATATTGTTGGCCGTCGAATCCCCTGTCCATTTTTTGCCATTCTCCGTTGTTGTAGAATTTGTTCCATAGTCAATCAGATAATTATCCACTGCCAAAACCAGGATCAGCATTGATGCCAAAGAACATGAAAGGATTAATATTTTAGAATTACCCATTTCCTTCAAGGCCTTCAAAGCTTCCTATTTTGTGGCAAAATTTCGAGGCAGGCAAGAGAAGGCAGTTAATGCAAAGCTTCTCCTTTTGTCCTCTGGAGTCTAGACTATCAAATCAAGCTACGGCCAAGGGTTCTCCGCATAAAACTTAAGCCCACATTAACAAATTATTTTCAAGAGCCCTCAAAAGGCTAACTTTAACTGATCTTTCAACCTCTAAAGTGCAGATTCCCCAAGAAAGGCATACACTACAAAGATCAAAATACCAAAACAGAGTTTCTTAAAATCCTCAAGCTCCTAAATTAGCACACAGAGAATGCATTCCCTGTAAACCCTAGCATAGATTCTTCTCCAGCTTGGAGGCTAGAAGCTACGATCTTCATAAAAATCTGAATATTTCAATTCCTTCACAGCAAAAGCTAAATATCTTTTAGAGCATCCAGGCTAGAAGCCTCAATGTCATAAAATTTCAAGGCCTGAGACACCAACCTGTTGATTTATACTTCTAAAATCGGTAAACAAGATAGTGGAGGGATATTAATCCTAAATAGCCATAGCCCAACTATTTATTCCTGAGGAATCTATATCCCCTCCAGTCATTTCATCTTTGAAAGCGCTAACAAAGACCTTAAAATAGTGCAGGAAAAACATCATTCTCAGCATCGTGGTGTGATTTACAATGTGAAAAGCAGGCTGCTTCTTACAACTTAATGCATGGTGAAGGTGGAATGGGGAATAAACCTGTGGACAGAGATTGTTACAAAGATGTAAAACTAGAGTCAGCTGAAAATGACTTGATTATAGGAATGTGCGAGGAGGATCCTATACTTGAGAATGGAGATTCTATACTTGGGGAGAGGGATGAAATGCTAGTGAATAATTCTTGCCATTTCTCCCTCACTGATATTTGTCCAACAGAAGGTGATCTTGAATTTTTTGGAGATGAGCATGAACATAAAGAGAGTTGCACCCTCCTGGATTACGGATGCGCAAATATTGGGAACTTTGAATATGTGGACAGGCTTCTTAGAATCTGTGACTATACTTGTGGATGAATTACTATGGCCTTCATCTTCCTCTGCTTGTGTTGATAATAGCCCACAAGGGAATATTCAACAGGGAAGGGCTTCATCCAGCCCAGAATCAAGAGCACTTAAAGGGAAATCGCAACAGAATGAATTAAAAATGGAATTTATGCCATGTGATTATCCTTCTCTACTGACCACATGTCAGAGAGATGATTCAAAGGCCCGAGATTGTCAACAAAATGATAGTATCAAAAACAAGCCTCTGAAGCAAGAGTCATCTGGGCATATCCAGGAATTGCAGGTAAATGCAGTAAATGAGAACAAGTACTCATGGCGGGAACAGCAGGTGGGGCATAATCAGAGATGAGAAGGAACACCCATATCTATCATCTCCTATTCCACAGGTTTTCAAGCACAACAGCCCCTTTCCTTGAAATTGTAGACTTCAGCATCATCAGCTCTTCAGATATTCCCCTCTCCAGTGCATACCTCATAGAAGCACTCGGATGAAACTATTTCCTCAAGGTCGGGGAGCAGGTTTGACAAAACCGCATTTGCGCTGGTGGGAGGTGGCATATCTAGAGAAGAGGAGGCAACAAAAGGTGGCTAGCACCGGTGGCAATGAGAAAGAGGTCGTCAAGAACTACTTTAACACTGTGGGGTTCGACAAGTGGAGGAGAATTCACTCACAGCATCTAGTTTACTATTTTGCCTATTTGAGGGTCCGTCGATCTAAAAAAATAACAAATCTGAAAGAACAGATCTGAAGACATATGTACTGCTTCGAACGAAAAAATTTCCAATAACTTTGTGCTTTCAACGAGCCACAGCGCCCACCTCACTATAGTCTTTGAAGAAATATATCAGCTTCTTTTCATATTCTTTGAGCTTGAAAAAAATAATTGGCCTATCATAGGCTTTGCAAGTGCATTAATTGAAATTTTTTCAACGACTCACCATGCCTTTACTCCACACCACCAGCTAGCTCCCGTTTCATTAAGAATACCTCCGTTATCCGTTGACCACGATCACACCTCAAAGCGTGATCCTCCGCAATCTCCTCCATGGTTATAGCCCGTGCATTGGCTGGCATCTACAGTATCTAGAATCCGCAATAGTAGATAGTTTTTCACCACAAATACTTCATCCGCTATCGCAAGTACTCATGCTCCATTTTATCACAGCCAACAACCATCTTTTCTGAGATTAAGGGACCTTTATATTCAGAACTCCAGAACTCCACCACTCATCCCCTTGTAGCAAAATGGCCCTCTGGCTCAAACATTTTTACATTCATGAGAGGCACGATCCATCCGAGGAGACCCAACAAACTGTATTCTATCAGGTACAACGCTTGATGATGTTATTGCATATGAACCCACGATGGACATGAATTTAAAAAAAATCCATGATTTGCTTTGGA
Organism: Wollemia nobilis; assembly: GCA_028583015.1. NCBI lineage: Eukaryota > Viridiplantae > Streptophyta > Pinopsida > Araucariales > Araucariaceae > Wollemia > Wollemia nobilis. The sequence goes on from JAQPPZ010017059.1 coordinate 2,913,984, forward strand.
TGACGAAAATACCGTCGGTGACAAAAAAATAATGGCAACCTCCGAGATTCAAGACCAATCTGCGCAGAAAGCCAGAGGTGACATTGCTACCCTAGATTTGCAGTATAAGACTGCAAAAAAAAACCATAAAAAATAACTAAAAAAAAGAACCTCCCAAATTTTAATATTTTTGACCATATGGTTTCTGATCCATCAATTGATGGAGAGCATACTCCCTCGGTAAAAAATTTAAAAAATAGGAAAAAAATGAGGGGGAAGGGAGGATTTCCATGAGGGAAATCCCCCCTCAAGGGTTTCACAGGCAGGAGAGGGAACCTGCTCTGATACCAAATGTTAGGAGGAAAACTAATGAGATATATTATTGATACAAATGGGTTACAATATATAGGCATAAGCCTATATGAAACACATGACACTTGTCAAGAGAAACTGACAAGTGTCAAGGTGAAGACATAGTGCACTTTAATTCTAACAAATTTTGGGTTATCAAAAACCCACACTAAAGTAACTTAGTAATCAGCCTGTACATCCATCAGTGTCATCACTGACATACCCATCAAATTTCTAGATGCCCAAGCTTGAAGATTTCAAAGATGATGAAGATGCAGAAGAGCATGTGACAAGCTTCATTCTTAAGTGCTCTCATATTCAATATTATGATCCTTTGATGTTGAGAATATTCATTACAACATTATCTGGAGATGCTTTAGAATGGTATAATCATCTACCACATCATAGCATAAACACCTTTGAGCAATTGGCCGATGCATTTTTGGGACGTTTTGCCTCTAGCGCTAAGAAAAGGACAAACTTGACTCGACTTGTCTAGCCTTCATCAACTTGATGATGAGCCAATCATGGAGTATGGTAATAGATGGATAAAGGTGATGTTAAAACTACCTTTCACCCTACCCACAATGGAACTCATCCGAATGTTTACTAGAAGTTGTTCAAAGCAGATTTCACTTCTTTTACAATTACAACGATATCAAACATTCGAGGAGGCCTTAGCACAAGCCCAAATCATTGAGGACATCAAGGTCCAGGAGGGTGATGTACGACTCCACAAAGGGGAACAACCAAACAAGAACATTAAAGGTGGTAACACACAGCAAAATGTAGCCCCAATCAATCAAGTGGTTCTAAGCATCCCTGAACCCTTAAACCAAGCTCCCCCACCGTAATTACTAGTGCAACCTAATTACCAGGCTCAACCTCCATTGGCAAAAAACCATCTACAACAAAAGCAAAGACAATATACTCATTTTTTAGAGCCCTTAGCATCAATCTTCAATCGATTGTATGAGGCACGAGCAATCACGCTTCCCGAGATCCATCCATTGAAACCTAACAAACATAGATCAAAGGCACACAGGAAAGATCTATACTATGTTTACCATAGACAAAGAGGTCATGACATCCAGACATGTTATCCCTTTAGAGATTTAGTTCAGGATATGATCAAGATGCAAGAGCTTCTGGTGGGCAATCCTCTTGCTCCTAACAACCAACCGATAGGAGACTTCCAAGACCTCTGGCCCATACACAAAGCAAACACAACATCTGCCAACCACTTTGAGCAACCCAAAGGTAGCATACCTTCCCCACCATCCACATCACAACCAATGAATCATAGTGAGAACTCTAATGATATCACACCTTTCTCACCTTCATTGAGTAGCACACACACTAGGGGTGCCTAAGGTATCATGCCTTCCCCCTCGCAAAACACTCAAAATTCAAAAACAATTTAAAACACCAAAAATCCAAACAAATCATAAAATGTCAAAATCCATAAACATTCAAAATAATCAAAATTTCAAAAATATTGCAAAACATTAAAACACAAAAACATTTGGCATGTACCCTTGCATACTTTAATTGCATTGCATTAGGTATTTTTCAGCCATTATACTTGCATTAGGATAGGTCATGTTTAACATCACATCAATCACAGTAAATGTTGGGGGTATATAAGGTATTGCACCTTCCTCCTAAGAACACAAAGTAAGCAAAGTTACAAAAGGCTCCAAGGGTATCTACATATCGCTTGGTCAACCTAAAAATGCTCCTAGACTATCTACGATCATCTAGGTCAACCCTAAAATCCCCAAAGGCATCCATAAGCCCTTTGGTCACAACCAAATACCCCTAGGTAGTCATAGACACTTTTTAAGTGTCGCTGAACGTCTAGGTCACCCAAAAGGCTCCTAGCAATTTTCACCATCTAGGTCAAATAAAAATTCTCCTAGACTATCTACGATCATCTAGGTCAACCCTAAAATCCCCAAAGGCATCCATAAGCCCTTTGGTCACAACCAAATACCCCTAGGTAGTCGTAGACACTTTCTAAGTGTCATTGAACATCTAGGTCACCCAAAAGGCTCCTAGCAGGTTTTCACCATCTAGGTCAAGTAAAAATGCTCCTAGACTATCTACGATCATCTAGGTCAACCCTAAAAGCCCCAAAGGCATCCATAAGCCCTTTGGTCACAACCAAATACCCCTAGGCAGTCATAGACACTTTTTAAGTGTCGTTGAACATCTAGGTCACCCAAAAGGCTCCTAGCAGGTTTTCACCATCTAGGTCAAATAAAAATGCTCCTAGACTATCTACGATCATCTAGGTCAACCCTAAAATCCCCAAAGGCATCCATAAGCCCTTTGGTCACAACCAAATGCCCCTAGGAAGTCGTAGACACTTTCTAAGTGTCGTTGAACATCTAGGTCACCCAAAAGGCTCCTAGCAGGTTTTCACCATCTAGGTCAAGTAAAAATGCTCCTAGACTATCTACAATCATCTAGGTCAACCCTAAAATCCCCAAAGGCATCCATAAGCCCTTTGGTCACAACCAAATGCCCCTAGGTAATTCTAGACACTTTCTAAGTGTCGTTGACCATCTAGGTCACCCAAAAGGCTCCTAGTGGTTTTCACCATCTAGGTCAAGTAAAAATGCTCCTAGACTATCTATGATCATCTAGGTCAACCCTAAAATCCCCAAAGGCATCCATAAGCCCTTTGGTCACAACCAAATGCCCCTAGGCAGTTGTAGACACTTTTTAAGTGTCATTGAACGTCTAGGTCACCCAAAAGGCTCCTAGCGGGTTTTCACCATCTAGGTCAAGTAAAAATGCTCCTAGACTATCTACGATCATCTAGGTCAACCCAAAAATCCCCAAAGGCATCCATAAGCCCTTTGGTCACAACCAAATGCCCCTAGGTAGTCATAGACACTTTCTAAGTGTCGTTGAACATCTAGGTCACCCAAAAGGCTCCTAGCGGGTTTTCACCGTCTAGGTCAAGTAAAAATGCTCCTAGACTATCTACGATCATCTAGGTCAACCTAAAAGCCCCAAAGGCATCCATAAGCCCTTTGGTCACAACCAAATACCCCTAGGTAGTCATAGACACTTTTAAGTGTTGTCCTAGGTCACCCAAAAGGCTCCTAGCAGGTTTTCACCATCTAGGTCAAGTAAAAATGCTCCTAGACTATCTATGATCATCTAGGTAAAACCTAAATTCCATAATGGCCCCCCAATAATCCCATTGGTCACATGTACATATATATATATATCAATAAAAAATTCAAAAACATCATCAAAACATCAAAATACAAAAACATTGCATCGCATTGCACTTTCATACATATATACCAATCAAAATTTCACAAAAAAGGGCATTATCAAAATTTCAAAATTTCAAAAAAAAATATTGCATTCTCATCAAGTTGCATACCATTGCATTATCACTTACATTAGGCATAATCATCATTTACACTTTGCATTTTAGAGTGGCTCATACATGTCTAGCACTAAGATGGTACACTAGTCACAATTCACAATCAATGTTGTCAAGGTCATCATTCACCTCATTCCATAGTTACTTATCATTTCCATCTACATTTCATACATTTCCATAGTCGTGTCCATTCCCTTCACTTAGCCATTTGTTTTTAGAATGTCATTAGGGTTTTCGGTCACTTAGCCATATCTAGTTTCTTCTCAGATTTTGTAGAAGGCTAGTGAGATTTTTAGGAGGTAGAGTCTTGCTTAGATTGTGCCTCGTATACATCAAATCCCAACATATTTCACACTAATAAATCCAAGTTTTGTGAAAGGAAATATGAAACCCACAAAGTGGTCTAGGGTACCTTGAGCGAAAAGTTTATCCTGCTCATCCCCCTGTGCGAATGGTTCAAGGATGCTGAGAATTGGCAAAAGGACAAGCTCTTCCCTACCCAATTCCCAAAAATAAATAGTGGTTTTCACCACTATCAAAAATCCCAAACACCCTTGATCCCTAAAGTCGTAAGGATTCATACTACACATCCCTGAGAAGGATGGGTAGTCATCCCCAAGGCCTAAAATATCAATACCATTCAAAAGAAAAATCCCAAAAGTTCACCATCAAAATTCCTAAACACCCTTGATCCCTAAAGTCATAAGGATTCATACTACACGTCCCTGAGAAGGATGGGTAGTCATCCCCAAGGCCTAAAAGATCAATACCATTCACAAGCAAAAAAAATCCCACAAGCTCAACTTTGAAATCAAAATTCAAAATCAAAATCCTCAAAAAGCAACAATCAAAAGAAACAGTGGTTATCACCACTCCCCAAATCCCTTGCTTAAAGAAAATCAAATACAAAATAAATAGTGATTATCATCACTACATATGAGCAAGTATCCCTATAAAATTGAATAAAAGAAAGGCGCCTGAGCTTGAATCCCTAAAATTCTCAGCATTTGAAAAACCATTTAGGTGATCCTCATTACGGGTTTGGTGGATAGCCTATCCGACAATGATGGTATCCTAAATGCATGATGATATGTCTACCACATTAGCTTTGCGTGTGTGTAGACCAATGTTTGCATGTGGACGAGCTAGCTTTTGGTCACCTATACTACCTAGTGGTCTAATCCAACTAAGTACAGAACTCTGGATTGTGGCATTCATAGAGTGATCCTCATTACAGGTTTGGTGGATAGCCTACTTGTCAATGGTGGTATCTTTATGCATCTCGTAGGAATGAACTCACTTGCACACACAGGGATATTGAGTATCTTGGTCATCCTAACAGATTCATACCTTGTCAAAAAGTCCTGCATGGTTAGTATACAACTTTTGATCAGTTGACTAGAGTGTTTGAGTCTCATGAAAACCTCATAGGCCTTCTAGAACATTCATTTTATTCATTCCATTTTATCACATGTATGTCAGTTTCCATTTGCACAAATCCATTACATAGTCTCATGACAATATTCCACATGAATTGATGAATTCTATACGAGTCTATGGTGCTAACATAGTATGTCATATAGTGTTCATATTCCATCAATACACATCAATAGATCATCCATTTCATTATGCATACACACATTGCATATCATCAAATAACATCATAGTACAACACATGCATCCATCAATGCATCCATAGATCATAACACATAATGCATCTAACGCTCCAAATTATCATAATTGCAAATCAAGCAAACATTTTTGTAACATCAACTAGGGCATTATTGGTATCATACCTCCCCTAATCAGCAATCAAATAGTTAAGCAATCAACCTCAAAAATCCCCAAAGGTATCCATAAACCCTTTGGTCACCCAAAAGCTCCAAAGGTATCCATAAACCCTTTGGTCACCCCAAATGCCCCAATGGCATCCACTAAGTCCATTGGTCATAATAACAACATGTTTAATCCAAATCAACAATGGATAACTTAATCAAGTTAATCATGTTCATCTTGTGAATCATTGCCAAAGACAGTCATGCACCCCCTTTTCTTGGGGCAAATAAGCAAAAGATCAAAAGCAAATTCAAGCAAACTAGTAAGCTTATCTCCTATTGCCATCAAGGCTAGGATTTGATTTAAGCTTATCTCCTATTGCCATCAAGGCTAGGATTTGATTTAAGCTTATCTCCTATTGCCATCAAGGCTAGGATTTGATTTAAGCTTATCTCCTATTGCCATCAAGGCGATTATTAAGTACTCCTATTGCCATCAAGGCTAGGATTTGATTTAAGCTTATCTCCTATTGCCATCAAGGCTAGGATTTGATTTAAGCTTATCTCCTAATTGCCATCAAGGCTAGGCTAAAGCGTAGACTTGAGCTCATCTTCCAACTGCCACCAAGGCTAGGATTAGACTTAAGCTTGTTTGCCAATATGCCAAAGAACACCAAAATCAAGTTCCTTAACTTATCGAAGGCATTAATTCTAAGAGGCATACCCTTTCCATGGTTGGGGCATCCAATGTTGATGAGGTATTCTTCTATGAAATCTCATCAAAACTCAAAAATTCAAAAACAATTAAAACACAACAAAAACAACACAAAAAGCTAAAGAAAAGATCCAAAACCCACCAAAATTAAGTCAAATTTGGGTCAAGTGACTCATCACTTTTCTCACTGGTCATTCCCTCATCGACTCATCACTTGAGGGGGTAGTCATACTCAGTACAAATCAGCAAGCACACACTCAATTATGCGAATTGTGTTCATTCAATGAATCTTCGATAAAGACAATCATGCTCCTGCTTGGGGCAGCAAACAAGCACACAATATCACATCATAATGCTTGACATTACTGGCATCATGAAGTCATGGGCCCTAGCCCTTCATGATGAACAATGTTCAAGCATAGGCATACTCATTTAATGAGTCAGAAATAAGGATTCAAGAACACACACCCTTTCCATGATTGGGGCATCTAAAGTTGGTTAGGTTATCGAGTAACCTTAATCATTCAACATTTTGGTCATCTATTTTTGCTCAGCACTGTGCTGCACACAATGCATATCAAAAAGGGGCATCTGTAGACACTAAAATATGGTTAATCTGATTAAGCATCCACAAACAATGATCAAATTGGCATCATATGGCCCCTTGGGCAGCCCTCAGGAGGCTCACAGTGGTTCTAGCCACTCCGAAAAGGTTTTTGGAGGCTACCGGCCCAATTTTGGGAGGTTTTGGCCCAAAATTCACCACCATCCCACCCTGGGATGGTGGTAGATTCCCACCATCCCACCCTGGGATGGTGGTGAGCCATCATCCCAGGGTGGGACGGTGAGCAAGTTTGACCCAAAAAAGTCAAATCTGGGACATTTGGCACCCAAAAACTGCCATTTAGCATGCCATATGGAGCATGCGGGTTAGAGGGCACTGAATCCTTATGACACACTTCTTAATGGAGGCCCAAATTGGATATTCTCTTCCACACCCATTGCATGCCTCCCGTTTGACAAGTGGCACCTCCTGCCATGCATGCCCTTGCATGCCTTTTTGCACATGAGCCCCTTTGGGCTATAAAATGGATTCAATATCCACAAAAAAATAGATATAGAGGAGTTCTAGGATATGCAATGGAGTGCTTCCAAGATTTCCCCTCACCTTATTGCACCTTTTTGCCCTCGAAATCTCTCTTTTGCCAAGGAGGTTACCGGGTGACTTCAAGAAGGTAATCCGAGCATAACTTTTCCATCCGGGTGAATTTATTCACAAAATTCAATGAAAACACACCTTATATTGTTTAGGAACATCTGATAGTGATTTTGGTAGCAAAAAGTGGCCGGAATTGGTGGGTATCCCCTCCTAGGGTGCCCCCCAAATAGTTGCAGTCACCATCGTCCCCCTGGGATGAGGGTAAATTCTTACACAATTTCACTACTATTTTTAATTATTATTTTTCTATATTATCCCATGATGCTACAGTTAAAATTTCAGGTGATTTGGAGTTAAATTGACAAAGTTATAGCATTTTTAAGTTTTTGCAGGCTCGTAGGGCCCATCCGGGCACCCCAATTTGATGCAGGTGGATCTGGGCCCCAATTTGAAAATATAATCATATGGGTTGTCTTGAAATGTCAATTTATGCATACTTTCCAAATTTCATGAGTTTTGGATATGTTTAGGTTTAGGATTTGCTTGTCTTCTTCTTCGTAGGTTGTAGGCGGGCGACGCCAAATCGAGGGGTCTACAGATGCAATTTCTGATATTTTTTTGGTGATATCCTCTCAAAACATCCTCTTTAACATCTCTAAAAATTTTCAAGTCATTTTGACATGTTTTGATATATTTTTAATATATGCGCTATTTTGCCCCTATGGGGATTGCATGTTTTCCACCATACACCCTTGCTATTTGACCCCTTTTGCTTCCTTGTGTGTAGGTGCAGGTTCTTAGAAGGCATTGGGAAGGAATATCAGACATCATATATTGAAGATACAAGTAGTGGTGGCATTGGCCCGCCCACCTCGATTGTGGGTATGAGGAAAAGCATTGGATGTGCACCCTGATTCCTTGGAGGAATTGATCCTTGGGCACCCCAAATATTGTAACAATTGTATCACATTTTGAGCCCTCAAGGGGACTACTATGTAACCTTGGATCTGATCCACCCAATTAATAAAGAAGACACTCGTTTCATTTCATTCTTTATTGCTTGGTATTGCTTCATTTTCATATGCATGCTTCCTTTTTGATGCTCATGTGCAAGATGGGATAGATACACATATTTTTTCTCTTCATTAGGTGCACCAATTTTCCCTACTTCAATTTGATATGTTATAAATGGATTTTTTAGTGTAGACACAAAAATAGCACCAATATGATTATGTGACGACAAGCACTGACCAAATTGGCATACACAGCCCCTAGGACTGCCCCCAGAGGTTAAACAGTGGTCCTAACCACTCCCAAAGTAGTTTTTGAAGGTCATAGGTAAATTTGGCACATTTCAAACACCCTACTCTTTAATCGTTCCACCTTGGGGCAATTAGAATGCTATTCGCCCCACCTCGGGATGATTAGCAGCAATCGCTCCAGGGTGGGGCAAATAGAAGGTTTGACAGGAAAAAAATCAAACCTTGACAAATGGTAGCCCAGATCCGCAACTCAACTCCACCTTCAATGCATGGTATTTTGAGTGAGCATTTCAAATCTCAAAGAGGCAGTCATAGAGGCAATCATGGAGTCCTTAATTAGGGAGGAATCTCCTCTCCCCTAATAAGGCATGATGGCCAAGTGGCGCCCCTGCATGCACATTCAAAGCAAACCTTCAGGTCTATAAAATGGTGAGTCTTCTCACCCCCAAAAAAAAGAGAGCAAGAGCATTTGCAGTCCTAAGCAAACCTTGTTTGTGCTTCCTACATCCTTGATCTCTCTTTTGGAAGGGAGGTTATCGGGTGAACATTAGGAGCGCAATCCGAACCCAAAACCTGAACAATTGGCCACAATACCACACCCAATTTGCTAAAACAACCCCCTAGGAGGTTTTGGACCCATCCCAAGTGGATTGGTGTCAAAACCAAGCCCCAAACGATAGGCGTCCTGCCCCGGGCGCCCCACGCACTACTGCAGTCCTAATCGCCCCACTCCGAAGTGATTAGAAATCTTTAGTAGATTTCTTCATTGTTTATTTTGCATCTTGTTTATGTCATTCCTATATGCTGCCATTCAAATTTCATGCCATTATGATAAGTTTTGACTATGTTTTCATTGTTTTACGCTTTCATTAACATACAGGGAGTGCCTTTGAATACAAGGTGATCGAGGTAGAATCTGCTAAATTCGACCTTCTGTGTTGTCTCAAAATGCCCCATTTTACCTAAAACCAAGTTTGCAGGTGTTTTGGAGGCCTCTGGATGGGACATTTGGGAGGTCACTTTCAAAAATTTTATGACAGTCCTAATCGTCCCACCCCGGAGCGATTAGAAATATACAATAGATTTCTTGACTGTTCTTTTTGCAGTGTGTTCATGATGATGTTTACATGATTCTATTCAAGTTTCATCTTATTCTAACATGTTTTGATTACTATTTTAATTATTTCATGCATGCATTAATCGGAGGCCTTAGGGATTGCATGTTTCCCTCCATCCATAGATGTTATTAATCGTTTGCTATTTCTTTGAATGTAGGATCTCAAAACTGAAGGGGTAGCAAGGAACTACGGATGCATTCACGCAAATGACGACGATGTTTGGCCTGCCCATTTCAAATGTGGGCAAGCGAAAGATCCCGAAGGGAAGCGTATCATCCGTTTGTGTAACAAAACTATATCTAATGCTCTGAGACCCTAAAAAGGGGGGGAGACTTAATGTAACCTGATCACAATAAAAATTAATAAAAGAGGCTACACTTTGCTTTTGCTTTACATCTCGTTTCATTTCATTCTCTTTCCCTTCTCATGCACTTTAGTTATTTGTTCATTCGTAGGACTTAGCATTTTGTATGCTTTTGTTTGCATCACACTTGGTATGCCTGTGCTTTTGTATCCAAGTTCTTTCAGTGGTGATCATGGTGGGACTTTGTCCCCTACTATTGGGATCAAAATTTTGATCAAAAAGTTGGTATTTTTGCTTGCAGGTGTTAATCCTTTAGGCACTGGATTGCTGCTCATGCCACCCTATGACGAATACAGAGCTAGAATTCGTTTCACCCAAGGACAAATAGGAATTCATCCCACCCTATGACAAATACAAATCTGCTATTCATCCCACCCCAAGGTGATTAGCTCTCTATGTATTTTCTAAGCAAAAACTTAGAGGCATCTGGTGTGGGCAGATAAGAGGTAGGTTGTCTGAACACTCTCTGTAATTTTATCTCTATTTTTGTGATTTTTCTATTTCTTTGCTTGGATAGAAAATTTTACTGCATGTTTTCTTTCTTTGTGCAAGTAAAAATAAGCCCACACACCACGTGATAATATAAACATCAAGGATTTGGTTGTAAAACCTCAACACTTGATCAAGACCAACGATGAATTTCATCACCACCTTGGCTTGAATTTTGCATAGATAACCCTGATCATGACTGTTGCTAGACATAAATCCTAACAAAAGCTAACCAAGTGTAGTGGGGGTGATTCCCAGTGCATGAGGATAAATCTTCTATGGTTGGTGTCAAAAATAGAGTGATTCCCCTTTCGTACCACCTATGTTCCATGTACTATTCTGCTCTCGCGTACCAATAGTTTCCCTCACGTAAGGGCGGGTATATTGAGAGGTTCGGTATAACATCCTGGCAATGGTATATTGAAGGGGTGACCATTTTTGGAGATATAAGAGCCCTCATATTGCATGTACACAAAAATTTCTTTACAAGGTTTTCAAAACAAAAATCAAAACACATTGAACCAGATTTAGGACACACCTTTAATCTATAAATGAGATGATCACTTCTTTATGTGTGTGGTCCCATTTGTTTGGTGTATCATAAAAAATCATAAAGAAGATAAAAATATACACATCTTTTAGATAACCACCACCATGGTGTACACCCATAGCCAAGCCCAATCATGGGCAAAAGCTACATAATGTATACAAGGGGGCACAAGTCACCTCCAGTATAGCCACAAGGACTTGGTCATACCACCTTGGTGGCCTGACCCACAACATTGTCCACATCAAGCCATTACAGAACGGGACTATAGAGGCACCCCTTCGAGGGGTACTCCCATTCAACATAGACCCTTTCAGGAGGAGTACATACATGTGGCACTCAACATAGATGGGAAGGCCCCCTTAGACACTCATTATGAGTGGCCACCACATGATGAAGTGCTAGAATAGCATAAGGTCCATAAGGAGGGGCCACATGATTATATCATCCCTCCTCTACCCCTCATTGCTATCAAAAACAATAGGCCAAATCTAGAGTGCAAGGCTCTTTAGACAGGGTGAGCCAACTCCACCCATCCCTTTCACATATATGAAAGGGAGCATGAGGAAAACCACTATATTCCTCAAGAGCAATACACAACACGAGAGCAATGCACCTTCACACCTACTATTTATCAGGATCACCTACTGAGGCCAGGGCCTCGGGTGAATGCTGCTAACCTCAATAGAGGGAAGTGACCTATAGATAACCTGTATCAATATGATTGAGATAGATATGTAGGGGAGGCATCTAGGCCTCCTAGACCTAAGACGACGAAACAAATCAGCTTGGAATTTTCCAAACAAACCGCCCACCAAGCACAAATCATGCAACTTGAGCAAGATCAACAACAATTAGAGCACCTGTACCGTCTTAACAAAGAGCACATTCAACATCAGACAGATGAGTTGCTTTAGAAAACTATGCATGAGAGGATTCCAACCCCTCGTACACTTAAGACTGTACGAGACAGGTCTCCATGACCTTATCAATTGTTTCCTCCAAGACCTCATAGACCTGAGCGGGAGACCACTCCCAGAACCAATGATGGGCACACTCCTCGGGCACCCACCCATGTTTATAGGTCATGCCCAGGAACTCCTCAAGAAGCCTATGAGGGATTTTACCAAGAAGAAGAGCAGGTTAAAATGCCCTACCAAGGCAGGGGTGCGCTATCTGGCTACCCCTCCATAGGCCTCAAGTTCCCCGCAATTCACAACAGGAACAAACCAATGAGGAATATATCAAATCTTTCGATGCATACAAAGCATTGCTAGAGTTCTTAGATACTATGGAGACCAAGACTTCTAGGCCCCAAAAGCCCACTTTATGCTAGCTCCGCAGTCACCCTGTGCATCCTTCAGTGCTGGCACCCCCATACCCTGAACACTTCAAAATGCCTAAATTGGTAATTTTTAAAGAGGATGAGGATGCCCAAGAGCACGTGAGAAGATTCTTGAGTCAATGCTTTGGCATTCAGGACAATGATGCTTTACTTCTAAGAACATTTATAACCACGTTCATATGCCCTACCTCAGAATGGTTTACCCAGTTGTCGAAGCATAGCATCAGCAACCTGGACCAACTAGTGGATGCATTTCTTGAATGTTTTGCCTTCAACACCAAGAATAAGGCATAATTAAGTGACCTAGCTAGCCTCAGGTGGTATGAGGAAGAGACCATGGTGGATTATGGAAATTGGTGGAGGATGTTGCTTTCAAAGCTGCCTTACCTCCCTCCCATGGTCGACCTGACCCAAATGTTCTTGAAGAGTTTCCTAAGGTCGATCTCTGTGCTATTGTAGCTACAACAATATGACACTCTCGAGGAAGCCTTGATGCAAGCTAGAATAATTGAGGAGATCAAGGTACAAGATGGCAAGATTGCCAATCCATGGAAGGAGTGGCCCAAAAATGCCAAAATTGGGTCCATGCAACCGAAACCTGCTGTGGTCAATAAAGTTGCCATAAACATGCCAAAGCTTGCACAGATGACATAGCCCCCAAAGGATAATTATCAGGTAGTTTATCTTGATAGCTATGAAAAGGAAAATCATAGGCAAGAGCAAAATTAGCAACATTTCCCTAGACGACAATTCACACCCTTCATAGAGTCTAAAGACTCCTTGTTTGATCGCTTGTCCATAGAAAACTTGATAAACCTACTAGGAAGTCGACCTATAGATCCCAACACACCAAAACCCAAGGGCTATAGGGAAGAGTTGTACTATAGGTTTCATCAGTAGAAAGGACATGACCTTTACGCATGTTGGAAGTTCAAAAGCTTAGTGCAAGATCTAATAGACAACAAAACACTAGCGATGGATAATCTCATAGCACCAAGCAACCAAAAAATGGAGGTCTTCAAGGACCCCCTGCTTGCCCATGATGCACAGGCAAAAAATCTACAAGTCAATGAGGTGACACAAAACTGCCCCAGGTAGGGGTATGTAGGGATGACAAGCATAGTGACACAGAACAAGAGGTACCCAAGCACAACTGCCCCTGTTGCAGCTACAGGAGAAGTTCCATCAATATCACAACCTCAATAGCACCCTACGCACCCTCCCCCACCTAGACCAGTTTCCAAATACCTTCCCTACGCATATCAATGCAAGAGTTCACCGATGATGACACTACATGGTAGGCCTAGTTAGACCATATTACGTTGCTTGATGAATGACACATCAATGCTCCCAAACATTTACGTATCTGCCAAGAGCGACTTAAGAAAACATACAACATAAAATTTCACCTAAGGGACTTTCAGGTTGGTGACTTGGTCTTAAAATAGAACTAACAAAATTTTAACTTGCCGCCCCATCTAAGGGACAATTTCATGGCAAATTAGTTAGGTTCTTATGTCATCAACAATAAAATAGGACCTGGAACATATCAACTTGCATCTCTTGAAGGAGTAAAGGAACTAGAACCCTTGAACATCAGTAATTTGAGGCCATTCCACATTTAAAAAAATCCATGGCCCACCCCAAAAAATCTCCAAGGATTCCCATAATCGCTTGGTCAACCCCAAAATACCCCAAAGGTGTCCATAACCCCTTTGGTCAAAACAAAAGCTCCAAATATTTCCATTCTTGGTCAACCCCAAAATGCCCCAAAGGTGCCCATAATCCCTTTGGTCAAACCAAATGCTCCAAGGATTCCCATCATCGCTTGGTCACCCCAAAATGCCCCAAAGGTATCTATAAACCCTTTTGTCAAACCAAAAGCCCCAAGGGTTCCCAAAACCGCTTGGTCACCCAAAATGCCCCAAAGGTATCTATAATACCTTTGTTCAAAACCTCCAAGGATCCAAAAGAATCACTTGGTCCGCACCCACTCGGGATAAACCAACCATAACGAATTTTCAAAAACAATAAAAAAAAAATTTCATCTCACTTCCATGCATACTCTTAGAAATCAAAACACAAACTCCATCAAAAAAATCAAAAAATAAATAAACTATATTAGGCATTGCAAACATACATTGCATATTTGTTGGTCATATAGGTCAAATGCACCATAGACTATAATTGCTCGGAAATTCCATCATTTTCTACATTTTTCTTTCCACTTTGTAAATAGTCTAGCAAAAATAAATGCCATCCACATTTTTCACCATATCATAATAAGTTGTCTTCTAATGTATCCAGGGCTTTCATAATTTAGCTATCTTTATATTTCTAACCAAAAATTGTACAAATTCAGACATATTTTTACAAAGGTAGAGTTTTACTTGGATCACACCTTGTTACGTCACATCCCAACACAAGTTAAAACACATAAAAAATTCCCAAGTTGTGTGAACGAAATATGAAACCTGTAAAGCAATCTAGGATACCATATAGTGAAAATGTTATCTCGCTCATCCCCCTGTGTGAATGACCCCAAGAATTCTGAGAGTTGGCAAAAGGACAAGCATCTTCCCTACCCAATTCCCCAAGCATCCCAAATTCTCAAAAAGTTGCAAATATCAAAAAAAAAAAATTGCAAAAAGTCAAAGTACAAACTACAAAGTTTGACATCAACACCCACATAGTACATACATCAAAAAGCACAAGAAATAGTGATTCTCATCACTCAACATTCCAATCCCTTGCTCAAAAGAAACAAAAATAAAAATAAAAATAAACAGTGATTTTTATCACTACATACGCGAGCAAGTATCCCAATAGAAGTAAATAAAAGAAGGAGTCAAGCTTGAATCCCTGGAACTCTCAGCATTTGGAAGGTCATGAGGTGATCCTCAATACTAGTTTTGTGGATAGCCTGCTGGTAACTGGCGGCAAACCTCCTGCATGATGATATATCTATCGCATTAAACTGTGTACAGATCAATGTTTGCATGTGGATGAGCTAGCTTATGGTATCCTAGATTGCACTGTAGATTAATCTTACTAAATACAACAAAGGAGTTAGTGGAGCTAATTAGGTGATCCTCGATACATGTTTGGTTGACAACCTATTTAGCACTAGCGGTATCCTGACAACTACCATGTAAACAAATTCAATCGCACACATAGGGATGTGAAATAACTTGGTCAAACTCAAGTCTGATTCGTACCTAGTTCAAAAGTCTTGTAAGATAAATGTACAGTCTTGGCTAGTTAGTTAAAACATCTGAGTCTCAGAAAAACCTTAACTACATTCTAGAACACCTGTGGTACATTCCATTCTTACATCACCATCAGAAAATACAAACAAAAACAAAAATATTACATGAAAAGTCATCTCACAAAGCAATCACATAGCATAAAAATCTAGTAAATCCTATACAGTCCATGGTGCCACCACCTGCATACCAATAAATCATTCCATCCATTCCATATGCATACATCCATATAGTCAGAAACATCCGCATTCATAATAACATATGCATACATCAACATAAATAAATGTGCATGAATAAACCATAAACCATAACAAGGGAATAATCCAAAAAGAAAGTCATGTATATATTAAGTCAAAAATGCCCTTAGGCTACAATAAGTTAGTCCTCTGACCTCACACAAAAATTAAAAACTCAAAAACCCCAAGCCTAGGGAGTCGGCCACCATGATCACATAGGATCGGTGCAACTGGAACTACCCCCAGTGGTGTGGGTCCTATGGGACATCTCAGGGCAGCTGCTGCTAGCCCCTGCATCATGCCCACTAGTGATACCCTCACCCACATGCCTATGATGAGAGGAAGTAGACTGATCAGCCTCACTGCCTCTCATTCAATGCCAAGATCCACCTCCAGTGAGCTCAGGTAACTGTCCACTAAGAAAAATAATCTTGACCTCCAACTCCACCTAGAACCGACCTGACTCCACATCCCACCGATGGTATGTAGCAAATGCTTCATCCTACTATGCTAAATGATCCCACAAGTGATCCCTCTCAGCACTATGATCCACATCCCATATCCATAGTAGGTCCTCAAATCATGCTATCTCAGCATGAAACCTAGACTCCATATCCCTTGGGACTACCTGAGGCATGGGCATCTCCGAGATGGCATGCTGCTTCGACACCCATTGCTCTAAGATGTCCTATGTATTCAGTTGCTTTGAAACCTCTAAATCATCCCTAGTCAATTCATCTACCTCCACCATATCCGCATCATCGCGTGGAACCCCCCAACCCTCCCCCGGTGCCTTAGAAACCCCATCACCTACTACTACTGCATCTTGACCTCCTAGAGAATCCTCACCCCACCATCACAACATCATCCACCACTGGTTGTACTCTACTGTCACCCCAACATTGTCCACATTGGGGACATAAATCACTGCATCTGACTCCTCACCCAACAACTCAATAATCGGCTAGGCTAGAGTCCTCTCATCACCTCGATGTTGATAGATCAAGGGCTCACCAGGAAATTCCTGGTGCACCCCAAACTATCGATTCACTTGAATGTATGGTAAGTACTCCTACTCGGTCTCGTGCTGCTTGATTAGCCACCTCCCCTTACACACCCACTGGAGCAACTCCCCAGCCTCAGACCCGGCTGGACAATCTTGGTATGGCTGCCAGAACACCTCCCCTAGAGAAAGACAAGACAAGGCATTAGTATAGTGCCCTATGACACCTGCCCACTACTGACTCTGCTCCTACTCCTCTAAAATCCACCATGGAGTAGCATACCCAATCTCCCTGTCCACCATATCACCCTTAGTGGTTCAAGGCAACCCCTACGTCTACTCCATAGCTATGTGCTGCCACCCCCAACACTGCAATAGGTAGATACACCCAATCCCCTTCTGCCTCTAGTAGAAAAACTCGTACATCTCATCATACAACTATTCCAGAAGCATCTAACCCCACCTCATAATCAATGGTGCTATCATCAGACACTCCACAAGTCTGAACACTACCAAGCAGGTTCCAAGGGAACCTCACACCTGAGGAGTCAGGAAGCAACATGTTGGAGATGAGGGTCATGAGTAAAGCATGCCTCACCCCCAACACGCCCTTATAAAACCACCATCACACCAGAATCTAGCCAATCAGGCAATCCCCCTCTACCCTCTCCACTGCCCAATCCACCCTCATCTTCGTTGCATGCCCAAAGCACTGTGTCAGCATCACCGTTCACTGATCATGAGGAGTCATTTGAATGGGTAGCCCATCTATCATAATTTGTAGAATCTGATACATGTCCTCCAGAGTCACTGTCATCTCCCTTGTTGGGAGATGAAAGGTGTTGGTGCGGGGATCCCACAAATTGATTAGGGTATTTATATATGCCCGATCCCCCACCACAGGCTCCAACCGCGTCACTTTCTTGATCCCAAGGGCATCAAGCCAATCTCAATCTGCCATAGTCAGTGCCTCTCGGGCATCAGAGAATACCATCAACTGACGGTACCGACTCTTCACAACCTGAAAAACAAAAACAACACAAAAACATGAAAACAAAAAAAACTATACAACAACAAAACGAATGTACAGCAATGTATACAAACAAAACCAAAAATAAACAACAAAAATAAACTACATTTTAGGGTTTCTACCTTAATTTCAAAATGAACAGCGAAAATAAACACACATTAACACAATGTACAACAAAAACATTCGAAAAACAAAAAAATACAAATAACAAATTTTAAACTAGGGTTTTTAATCTTAGTCTAAACAAAAAACAAAAAATACAAAAAACAAATTTTAAACTAGGGTTTTTAATCTTAGTCTAAACAAAAATAAAAAACAAAAATACAAAAAAAAAAATTAAACTAGGGTTTTTAATTTTTAATTTTTTTTTTTACATGGTGGACTCGATAGCCGCCACGAGTCTGGGCAAGCCGACCAGAAAGCCACCAAAGTTTTCTGTGCAGTCCACCCCCAGAAGCCGCCACACAGATCCTCGTGCAGACTGCCCCTATACCACCATGCCCTGATAATTTGAACCTTTTATGCCGCTAACGCACCCGGATAGGAATAGGCATTTAGTACGACGAGGCCCGAGGGAATGGAACCCTGGTCTTCCCGCTTCGAAGAAGCGCTTTAACCGTTGAACCAGGCCCTCGGAACTAGTTTTTAAATCTTAGTCTACACAAAAAACAAATTAAAACATAAAAATTCAAACTAGGGTTTTTTAACCATATGATGAACAAAACAAAACAAATAAAAACACAACATTCATTTAGGGTCTTAACTTAATGTGACAAAAACAATGATAAAATGCAAGTTTTAAAAATTCATATAAAAACAAACAAAAAACAAGAAGGAAGGAGCACCTACTAGTCTCTCCTCGGCTCTGCAACTAGAGGATCTAGTCCTTGAACTCATGGTGTCCATAAAAATTTAGCAGCGCTACACTTCATAAACTAGCACTCCTCCTCACAATTCCAAATCGCCAGAAAAAACAATTACAAATGAGCCCAAAACCTAGTTTTGGACCTTATATAGGCTCTTAGGCCTATAATCGTTCCACCCTGGGAAGAGCACTCTAGTTAGCACTCATCCCACCCTGTGATGATTACAAAACTAGTATTTGTCCCACCCCGGGATGATTACAGAGCAAAAAAATCAAAAACAACCAAAACTACATCCAAAATGCACCAAAAACAGCAATAAAACTGTCAAACAAAGGCACCTTTGCGCCTAGGATTCTTGGCATAAAAAATTGACATTGGGGTCACAAATTGCGACTATCATACTCCCTAGGAATGCTACCATAGCCAGACCGCTCCATGGGAGGACAAATTTTTGACAATTTCATACCCAAAAGGCGTCACAAAAAGGGTCAAAACCCACCAAAAACAACAATAAAACTATCGAACAAAGGCACCTTTGTGCCTATGATTCTTGGCACTTAAAACTGACATTGTGATCAAAAATTACCACTATCCTAATCCCTAATAATGCTACCATAGCCAAAACGCTCCACGGGAGGATGGATTTTTGACAATTTCATCCCCAAAAGGCATCACAAAAAGGGTCAAAACCCACCAAAAATAGCAATAAAACTGTCGAACAAAGGCACCTTTGCGCCTACAATTCTTGGAACTTAAAACTAATGTTAGGGTCACAAATTACCACTATCCTACTCCTTAAGAAGGATTCCACATCTGGACCACTCCACGGGAGGATGGATTTTCGATAATTTCATCCCCAAAAAGCGTCACAAAAAGGGTCAAAACCCACCAAAAATAGCAATAAAAACTGTCAAACAAAGGCACCTTGCGCCTAATATTCTTGGCATAAAAAATAGACGTCATGCCCACAAATTATCAATATCCTACTCCCTAAAAATGCTACCATAGCCGAAATGCTCCACGGGAGGATGGATTTTTGACAATTTCTACCCCAATAAGCGTCACCAAAAAGGGTTAAAACCCATCAAAAAAAGGTCCGATTTTTGGGAAATTGCATTAGCATTCAATGGAAAACAACTAAAGGCACCCTTAAAAAAGTCATCTTGGGTTAAGCGACTCATCGCATTTCTCATGTCGGTCATTCCATCATTGATTCGTCACTTGAGGGGGTAGTCACACTTAGTCACCAATCAACAAATACACACCCAATCAAGGAAATAGCATGCATTCAAAGAATCACTGACAAAGACAATCACACCTCTGCTTGGGGTAGCAAACAAGAAATAAGCACAAGCTGATCAAACACTTGGAATTCTAGAATCATGAACTCAAGGTTCCCATAGACAAAAGGTTGCACCCTTTGCCTATTCATGATTGAACAATGTCCAAGATCAAGTAACACCTCACCGAAAAAGGTTAACACTTGAACTAAGCTCCTTAGCTCATCAGAAGCAAGGATTTAAGAATGCATACCCTTTCCATACTTGGGGCATCAAAATTTGGTTAGGTTACTAAGAAACCCTAATCATTAAGTTCTTTGGTTATCTATTTTTTCTTAGCACTGCACCACGCATAGTGCATCCCAAAAAGGGGCATCTGTAGACACTAAAACAACACCAATCTGATTATGTGATGATAAGCACTAACTAAATTGGCATACACAGCCCCTAAGATAACCACTAGAGGTTAAAAAATGGTCCTAACCACTCCCAAAGTAGTTTTGGAAGGTCAGAGGTCAATTTGGCACCTTTCAAACACCCTTCTCCTTACTCGTTCCACCCTGGGGTGATTAGAATTCTATTCGTCCCACCCCAGGATGATTAGAAAAAATCGCTCCAAGGTGGGGCGAATAGCAGGTTTTATGGGAAAAAAGTCAAACCTTGACAAATGGCAGCCCAGATCCACCACTCAACTCCACCTTCAATGCATGGGAGTGGAGTGAGAATTTCAAAGCTCAAAGAGGCAGTAATAGAGGCAGTCATGGAGCCCTTAATCAGGGAGGAATCTCCTCTCCCCTGACAAGGCATGATGGCCAAGTGATGCCCCTGCATGCACATTCAAAGTAGACCTTCAGGTCTATAAAATGGTGAGTCTTATCACACCCCAAAAAAGATAGAGCAGGAGCATTTGGAGCAATGGAGTGCTATCGAATTATACCCTCACCCCTTGTTTGTGCTTCCTACATCCTTGATCTCTCTTTTGGAAGGGAGGTTATCGGGTGAACATTAGGAGCGCAATCCAAACCAAAAACCCAAATAATTGGCCACAATACCACACCCAATTTTTTGAAACAACCCCCTAGGAGGTTTTGGACCTATCCCAAGTGGATTGGTGTCAAAACCAAGCCCTAAACGATAGGCGTCCTGCCCCCGGGTGCCCCTCGCACTCCTGCAGTCCTAATCGCCCCACCCCAGAGTGATTAGAAATCTATAGAATATTTCTTCACTATTTATTTTTCATCTTGTTTTATGTCATTCCTATATGCTTCCATTCAAATTGCATGTCATTCTGATAAGTTTTGACTGTGTTTTCTTTGTTTTATGCTTTCACAAACATACAGGGAGTGCCTTTAGATACAGGGCGATTGGGGAAGAATCTTCCAAATATGACCTTTTGGGTCATCTCAAAATGCCCTATTTTGCCTAACCCCAAATTTTTAGGTGTTTTGGAGGCCTTTGGATGGGACATTTGGGAGGTCGCTTTCGAACATTTTATGACAGTCCTAATCGTCCCACCCCAGAGCAATTAGAAATCTATAGCAGATTTCTCAACTGTTATTTTTGTAGTTTGTTCATGATGATGTATACATTCTTCTATTTAAGTTTCATCTTATTCTGACATGTTTTGATTACTGTTTTAATTATTTCATGCATGCATTAATCGGAGGCCTTGGGGATTGCATGTTTCTCCCCATATGCATGTGCTATTAATCATTTTTTGTTTCTCTAAACATAGAATCTCAAAATCATAGGGGCAGCAAGGAAATATAGACTCATTCACGCAAGCGACGGGGACGTTTGGCCCACCCATTTCAAATGTGGGCACGCGAAAGATCCCGAAGGGAAGCGTACCATCCGTTGGTGTAACAAAACTATATCTAATGCTCCGAGCCCCTGAAAAGGGGGGAGACATATTGTAACCTGATCACAAGAAAAATTAATAAAATATGCTATACTTTTATTTTTCTTTACATCTCGTTTCATTTCGTTCGCTTTCCCTTCTCATGCACTTTAGTTCTTTGTTCATTCGTAGGACTTAGCGTTTCGTATGCTTTTGTTTGCATCACACTCAGTATGTGTGTGCTTCCGTATCCAAGTGCTTTTAGTTAGATGATGGATGGGACATACCTTTTATCAAAGGCAGTGTCTACATCGAAGCATACCTCCTAAGTAAGCTAAAATTAGTATATGGATTATTGATAAATCCAAGAAGCATGGTGCAAAGTTCACTTATAATAAGAATTTATTTTATTTTATAGTGTATTTTATATTAAAGCTAATATGATTTCATCTAGATAAGAATACATGTAACATCTAACACTATGGTCAACAAACTATTGTCATAAATGATGATCTTTTAGTATGGAAGTTTATGTTCAATGTTACAATGATAATGTATGTTAGCTATTGATTTATGTACTAGTATGAAATAATAACTTGTATTTACCCTTTATGAATTATAATATAAGAAGACTACCTATCCATACATTAAATCCTCAATTTTATTCATAAAGTTACAACTAAGAGAAATTGCAAAATGTTCTACTTCAAATATAAATTTCTATAATTATAGTTAGTCATCTTAGATAGACAATGCATATATAATTAATTAATTAGTAATATATAAAACTATGAAATCCTTACAAATCATACTAAATTATAAAATACATCCATAGTGGAAACAAGTTCTATGTTATAATTTTTTCGCTAGAAATGGACCACCATAAAATCTAATTGAATTTAATATTTAATAATTATAAATCAAAATATACAAAAACCAATTTTTTATAAAAATAAAATTTTGGAAACCATATTTTTGTAACAAAAAATTATTATAAGACAAAAACTATTTAACTCCAAAAATTTTAAAAATCATGTTTTTACAAAACTAAAATTTTTGAACTATTATTTTTTTGTAAAACTATTTTATTCCCAATAAAAAATATGTGCAATTTTATTTTTCAAAGCCAAATATGGGTAAAAATAAATATGCATAAATTCACAATCCCAAAATTGTATGCATCATATATATATGTATTACAACAATAATGAATAACTCATTTTTATCAAATAAAATAAAGTTTAGGTCACCTCTTATAGAAATAAGAATTGTAAGTTCTCATGATCTTCAATGATTAATTTTAATTTATTATTATTTTGACCTTTAAATTCAACCAAAGCAATACTATATCCTATAGTGTGATGTTTATATTTGATGCACCTTGCCAGAGCCATAACTTGTGAACCATACGCCCGTTTGTCTTGAAATTTAACAAGTGGGTCCGCATGCGTGTTCTACATCAGGATCATATATGATGTGCATTACCTTTCAAAAAACATGCTTTCGGGACCTAAATCCAACATCTAGTGTCCCAAAATTAGCTTTTAGAAAAGGTTCCAAGGTTTTTTGGGTTTTTTTGCATGTTAGAGTTTTATTATATTTTGTCATACCTTAATTTGAGACCTAATATTTTAAAGTAAGGTTTGTTATTGTAAGAGGGATGTGTACACCGAATTTGGAAACAATCCAACTCATTTATTTTTTTAGAAATTTTTAGAAAAAAATATCTATTTTTAGCAAATTTTAGAAAAAAATATGTTTTTAGGGTTTCTTTGGTTTTCGGTTGCTATATGATGGATTGTAATATTTTAGAGAAGGGGTGTGAATTCAGGAATGAGAAGAATATCAATTTGTATATTTCTTCCATTATATTGCATTTGTGTTATGTTATTAGAGTCCATTTTGTTGGTCTCTTGTAGCTGAGTTTACACAATTTGGTATTAGAGCGGGTGTGATATCACTAGTGAAGGGAAGATGTAACCTAGAAGATATGCCCATATGAATAGGTAGATCAAGTATTTTATTGCATAAATAACATGACTAACTAGTGTGATTGATCACATGAGAGAGAGACATACCAGGGCACGTGCAGATCAAGGATTTGATGAAAACATACCTGAGGAACATGGATCTGAGGTCCATGCAGAATCAAAACCAGAGAGCCCAGAGGAAGAAGGGCACAATTTTGAAAATTGGCTAATACAAGCTCTAGAGGGGCTTAAGGGGAATCGATATGGGATCAAGATCGAGGTTCCCAAGTATGTTGGTGGGTT
Source organism: Wollemia nobilis (assembly GCA_028583015.1). Classification (NCBI taxonomy): domain Eukaryota; kingdom Viridiplantae; phylum Streptophyta; class Pinopsida; order Araucariales; family Araucariaceae; genus Wollemia; species Wollemia nobilis. The sequence goes on from JAQPPZ010017059.1 coordinate 2,938,291, forward strand.
GAAACTAGAGGAGTTGATCAATTGGATCAATAGCCTAGAAAAATATTTTGAATAGAGTAACCTTGCTGAAGATAAGAAGGTTAAGCTCGCACACACAAAGTTGAAGGGACATGCATTGATTTGGTGGGATCATTTACAGACTACATGACATAGGAATGGAAAGAAAAAGATAAGGGATTGGATAAAGATGAAGAATAAATTACAAGAAAAATTTATACCTATAGACTACTCCCAAACCCTATTTCATAAATTTTAGAATCTCTGACAAAAGGATCAAATCATTGAGGACTATACTAATAAATTATACAATCTATCCATTCGAGTGGAGCACAATGAACTGGAGGACCAAAGGGTTGCAACGTATGTAAATGGCCTAAGTTTTTCTATCCAAGATTAGATGAGCATGCATCACACTCTTACAGTGGAGCATGCATATCAAATGGCCCTCAAGGCAAAGGAGAAATTAAAAATGGTTAATACAATAGGCAGGAAGGTATTCACACCCTATTTAGGTCAGGGTCAAAGTGGATCTAATTTTCTCAAGGGAGAATCCTCAATACCTACTAAACAAGAATATGAACAGAGTTTGAGAGGAAGAGGATACCAATGAGGTAGAGGTTACGGTGGTGGAAAAAATGGAAATGATCCAAGAATGTCGTATACCTATTATGGATGTGTTGAGGAGGGACACAGAGCATTTGAGTGTCCCCAATGTGATGTCTAAGAAAGGGGTCAAGGAGGACAAGGAAGGATTAATCTGGTTGAGATGGAAGAGCAGGATGAGGATGAAGTTGTTGCTGATATGGGGAAAACACTTATGATAAGGAGGACACTTATTGTTCCTAAGAAAAAGAATTTGTAGAGCAAAGCGAAGGGGCATACCATAGATGGTGATGATTCTGGGTTGTGAATGAACATATTTCAAATAAGGTGTACATCAAGATGGAAGGTATGTAACATTGTCATTAATGGTGGTAGCTATGAGAATATGGTGTCAAATGTCATGGTTGATAAAATGAACCTGGAATGTGAAAAACATCCTTATCCATATCACATATCATGGGTTAAGAAGAGGAATGAGGTAATAGTAGATCAAGGGTGTTTAATTAAATTTTTAATTGCGAGCACTTACAAGGATGAAGTGTGGTGTGATGTGATCCCAATGGATGCATGTCACATTTTGTTGGGAAGACCTTGGCAATACGATAGGGATACTAACCATAATGGGAGAAAGAATACTTACACATTTTGGAAGGATGGTGTAAAGGTAGTTCTTGTACCTCTAAAGGAGGATGGACCGAGTGAGAGATTTTTGAATATGAAGAAGTTTCTTGTAGAGATAAAGGTCGCTAGCTTCTATTATGCCGTAACAACTAGGAAGCTAGAAACAAAGGAAGTGGTTATACCTACAACAACATATAAGTTGCTAAGTGAATATAAATATGTCACACCATAGGATTTACTAGATGGGCTACCACCAAAGAGGGATATCCAACATCACATGTATTTGATTCTAGGATCAACGCTCCCAAATTATGCAGCTTATCGATTGAACCCAACATAGAATGCAGAGTTGAGTAAGCAAGTGATAGATTTGATAAAGAAGGGATTAGTTAGGGAGAGTATGAGTCCATGTACGACTCCAACATTGCTGACCCCAAAGAAATATGGTTACTGGCGGATGTGTGTGGATAGTAGAGCCATAAACAAGATCACAATAAAATATCGGTATCCTATGCCGAGAGTGGATGACATGATGGATGGATTAGCTAGAGCTAAATAATTCAATAAAATTGATCTACGGAGTGGCTACTACCAGATCATAATTAGAGAAGGGGATGAATGGAAGACAACTTTTAAGATAAAATATGGGTTGTATGAGTGGATGGTGATGCCATTTGGGTTTTCTAATGCACCCAATACATTTATGCAGTTTATGAATAGAGTACTATGAGAATATAATGGTAAGTTTATGGTTGTGTATTTTGATGATATTTTTATTTATAGTAAAGGTGAAGAGGAGCATTTTTTACACCTGAAATTAGTTTTAGACGTGCTCAGGAAGGAAAAATTGTATGCCAACCTAAAGAAATGTAGATTTCTTTAGGATAGTTAAGTGTTTTTAGGATTTGTAATCTCAAGAGATGGCATGAGGATGGATGACGAGAAAGTGAAGGCAATTCTAGAATGGCCTCTTCCACAAAAAATAATAGAAGTAAGGATCTTTCATGGCCTAGCTACCTTTTACAAAAATTTCATTAGGAACTTCAGTAGTATAGCTGCCCCTATAACTAAGTGCATGAAGGGGAAAGAGTTTGTATGGACTTTGGAAGCAAAAAAGAGTTTTGAACTCTTGAAGAAGAAGGTGTCGGAAGACCCTGTTCTAGTGTTACTAGATTTTAGTAAGATGTTTGAGGTTGATTGTTATGCCTCATTTGTTGGAATTGGTGGTGTCTTAAGTCAAGAGGGATGACCTATAGCATTTTTCAGTGAGAAGTTGAATGATGCAAGAAATAATTATTCTACATATGATGTGGAATTTTATGCAATTGTGCAAGCACTACAACATTGGAGGCACTACTTCCTCTCAAAGGATTTTGTATTTTTTACTGATCATGAAGAATTGAGGTATGTAAACTCTCAAAAAAAGTTAAATAGTAGGCATGTCAAATGGGTTTCATTTTTGCAACAATATACATTTGTCCTGAAGCACAAGTTGGGTAAAAAAAATAAGGTTGTTGATGCATTAAGTAGGAGAGTCATGTTTTTTACCAATATGGAGAATGAAGTGGTAGGATTTGAGGGGATTAAAGATCTGTATGAATCTTATGCAGATTTTGGGAATATTGTGCAACAATGTAAAAGTGCAGTAGAGGGTGAGTCCCATACTATTTTTGTAGAAATGAGTTAGATTGCCCCAAAATTTGGTGCACACATCCCTATTACAATAACGAACCTTAAACATCCCTATTACAATAACAAACCTTACTTTAAAATATTAGGTCTCAACTTAAGGTATAACAAAAGATAATAAAACTCTAACATGCAAAAAAACCTAAAAAACCTAGGAACCTATTCTAAAAGCTAATTTTGGGACACTAGATATCGGAGTTAGGTCACAAAAACATGTTTTTTGGAAGGTCAGGGGCATCAAAGATGGTCTTGATGCAGAACATGCATGCAAACCCACCTGTTAAATTTCAAGGCAAATAGGCATACGATTCACAAGTTATGGCTCCGACAAGGTGCATCAATATTCTAGTGCATGCGTGACAAACTTGTAGTCATCAAATAATTTGTGGTCCATTTTTACTTGTAATTGATACCATATATTTTAAAGAATATGTTAAATGAATTTTTTAATAATATTTATTTAAAGAATAAAGCACAATGAAATCATTATATTTTTTAAATTTTACAATTACCATAAAAATAAGAGAGTTGGTTTCAAAAGCATTCCCATAATCAAGTTGAAGCTTTAGTAACTTTAACTTGAATTTTGTACATATCACTAAAGAATAATTAAAATTATTTATATTATCATTTTATAGTCATTGTATACACATCTCGTACAAATGCATATATAAAAACTAAATATATTACAAGATCAATTTATACAACTTGGATTTTATTTAAAAATCATAACAAACATGCACACACACACACATACACACATAAATACACACATGTGTATGTGTATGTGTACAATAAATTTAGTGCATGAGTAATTATACCTTTCTTTACATATCTAGATATTCTATCATACTAGTGAAATACATGAATTCATATTTGTAGGATCAGCATGTGCATATGGTTTGTCCACAAGGGTAAATATCTCATTCTTGTGCTCTAAAAGGTAACCTATAGAAAAAATATCATGAGAATAAATATTTTGAAAAATATGATGTTAATACCATGGTTAAAATTTAGTCAAGTACCTCCCGTGAAAAATGGCAGGAATGGGAGCGGACACGGGCGCGTCTGTGGATGATGGCGATGGCGATGGCGATGCTGGAGGGATGCTTGAAGGTGCTGGTCTGGCAGGTTTGTCCTCGGGCTCTGTAGATGGTGTTGGGCCTACTACAGGCCCACTCAGCAAATGTCATGGTGAAGACCCAAACGGCGTGTTGAAACCGACGTCTGTTAACGTTAGGGTTTCACCCTCTTCCCCTTCCAAAGCGTGACCTTGGTCCTTGTCCTTCGCGGATAAATTTAGGTCTTCGTCGGGAGCTTTTTCTTTTCAAACTCCTCTGCCCTTCTCTGTTTCGGGCACTGAAGTTTCTTTTCCAAGCGAAGCTATGGAGCCATTAATCTTCCAAGAGTCCCTCTCTCTGGTTGGGAAATTTGTTGGGGCCCGACCTGATATGGAAACTATCCGCGAGTGGGCTCTTTCCAAATGGAGGCTGTCAGGCAGCTTGGAGTTAGTGGCCTTCCCTAGGGGGTTCTTCATGATCAGGCTAAACAATGCCCTCGACACCCACCGCATTCTTACTAGAGGACCTTGGTTCTTCGGCCGTTGCAGCCTGTTTCTGCGGAGATGGGGAGAAGATTTTGACCCTGAAACTCAGTCTATCAACATTGCTCCGATTTGGATCAAACTCCATGGGCTTCCCCCATAGTTTTTCTACAATGATGCACTCAAAGGCATCACTCAACCGATTGGAGATCTAGTCGCCATCGACCCTGCTACCCGAGCCAGATCCAAAATGACCTATGCTCGTGTCTGCGTCATGGCTAATCTAGATTCAGCTCTGCCTACCTGCATCGGCATCAACTATAGGAGCTACAGAAGGCGGCAAGGGGTTGAGTACGAGAACAAGCCCACTTTTTGTTTGGAGTGCAACACTCAGGGCCACCTGGCCTCTCAATGCCCTTCTCAAAAAAAAGATATCCCCAATGATTCAGGGTGGAAGAAGGATTCCCAGATCCCCAACACCCAGAAAAAGGCTTCTGGTCGGGGCCGTGGCCGATCTGCAGGGCCCCTCAAAACCTTTGCTCCCAACAATGTAAGTGCTCTGCCTTCTCATTCCAATCAATTTGCTCTCCTAAATAATCTTCATTCTAGAGAGGACATCCCCGATGACCTTCCCATAGATCCAAATGCTTCATCCACACCCACTGTGATTCAGTCCCCCTTGTCCAAAGGTAAGGCTGCAATGACCTTCCCAAACTCACCCTCAGACTCTGGTCCTTCTCACCTTCCTCTCCCCTTCCCACCCCTTCCCCCGACTCAGAACCATCCTCTTTCCCTCCCCCCTGAGTCTGTTGCCCTCTGCCAGTCTCCCCGATCTCCATCCCCCCATCGGCCCGTCCCTGGGACTGGCACCACTGACATTCTCCAAACATCCAGCCTGCTGAAATCTCCCATTCCCGCTCCCAAAGTTGATGTCAACAAAGAACAGAGAAGGGGAAGACCGTCCAATGTAGAAAAGCTTGCCAAAGCAGCTGAGATTGAAATGGCTGATGGATCTGTGCCTACCTCCTTGGGCCCTATTTTTGAACAACCCACCCACCAAGATTTGGATGAGGTTAGACCCAAACTTACTCCATCTCAAGGGAGAGGCAGAGGTCGTAAAGCAAACCCCAAGTCAACTCGATGAAGTTCGTCTCTTGGAATGTCAGAGGCCTCAATGGAACTGCTAAACAGAGGACTGTCAAATCGGTGAGAAAAAACCTAAAACCAACTATCATGTTTCTTCAAGAATCCAAACTGGACGAGAATAGCAGCACTCAAGTTTGCAAGCTAATCTGGGAAAGCAGCAATTTTGCCTTTTGTCCCTCCTCAGGGGCATCCGGGGGTCTCCTCTATTTGTGGGATCCGACAACTATTGAGGGGAGAGTTCTTTTAGTATCTGACAGAACCATCAACATTTTGTTCACTAATAAAGTCACCAACCTTCAATGGATTGCCACCAATGTTTATGGACCAAACAGTCCTGTCAATAGAAGATTGTTGTGGGATAACATTTCTGCAATGCGCAATAACTTTCTTGACTTTCCTTGGATGCTCTGTGGTGACTTCAATACTCCCCTTCACCTGTTTGACAAGCAAGGAGGCAATCCGATCACTAGCAGCTGCATTGAAGATTTCAACGAATTTGTCAACCTCAACGAGCTTATGGACATACCGCTCCAAGGATCCAACTATACATGGAGCAACAGACGGGTGGGCATTCATCACATCCAAATTTGGCTTGACAGATTTCTCTTGTCCAAAGAACTCATTCCTATTTTTGGTGATGCCAGGCTCCATAGCCACCCAAAAATTGGATCTGATCACAACCCTCTAATTCTGGATTGTTCCCGACCCCAACAAACCTTCAAAACCCCTTTCAGGTTTGAAAATATGTGGCTCACTCATCCAGATTTAGGTCGGTGTATTCGAAAATGGTGGCAGCAAAACCTTTGTCCAAACCCTCTCTCGAATCTGTTCCTCAAACTCAAAGCAGTCAAGCTCAAGCTGAAATGCTGGAACAGGGAGGTTTTCGGCAACCTCTTTACTGAAAAAAAGCATCTGCTGGATGAGCTCAAAAGGGTGGAAAATCTGATTCAGGGAGGGGATCAGAGGGTTGAAACTTTCATGGAGGAAAAAAGCCTCCTTTCAAACCTTCACAATGCTTTGGCTAAGGAAGAGTCCTATTGGAGGCAAAAATCCAGAAGCTTTTGGCTCAAAGAAGGAGACACCAACACGAAGTTTTTCCATGCTTCCACCTTGCACCACAAAGGCTCAAATAAAATCTCTGAGTTGACCAAGGCTGATGGTACCATTGTCTCTGATATCCATGCCATCAGACAGGAAGCTGTGCACCACTTCCAGGAAATCTTAGGTCCAAGTGTTGACTGCCACCCCCGCACAGCAAGTTCTCTGCTTCAGAACATTCCAATGATGGTGTCTAACGATGATAATGAGAAATTGCTCCAATCCTACACTGAAGAGGAGATCAAAGATGCTCTGTTTGCAATGGAACCTGACAAGGCCCCTGGACCTGATGGCTTTCCACCCCGGTTTTTTCAACACTTTTGGGATATTGTGGGCCCTGATGTTGTTGCTACGGTTAAATTCTTCCAGAGAGCCAAAAATATGCCGAGAGAAGCCAATTCCACCTTCATTGTTTTAATTCCCAAGTCCGATGATCGTGCTTCCCTCTCCGACTTCAGACCTATAAGTCTCTGTAGTGTCATCTACAAACTTATCACCAAAGTTATGGCAAACAGGCTGAAAGACATCCTTCCCTCCATCATCGACTAGTGCCAAGGCAGCTCGGTCAAAGGCAGATTCATTGCTGATGGAGTGATAACCGTCCACGAATTGGCCCATTCGGCATCTAAAAACAAAAAACCCAGTATGTTCCTTAAGCTTGACATGAACAAGGCTTTTGATCGGGTTTCATGGAAATTCCTGTTCGAGGTCCTTGAGAAGTTTGGGTTTCACAAAGAATGGGTCAAGATGGTTCGTGAATGTATCTCTACTGCTTGGTTCTCTATTCTTATCAATGGTTCACCTGCTGGCTTCTTTCCAAGTTTCAAAGGCATCCATCAAGGGGACCCTCTGTCACCCTTCCTCTTCATCATTTTGGTCGAAACCCTTGGAAGAACCCTTACTACTGCTTGCAACAATGGACTCGTCTCCGAGATCAAACCAGCCTCAACAACCAATGCCATTTCCCATCAACAGTTTGTGGATGATACTATTCTATCCTCTCATGCTTCTGTCCCCGAAGCAAAAATCATTAAGAGCATCCTTGACTCCTATGAAGAGGCGGCTGGCCAGAAAGTCAATTACCGCAAAAGCAAGCTATACTTTCTCAATACTCCCATTCACAGGAAAAATAGGATTGCTGAGATCCTTGGGTGTATCATTGGGAGCCTTCCAACTACTTATCTCGGATTACCGCTTTTCCATGGCAAATCGGTCTCGGCTATGTGGAACCCTATTTTAGATCGCCTCAACAAGAAACTTGCAGGCTGGAAAAGTTCATTGCTCAGTCAGGCAGCCAAAGCCACTTTGGTCTAGGCTTGCCTGCAAAGTATTCCTATTTTTTTCTTATCTATCTTCAAAGCTCCAGCTTCCATCTGCCAAAGAATTGAGCAAATTCAACGCAGATTCCTTTGGGCGGGAAACGAAAACAAGAACAAATTTTCCCTTGTTGCCTGGGACAAGGTTTGTTCCAAGAAAAAGGATGGAGGTCTCGGCTTCAGGGACATCAAGCGGATGAACATGGCTCTCATTGCCAAGCAGTCCTGGAGACTTACCATCAATGAAAAATTCACCTGGATTGACATCATCAAAGCTAAGTACCTCCATCAGGTTCCCTTTCTTGGAGAGCACAACCTTCCTAGCGGATCTCATTTCTGGAATGGTGTCACCAAAACAAGGAAGATCATCATGGAAGGCTTAAGGTGGTGTCTTGGAAATGGATTGACCATTCATTTCTGGGATGACCCGTGGATCCGTGACAAACCTCTCAGCCAAGATCCTCATCTTGCAGTGCTCAAGACGGTGACCGAAGCCACCTTTGGAGATAAGGTGTGTCATTTCATTAACCCAGGTATTACAAGACCCGAATGGAAACACCTGGTTCTGAATGGGCCTAGGCATATCACCGAGGCACTTAGGCGGTTACAAAACTTGCTGAGGAGTTGCATAATCCCCAGCTCTCACAAAGAAGACTCCATGGTTTGGAACCTTGAAGATTCAGGGCATTTCACTGTTAAATCTGCCTACTACAGCCAAGAAGCTCCCAGTGATGGCCGTGACTTATCTAATCAGGTCTGGGTTCCCAAGATCATTCCCAAGGTCAAATTCTTCTATTGGTTGGCCATCCAAAATAGAATCCTCACCACTGACAATTTGATAATCAGAGGGTTACTCATCCCCAATTGGTGCATCTTGTGTAAAAACGCCTGTGAGTCTACTTCGCATGTTTTTCTGGAATGTCCCTTCTCCCTTGCAGTGCTCAACTAGGTTTTCAACACATTCGTCATCTCCGTAGCCCTCCCTCATTCCATTCCCCTCCTTTTTCAACAATGGCCCCGACCTTTCAAGAGCAGTCAACTCAAATTCATGTGGCAAGCTTGCCTTCACATTTTCCTGTGGCAGATTTGGCTTGAGAGAAATGCCAAAATTTTCAAAAACCTTGCCACTGATAAGAAGATTGTTGTTGCCAAAATCTTGGCCCTTGCTACGGAGAATGCCTCTCTTGTCTCATCTTCCAAACCCCCCCTCCTGGCCTTGAATCGGACCTAACAAATCATTTTAATCTTTCCAATTTTTCTGCAACACCTCGTACTTCTGTTGACAGGTCTGTGATCAAGTGGGTCTTACCTCCTTCTGGGTGGCACAAGCTTAACTTCGATGGCACGGCCAAAGGCAACCCTAGAGCGGCTGGCGGAGGTGGAATTCTCAGAAATCACAGAGGAGAAATAATTTTGGCCTTTGCTCAGAACTTGGGAATTCAATCTAACAATATGGCAGAGGCTCGGGCCTTGCTTCAAAGCTTGATTCTCTTGGAAGGCTTGACCATCAATAAACTTATCATAGAAGGAGACTCATTGCACTGCATCAACTGGCTCAAAGGGACCTCTGTGCCTCCCTGGGCCCTTGTTTCCATCTTCCAAGAATGCAAGGCACTAATTGGCATTTACCCAGAATTAATCATTAAACATCAGTACCAGGAAGGAAACAAAGCTGCGGACTGGCTTGCTAACAAGGGAGTTGACGCAACAGACATTCAGGTTTGGAGAGACTCCTTCCCAATCGGCCTAAGGGACGCTTCTTCAAGTTCCAATGTTTGCACAATGTGAGTGGGTAACTGGGCTCCGGGTTTTTTCACACTTGGAACTGGTCGAGTCTTCGCATCCTTTCTTCCTTTTTCTTCCCCTTCGGCTGCGTTTTGGCAACTTGGCACGTTTTCGCGTCACTTTTCATAGTTGGTTGCAAAATCTCAGCTTGTCGCGATATCGCGACATTCCTTTTTGCTCTGGCCGCGAGGTTGCTTCTTGTCGCGATATCGCGACACTTTTCTCTCCTTCGGACGCGGTCTTCCAACTTGTCACGATATCGCGACACTTTTTCTCTTCGGGTGCTTTTTTGCAACTTGTCGCGATATCGCGACACTTTTGTCCCTCAGGCGCTTTCTTGCATCATGTCGCGATATCGCGACATTTTCTCTCTCCAATGGCGGTCTTCCATTTTGTCGCGATATCGCGACATTTTTTCTCTCCAACGGCGGTCTTCCATTCTGTCGCGATATCGCGACATTTTTTCTCTCCAACGGCGGTCTTCCATTTTGTCGCGATATCGCGACATTTTTTCTCTCCAACGGCGGTCTTCCATTTTGTCGCGATATCGCGACATTTTTTCTCTCCAACGGCGGTCTTCCATTCTGTCGTGATATCGCGACATTTTTTCTCTCCAACGGCGGTCTTCCATTTTGTCACGATATCGCGACATTTTTTCTCTCCAACGGCGGTCTTCCATTCTGTCGCGATATCGCGACATTTTTTCTCTCCAACGGCGGTCTTCCCTTTTGTCGCGATATCGCGACATTTTTTCTCTCCAACGGCGGTCTTCCTTTTTGTCACGATATCGCGACATTTTTTCTCTCCAACGGCGGTCTTCCTTTTTGTCGCGATATCGCGACACTTTTTATCCTCGGCTGCGGATTTCCAGATTGTCGCGATATCGCGACACTTTTTCTCTTCGGCTGCGGTCCTCCAGATTGTCACGATTTCATGACACTTTTTCTTCTTGGCAGCGGTCCTCCATCTTGTCGCGATATCGCGACACTTTTTCTCTTCGGCAGCGGTCTTCCATCTTGTCGCGATTTCGCGACACATTTTCTCCTTGGCAGCAGGCTTCCACTTTCGTCGCGATTTCGTGACACATTTTCTATTCGGCTGCGGTCTTCATTCTTGTCGCGATTTCGTGACTCCTTCTCTACCCGGGCGCGGTCTTCCTTCTTGTCGTGATTTCGTGACTCTTCTTCTCGTTCGGCTCCAACCTAGCAACTTGTCGCGATATCGCGACACTTTGCAACTTGTCGCGATATCGCGACTTCTTCCCTTCTTCGGCTCCGATGGTGCTTCTTGTCGCGATTTCGCGACTTCCTTTCTTCTCTTGGCAACAACGGCGCAACTTGTCGCGATTTCGCGACATCACCAATTTGGTCGCGATTTCGTGACACCTTCCCTAGTGTGGAGGTTTGCCCGCTCTTTATTCCTTTCTTCTTGGACCACCTCGGTCGATATGGAATTCATGTAATTTCTCTTGTACAAGGTTCAGGGACCTTTCAACACCCTTTCAACCAATCAAAAAAAAAAATTAGTCAAGTACTAAATGGAAACTTATGTTCCAAATAAAATATTATATACTTTACCTTATCAATTATAATCATGTTTTTCTTTTGATTTTGTGTCAAAAATCATAACTGCATGTGTAGTCCTTAGTTTAGATGGTCTATTCACTTTTATCTACCCATTTAGCTAAGTGAATACTCCTTATACCTTTTATATTTTGATGATGCTATTAATTAGCTCATTTGAGGTTTAAATAAGATCATGAACACATATGTAAATCGAATTATAAAATTAAATAGATAATAAAAAAATAGCCTAGAAAATTGAAGATGTATCTAAACTCATTTAAATTAAAAAATGTTTATAATATGCTAAGAAAAATTTGGAAAAATAATAAATTTGTTTATTCCATTCATCGCTTGTAATACATATGAGTATTACACCATTTAACTATAGTTTTGGTATTAGTATATTGTATTACATCATATTTCAATTGATATTTTTAAAGATCATGCTTTACCTCTAAAGGTACACCATCATGCCCCTCTTTACCATTTCCTATATAAAATCCCAAACAATTAGAAATTAATATTAATATAATGTTAGTAAATCTAAAATAATTATCAAGCTTATTTAAATTATCCTACATACCCATCAAAATAATGTAGATGAGGTGGAGAGGTCCGCTGAACAACAACCTTCCCTCGTAACCCAAAAATATTCACACAAAGACACGTAGAAAGCTAGTAAATAAAACAAATATATTTACATTTCTCAATATAAAAGTTATAATATCAAGCTTACACTTCCCTTATTAGCCTTATGAACTCCTAATTAATAATATTGAATTCTTTTTTGCCCCTTTCAAACTCCTTATTAGACCTATCTAGTCCTTTTTGGTCCTAGAACTAGTAGCCACATGTCTACTTATGCCTTTACAATAATAAGAAATAGGAGGGGAAGATGGAAATCCATACCCCTTCCTTTTTTCTTTGCAGCTAAAAATACTCTCCAATTTTAATTATATTCCTTTTCTATATGCTTTGCATCATGCATGCGAGGTAAAAAAAATATTTTATGAGCTCCTGCTCATTAGTATGAATTACTTATTCTAATTTAGAAAATACCTGCAATAAATAATTGTATTTATAAATGATCTATCTCTTGAATTGGTCATAAATAAACATAAAAAAATATTTCAATGACAAAAATGATTTTTTTCTCATCTACTCACTTCCATGCAAGCTTGTCCATCACCATGGAACATGCCATCACAACATTCAATAATTGTAACTAGGCTCTAGAATATATGCTTGTAGAAACTACATTATATTTTTGGCTCCTTTCAACTCTCTTAGATGGTCATATGTGACATCATTAGGATTATAGATATTTCTTAAAAAATTACAGTCTCTAATCTAGGAAGCAATGAATCCTTCACTTTTTTCACACATATGGTCTCCTACCTCAATTATTTTTATTTTAGATTCTTAGATAATATTAAAGCTTTCCTCTATAAATTCCAACATCTCGTGATTATTACTTGGATGCAACACCCTTCTAACTTTGAAACACCATTCAAACACCCACAAACTAATGCATATTTTATAATTTGCTCCTCACGGTAAAAGAATTTAAGGTTTGCATATTTTTCCTCTTGATATTTACATCTTAATTTGTCTTATCTTGGAAAAATGTCTTCAGGTGAGCATTAAATCTAAAGTGCTCTACTTAATTTATTTCCTTTCTTTCAAAAATTTGTGTACACATATTTGCATTTTTTTTTGTAATATGACCTTGAACAACCTCTCTTATTTTACAAAATCCATGTTGTGTTTGAATAAACAACTGGTACTTTTACAATTTAGCAGAGAATTATATACAAGCATTTTTTTCTAAAAATATAGTATAAATGCTAATAAAGCACTTTCATTATCTTTATATACTTAAAAAAAAATGTCTCTAGAAAGCTTGGAAAATGCCTTTGATATATCTAGAAAGCATTTCTAAATATTCTAGAAATATATTAATGTCTTATAAATGCTTGTATGTTTACTTCCACTTCAAAATATTTTTAGATTACTCAATTCCTTGCTTTGATAAGCTTCTTGTAATATTTCACTATATACGAGTTTTTATAGGTAATATTTCACCCAACAACTAGATGGAATCTCAACCAACACTTATAGAGATTCTAAAAGGTAATAAATATACTTTGAAATATATTGCGGAGTCTCACCTCTCTCCAAAAAAATCCTACATATACACAATTATAAAGGTCATGTTGTTAGATGGTAATAATTATCTCTTATGACCCTCATAAATTGTCATAAACCTAGATTTCATACCTTCAAAAATTGTCCAAATAAACCAAGAGTTTTTTGTTCTATATATATATATATATATATATATATATATATATATATATATATATATATATATATATCCACCAAGGTTTAACCAAAATTCCTACTCTATTAGGTACTTGGTTGGATCTCTAATAATCCATCATTAGATACCTCTCTAACCTATAACTATTAATATCTTGGCTTATGAGGACATCCAATTCCTTTCTTTCGCAAGTCTATCTAGAAAATAATTTATGCTATTCCATTTCACAAACCAAATTTATTTCCTTCAAGATTATTGGTAATATTCCTTTCATTATTTGGAAAGGAAGAGTTTTAGTCTTAACTCTCTCCATAGATCCTTTAGTGAAGGATATTCTATAATTCTCATTTAAAATCTACTCATTACACAATTCCCTTAGCCTAGGAGAAACAATTCTTCTAGTGTAAAATATCCATGGTCAACGCCCATATCTACTCACTACACTCTTCCATCAGCATATGAGTACTAATTGTGGATTAAAACCCTATCCTTTTAAAATATTAACAACTTCAACTTTCGTCTAGTATAATCTACAACCTCTTAGGGCTCATGTTTAGACTTACCTTGAGGTTAAATCTTGTTTATATTTGTATTTTACCTCATTAATAGGCTTAGTTAAACTACATATCTTTCCTGGTGTTCCCTACAGAGAACACACATTAACTAAATCAACACTTATTACAAGGACGTCTTCCCTTATCGATATCCCATATTTCATCAAAATCAAAAGCTTAGTGGTTGATAGTAAAATTAAATACTCTCATGATTGATTTAAAGAGCTTCTTGGAAACCTAATAGTCTCCATTGTATAACACAAAAATATTTTTTCAATTAAACCGAAACAACCTAACTTACACAGGTATGAAGGAAACCATACAAGTTTAAATGTTGTTAATCAACATCACATAAAAAATGTAGCTAAACCAAGGATAGCTATTCAACATAGGAATTTAATTTATTTATTTAAAATTACATCAATGATGGTCAACAAGCATTACCCAAGGTTCTATTCATAGGTTACAATATCTACCAAACAGATATAATACATCCTTATAAGATAGCAGATCAATTAAAACCAAGATAACAATTACATAACTGATTCTATCAAATATTTCAACAAAATTTTCATTACAGATGACATAATAAAATCCTCTTTACACATAGTCTTTATTGAGTACTTTACTAATCCATGTTTTGGAACTCAACCAAAAATCTAACTACTTTCATTGATAATTTTGGAGCATGCAATTATAATGTACATAGCACACTCAACTTGGAGTTTAAGTGATACTCCAAGATATTCAATGTCCAAACTGATAGAAGGTAGTTTACTTAAATTCTTCATCTTCCATATGCACTAGACGATCACTACTTGCAGCACCTTCGTTAACCACCAATAATATTTGTCTTGTGATGCAATTAGATATGACAAGATGATTTATGGCATTGCATTTCTCATTCATGCAAACCATTTCCATAACTTTATCTCACAATGCAATAAAAATCAAACATATTTCTCTAGTAATCAAGCATAGTTTTTCCCACTAAATATTTTCTAATAGATCATACAATATTAAGTGGAAAAAAAGGTCTTACATAACACATACTGCATTATAGCATTATAGTCTACATATTTCTTTTCAAAATAGTCAAACAAAAAATAAAGGTACAACATCAAGAAAACTCACACACAACAGTTTTCAAAGTTATCCACTAACTTCTTTTTTTTGGTGATATATGATATCAAAAAGGTTCATTTGATTCAAAAACATCAAAATATTTTCAACCTCTAAAAATATTTTATATTTTTTCATTCGATAGCTATTTTAATTACCAAATTGATCAAGCATTCGCAATACCGACTAATGTATTCCTACTGAGTTGTTCTACTTTTATGATCTATCATAGCAAAAAAATAGTCATTTCTAGTAGAAAGATAACACTTAAAAGAATTCAACAAAGTCATCCATTTTCAGCTTTAAACTTCTCTAATCAAGTTTCATCACATAATTACTTCAAATAAGTCATTTCAATGTAAACATAGACAACGTCTACAACCCAGAAATATTATTCTACATAGCCATCGAAAAACAAAGAAAATCATCATCAATTTTTGTCTAAGATTTTCAAAGATTCCAAATAAAAACCAAGAAAGTTTTTCCCATATAATATACATAAAAGAAATAGATATTATTTCATCACAAAGAATGCATTTTGGAAAAACAATATTATATCTTTATTTCATTTTGGCAGAATTAAGGCAAATCCAATCCAGACAACAAGTTCATTGAATTACCTGATTCTATCAGCATCTTCCTCCAACCAGTATTTTTCCAAGTCAAAAAATATCCCTTATTTCATATTTATTCCCTTTATTTCTTCTCCCTTCCTTTTAAAAAATAAAAAAACATTCCTTTTTCCCCTTGCTCCTCTCTCTCCAAAACTAAAAAAACACTCTATCATTACTCTTCTTCCCTATTTGATGGTCTGTCTTGTTGTAGAGAGTTACTCTCCTCCACAATTTCCTCCTGTCCACTCGCTCCAATAATGAAGAAGAAGATTCTAGCCGATTTCATGGTGAGGTTCAATCAATGGTCGTCTACCAACATGGTTTCTTAACTAAAATTAATAATTCCCTAAATTCCAGTTTGTTAACTAAATATCCAAAAAAATAGAAATAATTAATAATAACACAAAATATATTTTCATTATTTTTATTTGTAAATTTATTGTTCCTTCTTTGTCATTCACAATAACACAAATAAGTATCTTCTATTATTTTAGTGCTTTCATTTAAACTAAAATTCCTTCATAAAGCAATTATCATACAACTGCAAATCCAAAGCAACTTAGTATTTCTTTTCTTATGCAAATCATGTTATGCATATTCATTAAAGGAGCATTTATTCATGTTGCTCTCTTTATTTCTTCATTGAATTTACCCATCACATCATTTTACTCAAGGTAATCTTGTTCTTGATGGTTATTTCATTCTTCCACCTACAAGAACATGTCCTTGCACATGTACCAATTCTATTAGCAGCACCACATTCTACCAACGAAAGTGTATTTGTAGAAATTGCACATGAAATAATCAATCATTTCAGTGATTAGAAATATCATATTTCCCATAAATTATCTCTATCTATGTATTTACTTAAGGAATATCTAAGCATTACATTCAATAAAACACACAATAAAATGTGAATCCATAAAAATGAAAAGTTTACCAAGGGAGGGTCATGACATCCTCCCCTCCTTAGGCTTAACATAGTCCTCTGTGTGCTTCTTATTTCAAACCAAACTAATGTATTTACACAACATTTTCATAAAGAAATGAAAAGTGTTTTTGCATATATGATACTTTTTTCCAAGGTGCATTTCTTTTTGAATAGCGGTCCCACTAGATCTTACATTGCTCTAAGGTTCCTTTCCTCATTTATTTAGATTGGAACTCAAGGATTATTATTGGTTTAACCTCTATAACCTTTTGGTTCATAATATGCAAATTATAAAACTCCCACACATGTTTAGGATTAGAAACATACTTTTTAAGCAAAGACATATGAAAAGTGTTATGAATATTGGATAGATTGGGTAGCAAGGCAATTCGATATGACATAGGACTAATTTTCTCTATGATTTCAATGGGTCCCATAAAGTGAGGATCTATATTTGTGGAATTATTACACTCTTTCTTAGTTTTACCCTTAGAAACACTCTATCACCCACAAAAAATTATTTTAGTGATCTCTTAAGATCATCATAGCTATTCTGGTAGTCCAAATATTCCTTCAACCTCTCTTTGATAATTCTCAACTATTACTCCATTTATTTGACCATGTCTGATACAAGCACAATTTGATCTTCTGGATTGTTCCATGACAATTATACTTGATACTTTCTACCATACAAAGCTTTGAATGAAGCCATTCCTATGGTAGAATTGTGACCATTATAGGAAAATTCTACTAGATGCAAGTAATCCTCCCAATAGGTTTTTTGATCCATATAGTACATGTGAAACATACCTTCTAGTACCTGATTCACTCTTTAAGTTTGCCCATCAGTTTTTGGATGATAAGTAGAACTAACATTTAATCTAGTACCAATGGCACGATGCAAGGATTACAAAAACTCAGATGCAAATTTTGGGTCCCTATCTAATATGATTACCTCCAAAAAACAATGAAGCCAAAATATTTCTTTGGCAAATATGTTAGCCACAAGCACGACATCATCCTTGGTGTTCCTAGGTATAAAGTATGCAACCTTGGTTAGTCTGTCAACCACTAATAGAATTATATCATGTTGAAAACTATTCTTAGGTAGCCCTACAATGAAATCCATTGAAATCACTTACCATTTTTGCATAGGTACATCATGCGAATACAACAATCTAATAGAGTGTATGTTCTACTTTTACCTTTTGGCACTAGAGGCATTGGGAAATAAACTTAGTTATACCTCTCTTCATTCCTAGCCAAAATAATGTCTTCTTCATATTATTCACAATTTTTTCTCCTCCTGGATGAGAAAAATATGGAGATCTATGTGCTTCATTCATAATCATCTTTCTCAAATTTATGGTCTCAGGAATTACTACTCTATTCCTAAAATATAGGAAACCATCCTTGATGCCAAATTTCTTATTTTCATCAATATTCCTTTCCATCCTTTCTCAAATTTGGTTGTAGTATGCATCCTGATTTTACATCTCCTTGACTTATTCCATCAATTCTACATGAATGTGAAATAAAACTATTGTATGTCTCCTAATCAGTGCATCAATGAATTTATTCTCTTTTCCTTTTTTATACTCAATGTCAAAATCATATTCTATGAGAAATTACATCCACCTTCTCTACCTAGCATTGAGTAAAGATTGAATGAATATATATTGCAGACTATGATGGTCTATCATTATCTCAAAGAGTCTCCTGACCAGATATTATCACCAAATATTAAGATAAAACACTACAACTACCAACTCTAAATCATGGGTTGCATTATTAATCTCATGTATTTTTAGTTTTATAGATATATAGGCTACCATTACTTCTTCATATAAGGGAAACCCTCCAAAACCTTCCAATGAAGCATATGTACAAACATAAAAACTCCCCTAAGGGTTAGGTATCCTTAGTATAGGTGATGTAGTAAGATTTTGCTTCAATATATCAAAGGTTGCCTCACATTTATCTGTCCACCTAAATTATTTTCCTTTCCTTTGAAGGTTGGTTATTGGAGAGGTTATTTGACGTAATATTTAACATATCACCTATAATAACCAGTAAAGCCTATGAAACTTTGATCTTCTATCACATTTATTGGTAGTAGCCAATTCAAAATAGCCTTTATTTCTTAGGATCTACTATGATCCCTTTAGCCAAAACAATGTTTCCTAAATATTGCACTTTTGAAACATAAAATTCACACTTGGATAAATTCACATACAATTAATTTTTCTTAATAGCTCTAACACCATCCTGAGATGCTCATTGTGCTTTGTATTATTTCTAGAATATATCAAAATATCATCCAAAAATACCAGAACAAATCTATCCAAATAGTTTTTGAATATGCTATTCATGAAATTCATAAATATTGTTGGAGCATTTGTTAAGTAGAAAGGCAAGACAACAAAATCATAATGTCCATAACGAGTTTTAAATGTTGTCTTGTTAGTATCCTCCTCTTGTATTCTCAATTGGTGATATCTTGATTTTAAATCAATATTTGAAAATATTGTAGCATATTTGAGTTTATTGAAGATATATTTGATTCTTAGTAGATAATATCTATTCTTGATAGTTTCCTTGTTTAAAATTCTATAATCTATGTATAATATGAAGGAACCATCCTTCTTCTTCATAAATAATACTGGTGCACCCCATGGTGATACACTTGCTTTGATAAATCCTTTATCCAGTAATCCTTGTAATTGCACTTCAAATATTGCATTTGTATGGGATTCATTCTGTAAGGAGCTCTATGGATGGGTTTTGTTCTAGTATGGAACTCAATAGTAAATTCCAATTTATTTTTAGGGGGTAATCCAGGTAAATCCTCTAGAAAGACATCCCTAGATTATTGAAGAACTAGGTGTTTCTTAAACACCTCTTCCTTATTCTCTTCATCAAATTTATTTATCATAACTACTAGACTATTCCTAATTTCTTTACAACCTTCTTAAGTTGCATTACTAATAAATTTGAGGTCGAAAAGCCCCTTCTAAACTATACACCCTTTGCATAACACCCCTATATTTTGTGTAATTCATCCATATATCTTGAAATTTGAGTACTTCCTTATGTGCTTGCAACCAATCCATTCCTAGGATTATGTCAAAAGCATGTAGAGGCATAACATACAAATATTATATTGTTATTCCACTAGGTAAGGTGATTTCTACCATAGTGTAACATTGATTAACGAAGTAGGTTTGTCACCATACTTGACCTTCCACCCATGAGCCAAGATTCTTGGTCTTTCTAAAATATCTTTAGCTAAACTATTAGAAATAAACTATTTGTAGCATCACAATCACTCAAGATTTTAACATTCCTATCACAAATATTACCTTTAATCAATAGTGATATGGCTTGACCATCAAGATTTTGGTTTCCTATAATTACATAAATCTTATGCGCAAGATGTTTAGGTGTAATTTCTTTGTATATTGGTTATTTTCATTTTGAGCTCATACCTGCTCTTTGTGGGTAATTGTTGGCATAATGTAATACTCTACAGATATATCATCCTTCTTTTGGTCTTGGATGTTCTTTCTGTTTTTTCCCCTCTTTTGTTTTATCTGCATGTGAAAAATTAACCTATTCATATGAAGGTCTATTGTTTCCTTTTTTATGATTGTTGGAAGTATGATTATTTCCTTGGAACCTTCTTCTAAACTTCCCCTATTTTTTATCATTCCTTCTATCATGCTTAGAGGAATCTTTGTTTACCTATTATTTTTTCCACTTAACAAAACCTGCACTATTCCTTTTTATTATTGCTTTCCTGCCCTAATCGTCTAACCCTTCATAGTAAAAATAGGATTTGAGATATGTTTCCACTTTCCTAACCAAATCATAAGCCTTTTGCAGAGTAGTACATTCCCTCATATCCACTTCTTACCCTATTATAGGATTTGATCCTAGTATAAACTTGTGAATCTTCATTTTCTCATTATAAGTAGACACATATTTCAACAACTTGATAAATATTTGATAGTATTTATCCACTATTCTAGTTCCATGATGAATCTTAGTGAACTCCTCAAACTTCTAGGAATAGAAATATTTTATGAGAAATATATCTTTGAAGACTTTTACAAAGATCGACTGCAACTGCTAGCTTTTGATCTGCACTAAGAGTTTCCCACTAATACAAACCATATCCTTGCAAATACAATGTGGCATAGGATGTACGAGTACCTAAGGAAAAATTATTCATATTTCAATAGGTTTCTATTTTCTTCAACCATACCTTGGTATTATCACCATCTTCTCTTCATTAAACTTGGATAATTTTAGATGTTTCATCTCTTTGCCCAACTCAGCCTCAAGTCGAATCCTAGCCATTTGTACCTTAGTAAGGGATTTATTTTCCGGTCTACTATAAGAGTTCCTAGCCTATATTTCCTGATTCAAAATGACATCCAACAACTATTTTTGTGTTTCTATTTGTTCCTAAAGTAGAGCCACTATCTCAGTGAAATTCTTGTTACTAGGGATCTACCTTTCATTTCTATTGTTATTTGAACCCACATCTAAATTCCTATCCTCCACATTATTTCATTGTGTCTACCTTATCAATGGGGTAGCACTTCCTCTTCTTCTCTTTGGTGGTATTGTGCCTCACCACACATAGAAGAGACAATGGGAATTAGTTAACACTTACATCATTGAATTTATTTACCTACTACTAAATATTTACTCAATCATCTCAAGTAATTCAAGCAGATTTACTTCTAATAGGTATTCTATTGGCAAAGTTATATTCCTTCATAATTATATTTTCTATTACATAACAAAACTAGTTTTGCACAATGAACCTATTCCACTATGAACCATGCTCTGATACCAAATGTCATAAACCTAGATTTCATACCTTCAAAAATGGTCCAAATAAACTTATATATATATATATATATATATATATATATATATATATATCCACCAAGGTTTAACCAAAATTCCTACTCTATTAGGTACTTGGTTGGATCTCTAATAATCCATCATTAGACACCTCTCTAACCTATAACTCTTAATATCTTGGCTTATGAGGACATCCAATTCCTTTCTTTCCCAAGTCTATCTAGAAAATAATTGATGCTATTACATTTCACATCAACCAACTTGATTCCCTTTAATATTATTGGCAATATTCCTTTCATTATGTGGAAAGGAGGAGTTCTAGTCTTTACTCTCTCTACAAATTATTTAGTGAAGGAGTTTCTATAATTCTCATCTAAAATCTACTCACTATACAATTCCCTTAGCATACGAGATACAATTATTCTAGTGTAATATTTCTATGGTAAATGCCCATGTCTACTCACTACACTCTTCCATCAGTGTAGGCGTACTAAGTGTGGATTAAAAATCTATCCTTTTAAACTATTAACAACTTCAACTTTTGTCTAGTCTAATCTACAACCTCTTAGGGCTCATGTTCGAACTTACCTTGAGGTTAAATATTGTTAATATCAATATTTAACCTCATTAATGGGATTTTTTAAACTACATATTCTTTCCTAGCATTCCCTAATGAGAATGCAAATTAACTAAACTGAAGCTTATTACAAGGATATCTTCCCTTCTCGATATCCCATATTTCATTGAAATAAAACATTAGTAATTTCTTCTATTATTCCAACATATCATAGTGTACCACTATTTACCAAAAAATTAGTGGTTGATAATAAAATTAAATACTCTCATGATTAATTTAAATAGCTTCTTGATAACCTGATAGTCTCCATCATATAACAAAAAAAGACCATTTCAATTAAACTAGAACAACCCAACTTACACATGTATGAAGGAAACCATGCAAGTTTAAATGTCATTAATCAACATCACATAAAACACATAGCTAAACCAAATATAGCTATCCGACATAGGATTTCAATTCATTTCTTTAGAATTACATTGATGATGGTCGACAAGAATTAACCAAGGCTCTATTTGAAAGCACGAGATTCCGGTCAAAGGAAACACCAAGTGCGATTGCATTCAAAATTAAGCACGCTTAAGTCCTAGAAATGTAAATTGCATGAAACGGAAAAGAGACACATTGGAAGAGACGCAATCAGATAAAGAAAACACAGCCCTTTCATTAATTTCCTTCGATCTCTGTTACAATAATGCCTCCTCCCTTTTCAGGGGCTAGGAGCGCAAATAGGGTTTGATTACAATCGCCGAATGATTCCTCCTTCCGCGTGCCCACGATTGCAATGGGCGGGCCAAGATGATGCCGCCGCTGATGTCGATGAGTTCTTCGCCTCTGCTGCTTCTCCTGCGAACAAAGAAATGATCAAGACGTTAGTAGCACCTGCTGCAAATGAAAAGCATTCTCTCTCTAAAACTAACAAAATATGCATACGAATATTTGCCTGAAACAGTGAAAACAGTGAATCCAAATTGCTTCAAAACCTGACAGAAGGTAAGAAAAGTTACCAGAAGGCCACTGCCACTGAGGCAGCTGGCCAATCCACCTTAAACTGGAATTCGTCCCTGGGCAGGACGAATTCTGACTGTAATTCGTCCCTGGGTGGGACGAATTCTTTCGAGTAGGAGAAACCGACCTGTCGCTGCTCCAATGTCGGATCCCGGGACTTGCAAAACTCCTGCAAACAGGGGGGTTAGGTAATTGGGGCCATTTTGGGACGACCCAGATGGTCGGATTTTCCCAATTTGGCCTCCACCCTCGGGAATTTGACCTTGACACCTGCAAGTTAGCGAAACGACAAAGCAATACAAAACACCCTAAACTCTGACCAAAAGCTACAAAATTGCAATTATAGACTAATCAGACCTAGTAACACATAATGCAATCTAAAAAATAATCTAAAGTGCTCAAAAACTAAAATTAGGACTTGGGAGGTGTGGGGGTGCCCAAGTGGGCCTCCCACCGTTGGCCCTCGATTTTGGAGCCAATCCACCAAGGATGGGCCCAAAACCTTTTAGGATTGGGGGGTCGGCGAATTGGTAGGTTCAGATGTCCATGCGTCGGATTTGAGTAAGGTTCGAGCTTCCAAAGGCCACCCAACAACCTCCCTTGCAAAAGAGATTGATGGATGTAGGAAGGTGAACAAAGGGGGATGCAAGTGAGTCTTCGATTCGGCAAGGACTTCGTTGCTTGAACACTCCTTCAACCTCGTCTGTTTTGGGTGAGAAAAGTCCCACCTTTTATAGACCCAAGGGGTCTCTTTTGGGAGGGAAGCACAAAAGCCAAGTGTTGGCCATAGGCGCCATGTGGCGCTCTTGTCTTCCCATGAGGGAGGGGAGTCCTCCATTGACTTGAACTTTGATAAATGCTTTTTGTAACGCTCCTCTAACGGCCCCTCCGTCCACTTACACATGCGTGCAAGGTAGGAGCCCTTAACCGACCGTTCCGGGCTGCCACTTGGCACCATTTGCCTTTTTGCCCGTTAAGCTTAGAATTCGTCCCACCCAGGGACGGATTCAGAATTCGTCCTGGGGTGGGACGGATTCTATTTTGAATTCGTCCCGGGTGAGACGAATACTGGGCAAAGTGTCCAAGTGTGCCAAATTGCTTCTTGACCTTACAAAATTGCTATGAAAGTGGTTAAGACCACTGTTTAACCTCTCGAGGGCTGCCCCGGGGGCTGTGTTTGTCAAAGCGATCGGTGTTTGCGATCACATAATCGGATTGGTGCTGTTTTGGTGTCTACAGATGCCCTTTTTGGGAAGCGCTACGGGTGACGCAATGCTGAGCAATTATAGATAACCAAAGCACTAATGATTAGGGTTTCTTGGTAACCTAACCAACTTTTGATGCCCCAAGTATGGAAAGGGCATGCATTCTTGAATCCTTGCTTCTGACGAGCTAAGGAATTTGATTTCAAGTATTAACCTGTTTTGGTGAGGTGTGACTTGAACTTAGACATTGATCAGTCATGAACAAGTGAAGGGCTTTTTTATCCTCATGGGGAACCTTGTGTTCATGATTCACGAAATGCCAAGTGTTTGATTGATTTGATTGTTGCTTGTTTATCGCCCCAAGCAGGAGCGTGATTGTCTTTGTCAATGATTCTTTGAATGCATGTCGTTTTCCTTAATTGGGTGTGTGATTGTTGATTGGTGACTAAGTGTGACTACCCCCTCAAGCGACGAATCGATGAGGGAATGACCTTCGTGAGAGAAGCGACGAGTCGCTTGACCCAAGATGACTTGTGCAAGGTTGCCTTTAGAGGGTTTACCGTTAAGCGTGTGCAATTTTTCCAACATATGGACCTATTTTTGGTGGGTGTTAACCCTTTTGGTGATGTCATAATGAGGTGAAATCGTCGAAAACCTATTTCCCGTGGAGCGGTCCGGCTATGATAGCCTTCTTGGGGAACTAGGAGAGCGATAATTTGGACCTCGACATCGATTTTCTTTGCCTAGAGGTTAAGTGCGAGAGCACTTATGTCCGGCAATGTTTTTGTTGTGTTTTTGTTGAATTTTGTACTGTTTTTGTTGTTTTTGTGACACCATTTGGTGATTGAATTGTCGGCAATCCGTCCTCCCGTGGAGCGGTCCGGCTATGGTAGCCTTCTTCGGGAGTAGGATAGTGACAATGCAAACCCCGACATCAATTTTGCTATGCCAAGAGGTTAAGTGCAAGAGCACTTGTGTCTGGCAATGTTTATTGTTTGTTTTGTGTTGCATTTTTTTGTTGTTTTGTTGTTTTTTTGTGACACCATTTGGGGATTAAATTGTCAAAAATCCGTCTTCCCGTGGAGCGGTCCGGCTATGGTAGCCTTCTTAGGGAGTAGGATAGTGACAATTTGTGACCCCGAATCAATTTTCTATGCCAAGAGGTTAAGTGCAAGAGCACTTTGTCTTTTTTTTTTTTTTTTTTTTATTTGTATTTTTTATTTTCTGTGTTTTTATGGACTTTACCATTTGTGATCGTTTGGGATTAAATTGTCAAAATCTGTCTTCCCGTGGAGTGGTCCGGCTATGGTAGCCTTCTTAGGGAGTAGGATAGTGACAATGTAAACCCCTTGACATCAATTTTTCTATGCCAAGAGGTTAAGTGCAAGAGCACTTGTGTCTGGCAATGTTTATTGCTTTTTGTTTTTGTGTTGCATTTATTTGTTGTTTTTGTTGTTTTGATTTTCTTTGATCTTGTGCATGATGGTTGATGAATATGGATGTATGCATGTTGATTTATTTTGATGGATGCATATGCTATGATGAATGCAAATGGTTTTGATTTATATGTGATATGCAGATATGAAATGGATGAATGGGGTTTGTGATGTTTGGCTATGGCACCAAGGACTGTTTAGAACTCGTTATTTTGTTTTTAGGCGATTGTTGCGATGCATGACTTTGTATGTATACATATGGTTTTTCTTTTTTTTTTTTTTGATGGTATTTGTAAGGATGAAAAGTAGCGCAGCTTGGTTTAGAAATGTAGCTAAGGTTTTCTCGAGACTCGGACGGTTTTAACTCACTAGCCATGACTCTACTTTATCTTACAAGACTTTTGACCAAGGTATGAATCGGACTTGTTTTTGACCGAGTTATTTCACATCCCCGTGTGTGCAATTGAGTTCATTTAGTGGTATTTGTTAGGATACCGCCAGTGCCAGGTGGGCTTTCAACCGAACTTGTACTGAGGATCACCTAATTAGCTCCACGAATTCCTTTGTTGTATGTACTAAGATTAATCTGCGATGTAATCCAGGATGCCATAAGCTAGCTCATCCACATGCAAACATTGATCTGTACGCAAGTTAATGTGACAGATATATCGTCATGCGGGAGGTTTACTTCTGTTACCGAATTGGTATTGAAGCTTGCCTTATGACCTATAGAATGCTGAGAGTTCCAGGGATTCAAGGTCAACTCCCTTCTTTTCTTCAATTGTATTGGGATACTTGCTCATTGTAGTGATGAGATCACTGTTTATTTTGATTTTTTTTTCTTTTGAGCAAGGGATTGGGGATATGGAGTGATGAAAATCACAGTTGTTTGTGCCTTTTGATGTGTGCACTGTAGTTTGTCAAATTTGGAGTTTTGACATTTTGCAAATTTTTTGTGTTTTGCAACTATTGAGAACTTTAGGGATTCTTAGGGAATTGGGTAGGGAGGATGCTTGTCCTTTTGCCAACTCTCAGCATTCTAGGGGTCATTCGCACAGGGGGATGAGCAAGATAACCATTTCGCTTGTGGTGACCTAGATTATTTTGTAGGTTTCATCTTTCGTTCACACAATTTGGGAATTTTTATGTGTTTTGATTTGTGTTGGGATGTTACGTAACAAGGTGTATTTCAAGTATGACTCTACCTTCGTAAAATCTGTTCGACTTGATACACTACATGGCTAAAGAGGAAAATGATGACTGAATCACTGAAATTCTTGGTACATTCCCAGACCACTGACTGTAGTGTGGTAAAAGTTATGCTTGGTGTTTTTGTTGTTTTTGTAACATGAGACAATGTGGAACAAGATGGTCTATTAGAGCAATTACAACCTATGGTGCCTTTGACCTGTATGACTACAAATATGCAATGTATGGATGCAATGCTTAATGCAGCTATATATTTTTGTAATTTTGATGGATTGTTTTTGGTGAAGGTGAAGATGAGGTGCGAGAATATGAATTTTTTTGATGAATTTGAGTATGCCTAGAATTGAGATGCAAATCTTTGTTGTTTTTGATGATTTCTATTTTTTTTTTTTTTGAATTTCTTGATTTTTTTTTGACCAAGCGATTGCGATAATCCTTGGAGCTTTTTGGATTGACCAAGAGATTGCGATAATCCTTGGAGCTTTTTGGGTGACCAAGAGATTGCGATAATCCTTGGAGCTTTTTGGTTGACCAAGAGATTGCGATAATCCTTGGAGCTTTTTGGTTGACCAAGAGATTGCGATAATCCTTGGAGCTTTTTGGATTGACCAAGAGATTGCGATAATCCTTGGAGCTTTTGGATTGACCAAGAGATTGCGATAATCCTTGGAGCTTTTTGGGTTGACCAAGAGATTGCGATAATCCTTGGAGCTTTTTGGTTGACCAAGAGATTGCGATAATCCTTGGAGCTTTTTGGGTGACCAAGAGATTGCGATAATCCTTGGAGCTTTTTGGATTGACCAAGAGATTGCGATAATCCTTGGAGCTTTTTGGTTGACCAAGAGATTGCGATAATCCTTGGAGCTTTTTGGTTGACCAAGAGATTGCGATAATCCTTGGAGCTTTTTGGGTGACCAAGAGATTGCGATAATCCTTGGAGCTTTTTGGGTGACCAAGAGATTGCGATAATCCTTGGAGCTTTTTGAGTGACCAAGAGATTGCGATAATCCTTGGAGCTTTTTGGTTGACCAAGAGATTGCGATAATCCTTGGAGCTTTTTGGTTGACCAAGAGATTGCGATAATCCTTGGAGCTTTTGGAGTGACCAAGAGATTGCGATAATCCTTGGAGCTTTTTGGTTTTGACCAAGTGATTGCGATAATCCTTGGAGCTTTTTGGGTGACCAAGGGATTGCGATAATCCTTGGAGCTTTTTGGTTTGGATTATGGTTCTTCAGGGGATAGAGGTACCCTGGCTTGATGGTCTTTGCACTCCGGATCTGGCTCTAGAGGTATGGGCATGAATGGATCGGCCCTATGCACGGAGATGAGGACAGGGTCCGCCCGCGGCACTGATGTTGCTATGATGTCTCTTGGTGGAAGTTGCTCTTTGTGTGCCCAACGTGGTGGATGTAATGCTTGGTCCCACTGTGGTGGGTTAACGTGCCACTCATGCCCTAGTATTATGTTTATCTGTTGACATGCTTCCTCAAATTTTATGGGATGCCGATGCTGTCGCATGTGATTGCTGTGGGCTATGTCTGTTTCATCCTCACCTTCGGACAATGTGTATAGCTCATCAGAATCTGTAGATTCTGAGACATGGAGGACTGCATCATCAGGTAGCCCTACGGTTAAAGGTTGATCCTCTTCGAAAGGAGCCTTATGTAAGTTGGGCCTTGGGAGCTCCAAAATCTTGGTCTCTACCAACTCTAAGTGCTCTAGTGCTTTGCATGTATTGGGAGATTTGAACTCCTCCTCTTTGGTTGGTTCTTGTTGAGGAACTTGGGGCTTATGGAGGGGTGGCCAGATGGCACCCCCATGCCTTGGTAGGGCAGTTCATCCCGCTCTTCTTCGCGCTCTGATTCCTTAGAGGCTTCTTGATGAATTTCTAAGGGTGGCTCATAAGCCTGGGTGGATGTCTGAGGAAGGCACCCGTCATTGGTTATAGGAGCGGCCTCCCATTCATGTCTAGGAGGCGTCGGGGGTGGTGCTTCAGGAATCGGGAGAGTAGCTTCCCGCTCCTGTCTAGGAGGTGTTGGGGGTAGCTTTTGATGAGGTCGCGATGACCTATCTTCCCCCATGGGTTGTGCCACTCAAAATATTTTGTCTTATGCATGTGAGGGGTTGGAGTCCTTTCTTGCATAGTGTGTTGGAACAGCTCATCCTTCTGGCACTGAAGGTGCTCTTCGTTAATATGGTACGGTTCCTCTAACGGTAGTCGTTCGAGCTCAAGTTGCGTGAGTTGCTTGAGATGTGTGATATATTCGGCAGATTCTACGATAGTTGGTCCCACCGCCTCATGTCTAGAAGGCCTAGACGCCTCTCTTAGATAAAAATCTTGGTCGTAGTGATCCAAGATCTCTATAGGACACATCCCTCTCTTAGGGGTAGCAGCATTCTCTCTGGGCTTTGGCCTCAGTGAGTGGTCCCGATAGATAGCAGGTGCGAAGGCGTATTGCTCTCGCACGGTATATTGCTCTCGAGGAAGGTAGAGGTCTTCCTCGTGCTCTCTTTCATAAGTGAAAAAGGGATGGACGGAGCTATCTCGCCCTGCCCAAAGAGCCTTGTGCTCTGGATTTGTCTTTGTAGTTCTGGCAACTAGAGGGGGTGAAGGAGGGATAATGTAATCATGTGGTTCCTCCCATCGAACCCTATGTTGACTTAGCACTTCATCGCGCGATGACCGCTCATAGCGAGCATCTAAGGGAGCTCTCATTGCTTCATGTCTAGAAGGCCTAGATGCCTCTTCTAGATATCTATCTCGGTCGTAGTGATCCAAGATCTCTATAGGCGACCTCCCTCTATTGGGGGTAACAACATTCCCTCGAGGCTTTGGCCTCGGTGAGTGTTCCTGATAGATAGCAGGTGCGGAGGCATATTGCTCTCGCACGGTATATTGCTCTCGAGGAAGGTAGAGGTCTTCCTCGTGCTCTCTTTCATAAATGAAAAAGGAACGGGTGGAGTTGGCCCGCCCCGCCTGAGGAGCCTTGTGCTCTGGATTTGTCTTTGTAGTCCTGACAACTAGAGGGGGTGAAGGACGGGTAGTGTAATGATGTGGTTCCTCCCGTCGAACCCTATGTTGACCTAGCGCTTCATCGCGCGGTGACCGCTCATAGCGATCATCTAAGGGAGCTCTCCTATGACTGTACCCCTCATGGAAGGGTGTGTGATGAGTGCTATGTTGAACAGGAGTGCTCCTCGAAGAGGTGTCCCCGTAGTCTCTTTCCTTTAAGGTGTGGAGGGGACCGCATTGTGTGTTAGGTCGCCAAGGTGGTATGACCAAATCCTTGGGATTGTAACGGAGGTGACTCGTGCCTCCTGGGATATTCCCCCATAGCCTCCGCCCGTGATTGGGCTTTGCTACGGGTGAGCACCATGACGATGTCTCTCTAAAAAGCCCTAAAAATTGAAAATGAGTCAGATGGGGCCCAAAATTGGTGTGCGCATCCCTCTTATAGTAGATAAGACAAAAATGAAGTTTCAAGTCCTAACTCTAAATACATTAGGAGATATTGACATCCGAACAGCTCAAAAAGTGCATAGAATTGCGTGCCCAATTTTAAAACCTAATTTCGGGGCACTAGATGATGGAATTTGGCCCCGAAAACTGACTTTTTTGGGCAAATAGAATTCTAGGGAATTATATTTGTTTAAAATTATCCCACCTAACTCCCTGTAAAATTTCAAGTCAATCGGAGCTACGGTTGAGAAGTTATGGCCCCGACAAGATGCACTAAAATTTAGGGAAAAATACAAGATTTCCCATATTTTGTTGGATGGTCCTGCATCACTTATGGGCACATTTGGGGTGATTTTGGGTTGACCAAAGGGTTCATGGACACCTTTGGGGCATTTTGGAGTGACCAAGCGATTACGGGAATCCTTGGAGCTTTTTGGAGAAAATGACAAAATGCGTAGATTTTTTTATCTTTGTTTTTTATGATTTTTTTTTGTCTACACTAAACGGAATTAAACACACACATTCACAAAACCGTGATTATCTCTTTTAAGGATTCTTGGTGTGCCCTAGACTGGTTTAGTGCATTTTGGTGTTTTGTTTTTGTTTTTGTAGGTTTTGTAGAACGTTTAAATGCATCATGTAGGCTCTTATAACTCCAAAAAGGTCGCCCCTTCAATATACCAACCAGGCCGATATACCAACCTCTCTATATACCCGCCCTTACGAGAGGGAGACTATAGGTACGTGAGAGCAGAAGGTACGTGGTACGTAGGCGGTACGGAAGGGGGATTGTCCTGTTAATGGCACCTACCATAGAAAACTTATCCTCGCGCGCATGGGAATCACCCCAGCTACGCTCGGTCTGTCTTCGTCAGGATTTACGCCTAACAACAAGTTGACAATCGGGAAATGGATGCAAATCAAGCCAAGGTGGTGATTAAATCCACCAATGGTCTTGATCAAGGGCTGGGGTCTTACGACCAGCTCCTTGGTTTAAAATTGTTTCGTGATGTGTGTGGGATTCGTTTTATCCAACAAAATGAAACTAGCATACATGACTTTTCCTAATGCAATGCAAGATTAAATGAAAACAATTAACGAAACAGAAATAGAAACAGAAAAATTTAACAGAGATCATGAAAATCCCTACCTCTTCTTTGCCTGCTCCTGTTGTCTCTGAATTTCTGCTTCGAAAATCCGTAGACAGAATTCGTCCCTCTGGGAGACGAATTGCAGAACATAATTCGTCCCTCCCGGAGACGAATTTGAATTCGTCTCAGGGTCAGACGAATTCCAGAAAAGGATTCGTCCCTGTCAGAGACGAATAGCAGTCTGCAACAAAAAAAGATGTACCTGTCAAGCACAAACACAAAAATTTAATTAGTTTCTGTGATTTCAAAAACCAGGGAACAGGGTCCCACCGTGATCGCCACTGAAAGCACGAGATTCCGGTCAAAGGAAACACCAAGTGCGATTGCATTCAAAATTAAGCACGCTTAAGTCCTAGAAATGTAAATTGCATGAAACGGAAAAGAGACATATTGGAAGAGACGCAATCAGATAAAGAAAACATAGCCCTTTCATTAATTTCCTTCGATCTCTGTTACAATAATGCCTCCTCCCTTTTCAGGGGCTAGGAGCGCAAATAGGGTTTGATTACAATCGCTGAATGATTCCTCCTTCCGCGTGCCCACGATTGCAATGGGCGGGCCAAGATGATGCCGCCGCCGATGTCGATGAGTTCTTCGCCTCTCGCTCGCTTCTCCTGCGAACAAAGAAATGATCAAGACGTTAGTAGCACCCGCTGCAAATGAAAAGCATTCTCTCTCTAAAACTAACAAAATATGCATACGAATATTTGCCTGAAATAGTGAAAACAGTGAATCCAAATTGCTTCAAAACCTGACAGAAGGTAAGAAAAGTTACCATAAGGCCACTGCCACTGAGGCAGCTGGCCAATCCACCTTAAACTGGAATTCGTCCCTGGGCAGGACGAATTCTGACTGTAATTCGTCCCTGGGTGGGACGAATTCTTCTGAGTAGGAGAAACCGACCTGCTGCTGCTCCAATGTCGGATCCCGGGACCTGCAAAACTCCCGCAAATAGGGGGGTTAGGTAATTGGGGCCATTTTGGGACGACCCAGATGGTCGGATTTTCCCAATTTGGCCTCCACCCTCGGGAATTTGACCTTGACACCTGCAAGTTAGCGAAACGACAAAGCAATACAAAACACCCTAAACTCTGACCAAAAGCTACAAAATTGCAATTATAGACTAATCGGACCTAGTAAACACATAATGCAATCTAAAAAATAATCTAAAGTGCTCAAAAACTAAAATTAGGACTTGGGAGGTGCGGGGGTGCCCAAGTGGGCCTCCCACCGTTGGCCCTCGATTTTGGAGCCAATCCACCAAGGATGGGCCCAAAACCTTTTAGGATTGGGGGGTCGGCGAATTGGTAGGTTCAGATGTCCATGCGTCGGATTTGAGTAAGGTTCGAGCTTCCAAAGGCCACCCAACAACCTCCCTTGCAAAAGAGATTGGTGGATGTAGGAAGGTGAACAAAGGGGGATGCAAGTGAGTCTTCAATTCGGCAAGCACTTCGTTGCTTGAACACTCCTTCAACTCTGTATATTTTGGGTGAGAAAAGTCCCACCTTTTATAGACCCAAGGGGTCTCTTTTGGGAGGGAAGCACAAAAGCCAAGTGTTGGCCATAGGCGCCATGTGGCGCTCTTGTCTTCCCATGAGGGAGGGGAGTCCTCCATTGACTTGAACTTTGATAAATGCTTTTTGTAACGGTCCTCTAACGGCCCCTCTGTCCACTTACACATGCGTGCAAGGTAGGAGCCCTTAACTGACTGTTTTGGGCTGCCACTTGGCACCATTTGCCTTTTTGCCCGTTAAGCTTAGAATTCGTCCCACCCAGGGACGGATTCAGAATTCGTCCTGGGGTGGGACGGATTCTATTTTGAATTCGTCCCCGGGTGAGACGAATACCGGGAAAAGTGTCCAAGTGTGCCAAATTGCTTCTTGACCTTACAAAATTGCTATGAAAGTGGTTAAGACCACTGTTTAACCTCTGAGGGCTGCCCCTGGGGCTGTGTTTGTCAAAGCGATCAGTGTTTGCAGTCACATAATCGGATTGGTGCTGTTTTGGTGTCTACACTATTCATAGGTTACAACATCTACCAACCTGATATAATACATCCTTATAAAGTTATAAGATAGTAGGTCAATTCAAACCAATCTAAAAATTACATAACTGATTCTAGCAAATCTTTCAACATAATTTTCATTATATATGGCATAATAAAGTCCTCTTTACACATAGAGTCTATATTGAATACTTTATAGATCCATGCTTTCGCACTCAACCGAACACCTAACTAATTTCATCGATGATTCCAAAGCATACTATTATAATGTACATAACAAACTCAACTTGGAGTTCAAGTGACACTCCAACATCTTTGACGTCCACAATAATAGAAGGTAGTTCACTTAACTTCTTCATATTCCATACGCACTAGATGATCATTGATTTTAGCACCTTTTTTAACCACCAAGAATAATTGCCTTGTGATGGGATCAGAAATGGCACCATGATCTATGGCATTGTATTTATCATTCATCCAAATTATTTCCATGACTTTATCTCACAATACAGTGAAAACCAAACAAATTTCTCTAGTAATCAGGCATATTTTTCCCCACTAATTATTTTCTAATAGATAATTCAAGATTAAGTAGAAACAAAAGTGTTACATAACACATAATACATTTTAGTCTATGTATTTATTTTCAAAAAAGTCACATGGAAAACAAAGGTACAACATCGAGAAAACTCACACACAATAGTTTTCAAAGTTATCCACTAACCTCTTTTTTTGGCAACATATGATATCAAAAAGGTTCATTTCATTCAAAAATATCAAAATATTTTCAACTTCCAGAAAGCTTTCATCCTTTCATTCATTTTACAACTATTCCAATTACCAAATTGATCAAGCATTCACAATACCGACCAATGCATTCCTACTAAGTTGTTCTACTTTTATGATATATCATAGCAAAAACATTAGTCATTTCTAGTAGAAAATAACACTTAATATAATTCAACATAGTCATTCATTCTCATATTTAAACTTCTCTAATAAAGCTTCAACACATCATTACTTCGAAGTAGTCATTTCAATGTAAACACAGGCAATGTCTACAACCCAAAAAGAGCTTTTCTATAGAGCCATCGAAAAACAACAAAAATTATTACTAATTTTTATCTAAGATTTTATAATATTCCAAATGAAAAGCAAGCAAGTTTTTCCCATATAATAGACATAAAATAAATAGATATTCTTTCATTGCAAGGAATGCATTTTATAAAAAAATATTCTATCTTTATTTCATTTTTGTAGCATTAAATCAAATCCAATCTAGACAATAAGTTTATTGAATTACCTAATTTTGTCAGTGTCTTCCTCCAACTAGTATTGTTCCAAGGTAAAAAATATCCCTCCTTACGTACATCTACCCCTCTGTTTCTTCTCCCTTAATTTCCAAAAACAAAAAACATTCCTTTTTTCCCTTGCTCCTCTCTCTCTAAAATTAAAAAACACTTTGTCATTACTCTTCTTTCCTGTTTGATGGTTAGTATTATGGTAGATAGTTACTCCCCTCCACAACTTTCCTCCCACCCACTCACTCCAAGCATGAAGAAGAAGATTCTAGTCAATTTCATGGTGACTTCAATCAATGGTCCACTACCAACATGGTTTCTTATCTAAAATTAATAATTCCCTAAATTCCAATTTATTAACCAAACATCCAAAAATAATAGAAATAATAATAATAACACAAAATCTATTTTCATTAATTTTATTTGTAAATTTAGTGTTCCTTCTTTTTCATTCACAACAACACAAAGAAATAGCTTCCATTATTTTAATGCTTTCATTTAAACTAAAATTCCTTCATAAAGCAATTATCATACAACTGCAAATCCAAAGCAACTTAGTATTTATTTTCTTATGCAAATCATGCTATGCATATTTATTAAAGGAGAATATATTCATGTTTCTCTCTTTCTTTCTTTTTCAAAATTACTCATCACATCATTTTACTCAAAGCAATCCTATTCTTAGTGGTTATTTCCTTCTTCCACCTACAAGAACCTGTCCTTGCACATGTACCAATTCTATTAGCAGTATCACATTCTACCAACTAAAGTGTTTTTGTAGAAATTGCACATGAAATAATCAATCATTTCAATGATAAGAAACATCATATTTCCCATAAATTATCTCTATCTATGCATCTAGTCAAGGAATATCCAAGCATTCCATTCAATAAAACACACAACAAAATGTGAATCCATCAAAATAAAAAGTCTGCCAAGGGAGGAACATGACACATATTTTCCATGCTCAAACAAAATTCTTACTCGTTATATTACCATTTGATGCAAATGAGGGAGAGGGAGTCAACTTAATAACAACCTCCCCTTGTAAACAAAAAATCTCCATACAAATACACACACAAAACTAGTAAATAAAACCAATACATTTGTAGTTATTACTATAAACGTTACAACAAAAACCTTATACTTTCCTTCCTGGCCTTGCAAAATCCTTTTTGGTCATATTATTTCCTTCTCAAATCCCTTATGAATATTTTGTTGATCCTTTGTCAACTCCTTATAGATCATTGTCATCCCTTTGCTAACTCCTTATAGGCCTACCTAGTCA
Organism: Wollemia nobilis; assembly: GCA_028583015.1. Classification (NCBI taxonomy): domain Eukaryota; kingdom Viridiplantae; phylum Streptophyta; class Pinopsida; order Araucariales; family Araucariaceae; genus Wollemia; species Wollemia nobilis. The sequence continues at coordinate 2,974,720 of JAQPPZ010017059.1, forward strand.
TAGAATTAGAATCAACATCTCTAGTTATATCTTTACATAATGAGAAAAAACTAGAAAATATTGTAATCCACGCCCCTCCTCTTCCCTTGGCAGCTAAAAAATCCCATGCAATTTTAATTATTTTTCTTTCCAAAATCCTCTACATCATAAAATCTATCTAATGCTCCTTGAATGATACACTACTCTCCTATAAGGACCTAGAAAATAGTTGAAATCAATGTTCAACATAATATTTATGATAACTATAGTTTACATCTTTCTTAATATATTATTGTCATCAAAAATCTATAGGTTATGAATGTGTTGCTTTCAATGCCTACAAGATAAATAAGTACAAATTAATTTTAGATCAAAAAAATTGTAATATATTTATATTTCTCTTTTCACTACAAATGTTGATTTTCTATAAAAATAAATTATGGATAGAATTATTTTTGGAGTGTTTCTTTTGACAGTAAAAATTGCATATACAAAATGAATATGTTTGATATTTTTATGAAACCTTACAATAAATTGCTTTACTAGTAAATCAAACCACAAAGTCAAATTTCTTTAACACACTACCATAAGCTATTTCATAAGTCTTGTTTTAACATAATTTTACCTTTTTAAATGTTCATATATATCATCATGTTTGCTATACACAAACTTTCTCAAATCACCACACTTATCATAACTACTCGAATAATAAGAAATATTATAAAAACACTCAAATTTATCTTTTTCACAAAGAAAATAACTTAAACTACTTTCTCATTTAGGTATAGAAATAAGAGTATTCATGCACTATTAAATTAAGGATACATTATTTAGTATAAGTTGAAGTGCATATGATGTTGACAATAACGTGTCTTCCAAAATTTATTTGTTATATATACATTGGCTTCAATGATTTAGAGGTCATATAGGATATCATAAATTTTAAATATCTTTTTTAAAATCCTAATATATATTAATGAATGATTATAATCAACATAATGTTTATATATAATATTAGTTATTACTAGGGATCACTTGATTTTAACAAATTGTTTTGCATTTCTAATGATTGACTATGTATATTATGGAACTACTCAACTTTTTTTATTTCATTTGATACTTTATTCATATAAGGAAGAAACCAAAGACTAAATTTATGGGATCCTTTTTTTCTTATCTAATCACTTCTCTTAACCTTGTATATATCAAGGATTGATTAATATTGAGTATCTTAGTGATTTATTGAACCATCTCATACTATTTCATCCTACTCAAACTTGCACTCTCAATATCCAAACTTATATTCCATCTTTCATGATCTAATAGGTGTCATTAATAAAAGCACAAACAATACATTTTGATTTCTACATTCTATGTGCTACATTTCTAGTATCAACTCCTAACATCTAAAAAAAATTATTACTTTTTTTTTATTAGTATTACAATCTAAGGAATTGATCTTGTTTTACCTAAGGGTTATTTAAAAAAACTTATTATATTTTTTTTCCCATATGTTGATAGGATATGTAAATAAGATTTCTTCTACTAAGGAATATTATTCAATCTTATTAGATCAATTTATTGAAGTATTTTATTCAATTCAAAAACATCTACCTATTTAAATCTATGACCATAACATATCAAATAATAATATGGACATCCTAAGCATCTTTAATGTCTACAACCTAAACATCTTAATTATATCTAGCTTAAAAATTAAACATATTGGAAATATATAGCCTAAATATTATGACTATTAGTATGAACTATATAAGTTACTATTGTCCATTATTTTCTAAATTCAACCAATTTGTATAATTAGTATCTTATTTTAGTCTTTTCTTTACAACTCTTTTAAGGTTTCTTTCATATCATATTGAAAGTAGCAAATTATTATTCCCTCTTTGCTTATTTTATTGTTCTTCATTATTCACTTATACAATGAATAGTTCACATAAATATTACACTACAATATTTTCAACTAGGAATATATATAAATTAGTATGAAATCAATAGAATGAACCAAGCCCCTTTAAAGTAACATTTAGAAAATACAAATTTTATAAGTTAATCAATTTCAAGTATTTGGCAAATTATATATATGTGTGTGTGTGTGTGTGTGTGTGTGTGTGTGTGTGTGTGTGTGTGTGTGTGTGTGTGATGGGTATATAATATGCCAAAATCACCCATGACTCACACCTAGATTGCCCCCTTCGACACACTCAAGGATCATGCCTAAAACAACACAAACACAAACAACACAAACAAACAAAAACACATAAAAACAACAACAAAAATAAATAATGAAAACTCAAAAACAACAAACAAAAAAAACAAAACTATACAAAAACATAAAATGTAAAACACAAAAAATAAAAATAAAAACACAAAAATAAAAACAAAAAAAAAACAATACAAAAAACACAAAAACAACCAAAAACAACACTAAAGTAAAACACAAAAAAATAACATAAACACAAGCACACACTGAAAAAATAAATTTATGGAAAAAATAAATTACATCTATGACATTTCTAGGCCAATAGGCCTTTTAACCAAGAATCAACACAATAAACATAAGAATTATCTTTTTATGCTAGGGAACTAAAATACCCTGATTGAACCAAAGATAAGCTAATACAAAGGCAAAATAAACTAGGTAATTTTAGTATAGGATCCATTCAAAGAAAGGATAGATAAAAGAGTATCCCTATTTTATGAAGCCCACCATATAGAAGGGTGGTCATAGCAAGTAAGATCACCTTTGCCCAATTCCCAATTAGCTAAAGTATAGCAATCCTATTCTATTATCTAGCCACATTATTGTATTCAACTTTGAAAAAGCCCATGTAAATTGATTGAATATTCATAACAATTCTTTTATTCTCCAATAAACCTTATGATTCTTAGGAGTATTCAACAAATTAATCATGACATGGGAGTCAGATTCAATCAAACCTTAGCAGCCTCATGAAGGCCTTTGAGGATACCATAGACATTGGAAAGAATACCCAAATTATTAGAAAAAGTGAAAACTAGAGAACCATCTAAAAGTTTGTGAATTCCTCCTACATTGCTTTTTCTAGGGTTCCTTCTAGAGGCTCCATCTGTATTAACTTTTCTAAAATTCTTAGGAGGAGAATGCTAATATCTTATCCTATCCATATTTTGATTACTCTCATTCCCTTTAAGTTGGTTACAAATAGTAGAGCGAATCTTCAATATTTTCATAACTTGATCCCATAATTGGTGGGAGTATTGGGGGTGTTTAAGGTGTTTTTGAACAAATTCAACTATTTTGGCAATGGTATTTTGCCAAGTATAGTGAATATCCTTCCTTTCTTGTTTGAAAATATGATTGTTTATTTCCTTCCAAATATTCCAAGGAAGGATGGTTGTTCCCAACCAAAATAATTACCTAAAAAAATAATCAACAACCTCCTTTTTAGGCCAATCCATCCACAACTTCTCAAGAGTAGAAAAATTGGAGTATTGTAAATTGATTAAGATAGTCATTCACCTCCATAACTCAAAGTCTAAGGGACACTCAATAAAATTATGGATTAGAGTTTCCATATTATTTCCACACACTTGACATCTAAATGAGCCATGAAAGCCACATTTTATAAGTTACTCACCTATAATGCAATAAAAGCCAAATAAAACACCTCACCTTAGGCCAAAATATTTGAGCCCACAACTATGTAAATATGTCATAGAACTTGTTGGGATTATTATGGCATAAGTTCAAATAACCTTGAGAAACAATATACTCACCCTTAGTAGCATTGTTCCATCCAAAATAGTTCTTATCATGGGACTAAGAGAGATTTCATATGAAGGGTGTTTTGGATATCTTTACTTTGCATTTCTAGAATTTGAATAGGTCAATCCTCAATAGGTATCCAATATCTTCCTGAAGAACATAGGATTGTACTGAGAGAGGGGTGTGAATAGTATAAGATCAACTTTTACTTTTCTTTCCCAAACAATATTATCCAATATTATCAATGGAAATATCAATAGCAGTAATAAAAGCAATACACAAATCATCACACACATGAGAGACACAAATTTAATGTGGTTCACTCAATGTGGGTTACATCCATAGAGAAAATATTTCTTCTAAAATTTCTAAACAAATATCTTGGGAATAAATTCCCTATTACAATATTTATGGACCTCTGTCCAAAGGAGACACCAATTTCCTATGCTTAGATTTATGGATCTCTCTCCACATGAGAAATCTATCCCCTTTTATTGGTTTTTTGATCTCTCTCCATAGGAGAACTCTATCCTCTATGCTCTGGTTTGTGGATCTCTCTCCACAGGAGAACTCTTTCTCCTTTGCTCTGGTTTGTGGATATCTATCCATAGGAGAACTCTTTCCCCTTTTCTCTGGTTCATGGATCTCTCTCCATAGGATAACTCTTTACCCTTTGCTTCGGTTCATGGATCTCTCTCCATAGGATACCTCTATCCCCATTGCTTTGGTTTATGGACCTCTATCCACTGGAGAACTCTATCCTCTATGATATAATCACATCCAAAGTTTACTCTCAACTCTGTCTTAAATATACACCAAACCCTATCAAAATTCGAGCAAAAATTTGATCTAACTCTACTCAAATATACCCCGATCCTTAACACAAAGCTTGATAAAATTAGCAACTTAACTTATTCTCTAATATTTCTCAAATTTATCTCAATTTTGTTTCAATTCTTCATAAGACTTGCTCAAATCTACCTTCAAGCCTTCTCAAAAGTCTTACTCAAATATACCTTCAATCCTTATAAAAATACTTGCTCAAATCTACCTCAAAACTGCCCCAAGTATTCTCAACAAGACTTGCTCAAATCTGCCTCAAATGTACCCCAAGTCTTCTCAACAAGACTTTCTCAAATTTGCCTCAAATCCACCCCGAGTCTTCTCAACAAGACTTGCTCAAATATACCTCAAAGCTTCCCCAAGTTTTCTTAACAAGACTTGCTCAAATATACCTCAAATCTACTCACTAAACCTGCTCAAATATTTTCAAATCTTGCATACAAACAAATGCTTATATAATTTTTAGAAATGCTTTCTTAAAATAGATATATTCTACTTAGAATTTTTTTCACCTTTGTAAAAAATAGAGAATTATATGCACTATCAAAATCCTAATATGTTCTTCACATTCACAAATATTGCATTCCACTAATCCAATCTCTATCTCTTGCAAAATCCATTTCAAATCAAATCAAAATAATGTATAACTTGCTTCAAAAAACTGATCTATCTTTATTACAAATTTTCTCTCAAACATCAACCTCAATAATGCACAAATTACCCTCACAAATTTGATCTCAAACACTTTAACTATTGCTTTCAATATCTCTCACCCAATGCTCAAAAGGGTTCACAATGATTCACTAAATTGTCTTCAAACCTAGTACAAGTAGTTCAAAGTTTCTAGCACAAATGTCTCAATATCTTTCAATAATGGAAGATAATTTATTTCATAAACCCTAGCTCAAATATTTTCAACAATGCTTACCAAACAACCCTTTTTTTCTCCACCTTATGTTTCAAAAATATTTACTCAACAAAACACCTTAAATAAGGAATGATGTGCCCATACCTCTTATTTTTCTCTTATGGAGATATGTCTTCAAAAACCTATCTCAATATGTCTTTCTTATGCCACTTTCAAGTGTTAGTTACCACAACACTTTTCAAACCAACCAACCATAACATTTTCCCTCAAAAATTTCTCATAAAAATATATAATATTTTGACCATCACCAAGCCCTCTTAATATTTCTCTTTTATCAAAAATTACACACAAAAATTTAAACCATAACAATACCTTATCACTCCTACTTATAACATCCACTTATAATGCAATATCACAATTTAATACCCTATGCCATACATCAATTTATTTTCAAACACCTTATTTCTCCTTTATTTAAAAATATATTTCAACTCTATACAACATATCCTGATTCTAACATATCATCATGTTTTAAAAACATATAATTTTAAACCATTGCCCTTATATCTCCCTAAACTATATAATAAGCACTTTTAATTACCAAAAATAAAAACCTTATGCCTCCCTCATTAAGTGCTAATCAAACCTCAAAATTCAAACAAAATTTTTGCCCTTTCTTGTGTCTGCCACTACTGCCACCAAGATTCGAACACTAGACCTCATGGTGCTCACACTCTAGTGTGAGCTAGAGTGCCAATTGGGCTGGCCCCACAACTGGAACAAAATGTGCACCAAGAAACCTTTATGCCTTCCTATCCATCCAAAGAAAATTGTAAAACTCTATTACCATAGAGATTCAAAATTGTGACCAATCCTCTACCACACCTTATGCAGGACTTGCCTGTCGCTTGGGATACCAGCCCTAGCTGAAACCAAAATTTGTGATTTTCCATATATTCAACATATCTTTCTAGAAAATCATGCACTGTATATTCCTTTGTTCTTTTCCTTCAATGAATGGCTCTGCTCTCCATGAAATCGATTAAAATAAATGCACTCAACCTTAGGCTTTGATTCACTATCTTATCTTCAAACCTATTACAAGTAGTTCACACACTTGACATCTAAATAGGCCATGAAAGCCACATTTCATAAGTTGCTCATCTATGATGCAATAATATCCAAATAAAACACCTTACCTTATGCCAAAGTGTTTCTCAGTTTCTTTTTTGTGCATTGTTTCCTTTCTTTGTGAAGCTTCTATAAGTCTTAATTTCTTCTTATCTTCCTTTGAAACTTCCTCTTCTTTTGAGCTTGAGCTTGACCCTTCTTGTTTCCCTTGTCCTTGTTCAAAACCAAGTCTTGTTTTGATATATGAAGATCTTTGTGCATAGATAATTTTATCCAATGTCTTTGAACTTTTCCCAAACTTTTGTAGCTTGTCCTTAGAATATGTCACTTCCATTCTTAGTGAAACTACTACATGTTCTAATCTTTCACATTCTAGCTCTTTTACCTCTAAATTTTAAACCATGACCTCTTTAACTCTCTTTTCCTTAAATTTTGAGTTTGTTAGGTCTTGTAGAAGCTTTTCCTTTTCTTCCTCATGTTCTTGAACTTGATCCTTTAGTCTCAAATTATGCTTTCTAACATTTTTGAGCAACAATAATTTTTGTTTCTAGATCAACTGTGCCTTCCTCTTAATTTTCTGAATCTTTTTCTACTTCTTGGTCTCCAAGAGCATCTTATTCCTCTTCTATTAATAAAAATAGAATCTCTAATTCTTCACTATTTGAGATTATTTCATCACTATCAATTGAAGCCTTGCTTGCCTTGTTTACATAGAAACTCTTATTGTGCCTTTGAAAGAACTTATTTTCATGCTTGCTTTGACCATACCTATTTTTCTTTTCATGCCTAGATTTTCCTTCTTCCCTTTTCTTATGATCCTGTTTCTCTTCACTGCTACTACTTTCGGCTTCTGGACAATTAGATGCATAGTGACCAAAATTACCACAATTAAAATATTTCATAGTCTTCATACCTTTATGATTTCTTGAGTCCTTGTTTATTTTCACATAGTTAGCTTCTTCATCACTGCTTGACTCATCACTTGATTGTGATTTCTTATCTTTTGTATTCTTTGAAGCTTTGAAAGATACATCTCTCTTGGAGTTGGGATCCTTTACTATTCTCATCTCATAAGCTATGATAATTCCATGTAACTCATCCATAGTCAACTGATCAATATCTGTCATCTCTTCTATAGCTGAAACCTTTCCATCATACCTCATAAGGAGTGATATTAGTACTTTCTGAGCAACATTTGAGTCTTCAATTTAAAATCCAAGTCCACACATGGTACTAACAACCTCATACATTAAGTATGTATGTAGAAATATAGTTCTCATCTTCCATATTCAAATATTCAAACCTTTTATTGTGGTTTTGTAGTTTTTCAATTTTGACCTTTTTATCCACTTCATATGTTTGCTTCAATTTATCCCATATCTCTTTTTTATGATTTGCATTGCATAACTTTCACAAATTTTGCTTCACATAATCCACTTAAGATTCCATTCATAGCCTTAGAATTATTCACATGTAATAACTTACCATATTTATCTATGGGAGGAGTAGTTGTAGGTGTGAATCCATCCTCAATTGATTGACATGCCTCATATCCTTGTGCCATCAAGTAAGTATTCATTCTTATACTCCAAAAATCATAATTATTATCATTGAACAATGGTACCTTATTTTATTAGGATCCATTTTGAGATGCCATATGTGTTCCTATAATACATTCCTTCAAGTTGTTAGAATTTTTTTGAAGGAACCCACTCGGATAAAAATTGAAGAACACATGCTTATACTGAGATGGAAGGTGAACAGTATAAGATCAAATTTTACTTTTCTTTCCCAAATAATATTATCTAATATTATCAATGACAATGTCAATAGCAGTAATCAAAGAAATGCACAAATCATCACACACATGAGAGACACAAATTTAATGTGGTTCACCCAATGTGGGTTACATCCATAGAGAAAATATTTATTTTAAATTTTCTCAACAAATATCTTGAGAATAAATTCCCTATTACAATGTTTATGGACCTCTGTCCAAAGGAGACACCAATCCCCTATGCTGTGATTTGTAGATCTCTCTCCACAGGAGAACTCTATCCCCTTTTCTCTAGTTCATGGATATCCCTCCATAGGAGAACTCTATCCCCTCTACTTTGGTTCATGGATATATTTCCATAGGAGAACTCTTTCCCCTTTAATTTGATTCATGGATATCTCTCCATAGGATAAATCTTTCCCCTTTGTTGTGGTTCATGGATATATCTTCATAGTAGAACTCTTTTCCCTTTGCTCTGGTTTATGGATATCTCTCCATAGGAGACCTTTGTCCCCACTCCACTGGTTGATGGACCTCTATCCACTAGATAACTCTATCCTCTATTATTTTATCACCTCCAAAGTCTTATCTCAAATATATCTCAAATATACACCAAATCCTATCACAAGTCTAGCACAAATCTGCTCTAACACTACTTAAATCTTCCCCAAGCCTTAACACAAATCTTGATCTAATTAGACACCAAAGTTTCTCTCTAATATGTCTCAAATCTATCTCAATGCTATTTCAAGTCTTCACAAGAATTTTAAAATCTACCTTCAAGCCTTCTCAAAAGTCTTACTCAAATCTACCTTCAAGCCTTCTGAAAAGACTTGCTCAAATCTACCTTCAAGCCTTCTCAAAAGACTTGCTCAAATCTACCTTCAAGCCTTCTCAAAAGACTTACTCAAATATACCTTCAAGCCTTCTCAAAAGACTTGCTCAAATCTACCTTAAAACTACCCCAAGTCTTCTCAACAAGACTTGCTCAAATCTACCTCAAAGTTGCTCCAAGTATTCTCAACAAGACTTTATTAAATCTACCTCAAAGTTGCCCTAAGTCTTCTCAAAAAGACTTGCTCAAATCTACCTCAAATTTACCTCGTGTCTTCTCAACAAGACTTTCTCAAATCTACCTCAAATCTGCTCACTAAACCTTCTCAAATATTTCCAAATCTTACATACAATCAAATGCTTGTATATTTTTCAGAAACACTTTCTTCAAACAGATATATTCTACTCAAAATTTGTTTCACCTCTGGAATATATAGATAATGTTATGGACTATAAAAATACCAATATTTTCTTCACATTCATAAATATTACATTCCACTAATTCAATCTCTATCTCTTGCAATATCCCTTTCAAATCAAATCAAAACAATTCATAAATTGCTTCACAAAACTGATCTATCTTTCTTGCAAATTTACTCTCAAACATAAACCTCAGTAATGCAACAATTTCCCTCACAATATTAATCTCAAACACTTTCACAATTAAATTCAATGTCTCTCAACCAATGCTTAAAAGGTTTCACAATGATTCACTAACTTGTCTTCAAACCTAGTACAAGTAGTTCATACACTTGACATATAAACAGGACATAAAAACCACATTTCATAAGTTACTCACCTGTTATACAATAAAAACCAAATAAAACACCTCACCTTAGGCCAAATTTTTTGATCCCACAACTATGTAAATATGTCATCGAACTAGTTGGTATTATTGTGGCATAAGGTCAAATAACCTTGAGAAACAATATACTCACCCTTAGTAGCATTGTTCCATCCAAAATAGTTCTTATCATGGGACTAAGAGAGATCTCATATGAAAGGTGTGTTGGATATATTTACTTTACCTTTCTATAATTTTAATAGGCCAATCCTCAAAAGGTTCCAATATCTACCTGAAGAACACAAACTTATACTAAGAGGGGGGTGAATAGTATAATATCAACTTTTACTTTTCTTTCCCAAACAATATTATCTAATATTATCAATGGTAATATCAATAGCAATAATCAAATCAATGCACAAATCATCACACACATGAGAGACACAAATTTAATTTGGTTCACCCAATAAGGGTTACATCCATGGAGAAAATATTTATTCTAAATTTTTGTTAACAAATCTCTTGGGAATCAATTCCCTATTACAATATTTATGGACCTCTGTCCAAAGGAGACACCAATACCCTATGCTCTGATTTGTAGATCTCTCTCCACAGGAGAACTCTATCCCCTTTACTTTTTTTGGTGGATCATTCTCCATAAGATAACTCTATCCCCTTTGCTCTGGTTCATGGATCTCTCTCTATACGAGAAATATTTTCCCTTTGATCTGGTTCATGGATCTCTCTCCATAGGATAACCCTTTCCTCTTTGTTCTAGTTCGTGGATCTCTCTCCATAGTAGAAATCTTTCCCCTTTGCTCTGGTTCATGGATATCTCTCCATAGGATACCTCTATCTCCACTACAGTGGCTTATGGACCTCTATCCACTGGAGAACTCTGTCCTCTCTACTCTAATCACCTCCAAATTTTACTCTCAACTTTATCTCAAATCTACACAAAACCCTATCACAAGTATAGCATAAATTTGCTCTAACTATGCTTAAATCTATCCCAAGCCTTAAAAAAAATATTTATCAAATCATAAACCAAACTTGTGTGCCCTCACACACCCTCCAACAATAGTCTTTATTGAAAGCACGAGGATACGGAAACAAAAAGGAAAAGCCAAGATGCGATGCAAACGAAACAAAAGATAACGCTAAATCCTATGAATTGAAAGTGCATGAAAGGAAAGAGGCATAAACGAATCGAAACCAAATAGAAAGCCAATATGGAAGACAACCCTTTTTATTAATATGCTTCAGAACTCGGTTACAATTCGCCTCCTCCATTTTTAGGGGCTAGGAGCGTTAAATGTGTTCTTGTCACATCAATGGATGCCATTCCTTCTTTCGCGTGCCCACATGTAAAGTGGGCGGACCAAATGTCACCGCAACTTGCGTTGATGAGTCTTGACTCCTTGCTGCTCCTCTGATGTTGAGACCCTACGTTCAAGGAAATAAGAAATAGTCAGTAGCACCTGTAGATAAAATGAAACATGCAATCCCCACGCCTTCAATTAGTACATGCAAAATATAAATAAAATGATAACTGAAATAGATCCAAATGAACTAAAAACTTGATAGGGGCATCAAAACATCACAAGGAAGGCACTGCAAATGGAACAGTAAAAAAATTCACCACAGATTCGTATTCGCTCCGGGGTGGGACGAATAGACCTACAACAAAGCGTCAAAAAGCACTGTCCCAAATGTCACATCCGGGAAGCTCCAAATCACCTACAAAGTTGGGGGTTAGCTAAATGGGGGTATTTTGGGAAGACCCAGAAGGTCAGATTTTCCCAATTTGGCCTCTATCACCAGGAATTTGATGATGCTACCTGCATGTTAGTAAAGGCGGGAAATGATAAAAACATGATAAAAAATGCTCAAAACGATGTGAAATTTGAATGACAACCTATCTAAGCAGCATAGAATCAGATGCAAAAATAATAGAAAGGAAATCTACCACAGATTTCTAATCGCTCCAGGGCGGGGCGATTAGAACTGCAGCAGTGTGGGGGGCGCCCGGGGGCAGGACGCCCATCGTTTGGGGCCCGATTTTGGCACCAATCCACTTGGGATGGGTCCAAAACCTCTTGTGGGGTGTTGTCAAAAAATTTGGTAGGATGTTGTGGCCAAATGTCGGGTTTTGGTTCCGGATTTGCGCTTCCAATAACCACCCTATGACCTCCCTTCCAAAAGAGATCAAGGATGTGAAAGGCACAAATCAAAAGGTGTGTGTGGATGTAAAACGACAGCACTTCATTGCTCAAAATGCTCCTTCCTCTCTATATCTTGTGGTGAGAAAACTCACCAATTTATAGACCTGGAGGTCTCTTGTGATTGAGCATGCAGAGGCGCCACTTGGCAATCATGCCTTCCCAGGGGGAGAAGATTCCTCCCTGATTAGGGGCTCCATGACTGCCCTGTAATCGCCTCTAACGCTCAAAAATGCTCACTCACACTCCCATGCAATGAAGGAAGAGTTAAGTGGTGGATCTGAGCTGCCATTTGTCAAGATTTGACTTTTTTCCCATCAAACCTGCTATTCGCCCCACCCTGGAGCGAATACTGCTAATCGTCCCTGGGTGGGACGAATACCAGTTTGTAATCGTCCCTGGGTGGAACGAGTAGAGAGCAGAGTGCCTGAAAGGTGCCAAATTGACCTCTGACCTTCCAAAACTATTGTGAGAGTGGTTAGGACCATTGTTTAACCTCTGGGGGCTGCCCTGGGGGATGTGTGTGTCAATGCGATCAGTGTTTGCAGTCACATAATCGGATTGGTGTCATTTTGGTGTCTACAGATGCCCCTTTTTGGGATGCGCTGTGCGTGGCACAGTGTTGAGAAAAAATAGATAACCAAAGCACTAATGATTAGGGTTTCTCAGTAACCTAACCAAATTTTGATGCCCCAAGTATGGAAAGGGCATGCATTCTTGAATCCTTGCTTCTGACGAGCGAAGGAACTCAATTCAAGTGTTAACCTTTTTCGGTGAGGTGTTACTTGATCTTGGACATTGATCAGTCATGAATAGGCAAAGGGCGCAACCTTTTGTCTGTGGGAACCTTGAGTTCATGATTCATGAATGCCAAGTGTTTGATCAGCTTGTGATTATTGCTTGTTTGCTGCCCCAAGCAGGGGCGTGATTGTCTTTGTCAATGATTCTTTGAATGCATGCCATTTCCATGATTGGGTGTGTATTTGTTGATTGGTGACTAAGTGTGACTACCCCCTCAAGCGACGAATCGATGAGGGAATGACCTACATGAGAAAAGCGATGAGTCGCTTGACCCAAGATGACTTGTGTAAGGGTGCCTTTAGATGTTTATCTTTGAATGTGTGTGCAGTTTTCCGACATTTAGACCTATTTTTGGTGGGTGTTAACCCTTTTTGTGATGCTTTTTGGAGCTGAAATTGTCAAAAATCCATCTTCCCGTGGAGCGGTCCGGCTATGGTAGCCTTCTTAGGGAATAGGATAGTGACAATTTGTGACCCCAATATCGATTTTGTATGCCAGTGAATGGCGGGCGCAAAGGCGCCTTTGTTCGGCAATTTTATTGCTATTTTTGGGTGGATTTTGACCCTTTTGGGACGTCGCTTGGGGATGAAATTCTCGGCAATCCGTCCTCCCATGGAGCGGTCCGGCTATGGTAGCCTTCTTAGGGAGTAGGATAGTGAGGATTTGTGACCCCGACGTTAGTTTTGCATGCCCAGAATGTCAAGTGCAAAAGCACTCTCATTGGACAATTTTATTGCTTGTTTTTGTGCATTTTGGTGCATTTTTTTGTTGTTTTTGAAATTTTTGCTCTGTAATCGTCCCTGGGTGGGATGAATACTAGGTTAGTAATCATCCCAGGGTGGAATGAGTGCTAACTAGAGCGCTCATCCCAGGGTGGAATGATTACAGGCCTAAAAGCCTATTTAAGGGCCAAAACTAGGGTTTGGGCTCATTTGCATTCAAATTTTTTGGCGATTTGGAGCTCTGAGGAGGAGGAGGTCGATTCTATGAAGCGAAGCGCTACCAAAATTTTTCTAGACATCATGAGTGCATGGACCGGGTCATCAAGTGGTGGAGCATGCGAGACCGGTGAGTGCACCTCCTTGTTTAATTAGCTCGCAATTATTTGGAATTGTTTATTTTACAATTTAAAATCGCAATTTGTTTTTCTTTTGTAGTTTGTTTCATGATTTTAAAAATGAAACCCTAGTTTAAATTTATTTTGAAAAGACGTAATTAAATTCTGAAATTTGTTTTCTATTTTAAACTAAGGTAAACCCTAGGTAAAAAAAAAAATTGTTATTTTTTGATGTTTTTGTTAAATTAAAACCCTAGGATAAACGCAAAACCCTAGCTTAGAGTTTTAGGTTAATTTTGTCAGTTTTAAAACTTAGCTAAAAAACCCTAGGTTTTAAAAAACTGTCATTTTAATTTTGTTTTGTTTGTAAATTTTTATCAGTTTAGACTAGGATTATAAACCCTAGGTTAACTTTTTTTTTTTTTATGCTGTAATAAAATTTTGTTTTTGTCAGGTAGACTAGGATAAACAACCCTAGGTTAACTATTTTTTTTTTTTTTTTTGTTTGTTTTTGTAGTTATTTGTCAGTGTAGACTAAGGGTAAACCCTAGGTTAACTAAAATTTGTTTTTGAATTTTTTGAATTGTGTTTATCAGTTTAAACGTAGAGTTAGAAACCCTAGGTACTGACAAACTATTTTTGATTTTTTTGAATGTTTTGAATTTTGTTGTTTTTTGTCTATTTTTAGTTGTACATTGTTTATGCATTGTTGTATATTCATGTTTGCTGTACAGTTTATCATGTTTTTTAATGTTTTTGTCTTGTTTTCTTTTGCAGATTGTGAAGAGCCGGTACCGTGTGCCTACGGTTTTCTCAGAAGCGTGGGAGGCACTGACTTTGGCTAACTGGGAGTGGCTTGATGCCCTTGGGCTCAAGCAGGTGACTCAGCTAGAGCCTGTGGTCGGGGATCGGGCCTATCTGATGGCCCTGATCAACTTGTGGGATCCCCGGACCAACACTTTCCATCTCCCAATAGGGGAGATGATAGTGACCTTGGAGGACGTTTATCAGATTCTACGGATTTTGATAGATGGACTACCGATCAGGACGACACTGCGGGATCAGCGGACAATAGTGCTGACACGCTGCTTTGGGCATGGGGAGGAGATGGGTGTGGATAGCCCAGTGGAGAGGGTAGAGGGTGACTGCCAGATTGGTGGCATTCTTGTACGGTGGTGGCTAGAGAGGGGCATGTTGGGAGTGAGGCATGCAGTGTTGATGGGCCTCATTTCCAACATGCTGCTACCCGACTCTTCGGGTGCGAGGTTCCCATGGAACCTATTGGAGGTGGTCTTTTGATTGGTGGATTGTCCGACGCATGAGCCCTTGATTATGAGGTGGGGGTAGACACTACTGGCACAACTCTATGATGAGCTGTATGAGGTCCATTGCTAGAGGCGGAAGGGGATTGGCTGTAGCTATCTGTTGCAGAGCTGGGCTTGGTAGCACATAGCGGTGGAGAGGCCGATGGGGTTGTCGTGGACTACTCGATCAGAGATGGTGGATAGAGATATAGGATATGCGGCTCTGTGGTGGCGGTCTGAGGAGCAGGGGCAGAGTCGATGGTGGGCAGGTGTCGTAGGGCACTATGTCGATGCCTTTGCTTGGCTTACTCTAGGGGAGGTATTCTGGCACCCATACCGAGACTGTCCGACTGGCCTGATTTTGGAGAGTGGCTCTAGTGGGTGCACAGGGGGAGATGGCTGATCGGGCAGCATGGGACCGAGTAGGAGTACTTCCCGTACGTCTGGGTGACATGATAGTTTGGGGTGCACCAGGGGTTGCCTGGTGAGCCCTTGATCTATCGACATCGGGGGGACGAGAGGACCTTGGCCTGGTCGATCATCGAGCCGCTAGGGGAGGAGGCAGATACAGTTATTGACGTGCCTGACGTGGATGATGTCGGGGTGACGGCTGAGTATGAGCAGTGGTGGACACTACGGCGATGGCGGGGAGAGGGGCCACTAGGAGGCGCAGAGGCAGCAGCAGCAGGTGGGGAGGGTGGAGAGGCACCAGGAGATGATTGGGGAGCTCCGTTGGAGGATGCGGACATGGTGGAGGTGGATGATGTGGGTGAGGATTTTGGGGTTCTGGATCAGCCGGAGATGCAGGACGTCCCGGAGCAGTGGGAGCCAGAGCAGGATGCTATTCTAGAGATGTCAATGCCTCAGGCAGTCTCGGAGGACACGGAGGTAGGGTTGTGCATTGAGAATGCATGATTGGTGGGGCTGCTCCAGAGGTGGGATGAGGAGCTCGGGGATGCACTGTGGGAGAGGGATCTCCTACGAACGTAGCTAGCAGAGTGGGAGAATGCATTTGCTATGTATCACCGATGGGAGGGGGATACAGATGTTGCATGGGAGAGGGATCTCCTACTATGCAGCTAGCAGAGAGGGAGAAGGCATTGTGCCACAATGAGAACTTGGCTATAGTATCGTCAGTGGGAGATGGACTTGGTGCGGCATCGATTGGAGCTGGAGGTAGAGATTATCCACCTCGATGGGTGGATCCCTATGTTTAGTGGAGGTGGATCATCGTGCCGCTCGAGAGGGAGTGATACGGAGCAGTCAGCATCCTCTCAGTGTAGGCGGCTGGATGAGGGGGGCTCTAGTAGGCATGATGCGGGGGCTAGCAGTAGCCACCCTGAGGGGTCCCATAGGACCCACACCATGGGGGTAGTTCCCGTCGCACCGATCCTACGTGATCATGGTGGCCGACGCCCTAGGCTTGGGGGTTTTTGAGCTTTTGCCTTTTTTGAGGTCAGAGGACCGATTTATTGTAGCCTATGGGCATTTTTGATGATATATATACAGATGAATTTATTTTATTTATACACATGTCATGATTTGATGTTATGCACAATGATTGTTGAATGTGTATGTATGCATGTTAATTTATGGTGATGGATGCATATGTTATGATGAATGCAAATGTTTCTAATTTTTATGATATGCAAATGGAATGGATGAATTGAATTTGTGATTTTTGGTGGTGGCACCATAGACTATTTAGAACTTATGGCTTTTTGTCCTAGGCGATTGTTGTGGTAAATGAATTTTTTATGTATACATGTTATTTTTTTGTATTTTTTGATGGTGATGCAAGGATGAAAGATATCACAGTTGGTTTAGAATGTAGTTAAGGTTTTCTGAGACTCAGATGTTTTAACTAACTAGCCACGACTGTACTTTTATCTTACAAGACTTTTGAACAAGGTATGAATCGGACTTGTCTTTGACCAAGTTATTTCACATCCCTGTGTGTGCAATTGAGTTCGTTTATGTGGTATTCGTCAGGATACCGCCAGTGTCAGATAGGCTGTCAACCAAACCTGTACTGAGGATCACCTAATTAGCTCCACTAACTCCTTTGTTGTATTTAGTCAGATTAATCTATGGTGCTATCTAGGATACCATAAGCTAGCTCATCCACATGCAAACATTGATCTGCACACAAGTTAATGTGACAGATATATCATCATGCGGGAGGTTTACCACTAGTGACCGATAGGCTATCCACCAAATCGGTACTGAGGTTTACCTCATGACCTTCTGAATGCTGAGAGTTCCAGGGATTCAAGTTCGACTCCCTTCTTTTCTTCAATTGTATTGGGATACTTGCTCTTTTGTAGTGATAAAAATCACTTGTTTATTTTTGTTTTTTCTTTTGAGCAAGGGATTTTGAATATTGAGTGATGAGAATCACTATTGTATGTGCTTTTTGATGTATGCACTTTGGTTGTGATGTCAAATTTTTTGGAGTTTTGACTTTTGCAAATTTTTGATGTTTTGCAACTTTTTGAGAACTTGGGATTCTTGGGGAATTGGGTAGGGAAGATGCTTGTCCTTTTGCCAACTCTCAACATTCTTGGGGTCATTCACATAGGGGGATGAGCAAGATAACCATTTCGCTTATGGTGACCTGGATTACTTTGCAGATTTCATCTTTCGTTCACACAACTTGGGAATTTTTTTATGTGTTTTAACTTGTGTTGGGATGCTACGTAACAAGGTGTGATCCAAGTAGAACTCTACCTTTGTAAAATCTATCTGAATTTGTACAGTATGTGGCTAGAAAGCTAATGACAACTGAATGACGAAAACTCTTGATACATTAGAAGACAACCGACTATGATATGGCAAAAAATATGTGAATGGCATTTATTTTTGATGGACTATTTATAGAATGGAGAAATGTGGAAAATGATGAATTTGCCGAATAATTACAGTCTATGGTGCCTTTGACCTTTATGACCACAAATATGTAATGTATGGATGTGATGCTTAATGCAGCTATTATTTTTGTGTTTTTGATGGATTTATTTTTGTGAGTATGAAGATGAGATGCAAAAAGAGCTCTTTATTGTTGTGATGATTTTGAGCATGCATGGAAATGAGATGCAAATTTTTGTTATTTTTGATGATTTTATTGTTTTTGAATTTTCTTATTTTTGACCAAGCGATTGTGGGAACCCTTGGAGCTTTTTGGTTTGACCAAAGGGATTATGGGTACCTTTGGGGTGTTTGGGATTTGACCAAGCGATTGTGGGAATCCTTGGAGCTTTTTGGTTTGACCAAAGGGATAATGGGCACCTTTGGGGCATTTTGGGGTTGACCAAGCGATTACGAGAATCCTTGGAGCTTTTTGGTTTGACCAAAGGTAATGCACCTTTGGAGCATTTTGGGTTGACCAAGATTAAACCTTGACTTTTTTACCTCTTTTTTACAAAATAAATCCTTGACTTTTGGGTGGGGTTTTGGGTTGACCAAGTGATTGCGGGAATCCTTGGAGCTTTTGGTTTGGGCTATGGCTCTTTTAAATATGGAATGGCCTCAAATGACTGATGTTCAAGGGTTCTAGTTCCTTGATTCCATCAAGAGAGGCTAGCCGGTATGTTCCAGGTCCTATTTTACTATCGATGACATAAGGACCTAACCAGTTTGCCATGAACTTGTCCCTTAGATGGGGCGGCAAGTTAGAATTTTGTTGGTTCTCTTTTAAGACTAAGTCACCAACCTGAAAGTCCCTCAGGTGAACCTTCATGTTGTATGCCTTCTTAAGTCGCTCTTGATAGATACGTAAATGCTCGAGAGCATTAACGCGTCGTTCATCGAGCAACGTAAGCTGGTCTAATCGGGCCTGTCGTGCAGTGTCATCATCGATGAACTCTTGCATTGATATGCGTAGGGAAGGAATTTCCAACTCGAGAGGCATGACAGCCTCGGAGCCATACACGAGCAAAAATGGAGTTGCCCCAGTGGGCATCCGAATGCTAGTGCGATAAGCCCATAGGGCAAGTGGGATCTGAATGTGCCAATCCTTATGACTATCTATGACTATCTTTTTGAGGATGGCAACTAGCATTTTGTTTGACGCCTCTGCTTGCCCATTTGCCTACGGATAATAGGGTGTCAAAAAACTATGCTGAATTTTGTACTTTGTGGTCAAAGCACGCACGTCTTTGTTCTTGAATGACGTCCCATTATCCGAGATTATCTTGGATGGAATACCAAAATGACATATGATATTATGTAAAATGAACTCCGAAATGCGGGTTCCAGTCGTAGAGGTAAGCGGAATTGCTTCCACCCATTTGGTGAAGTACTCTGTGGCCATTATGATAAACGTGTGATGGCTTGACGATGTAGGGGAGATCTTTTCGATTAGATCTAAGCCCCACTAAAAAAATGGCCAAGCCGATTGGATCGGCTGCAAGGCCTGAGAAGGTACGTGTGTCAAATTGGCATGGTGTTGACACTTCACGCACTTCCTTACATACGCGCAACAATCTCGCTCTAAATATGGCCAATAATAGCCCATGCAGAGAATGCACTTTGTGATGGCCATACCACTCGAAGTGGCCACCGCATGTACCATCGTGCGCTTGGGTGATCGCCCAAGTGGACTCCTGTTGGTCCAAGCAATGAAGGAGGATTCCTTCATAGCTCCGATGGTACAAAATGTCTCCTAACAAGACATGCTTTGCCACTTTCTATTTGAAATCATTTGGAACAGGGTGGGAGTCCTCCTTATGGGTGTATACCAATCTTGCTGATCGAAAACCTCGACAGTATGAACAACCAATCCCTCTTGAAGTTCATCCCTAGCAAAAGCTGAGTGGGAAAGAACTTGTAAGAATAGCGTTGTGTTGCTATTAAGGGGAGTAGGGGAGAACAAGGACCCCCAATTGGCATGATTCAGACAATCATGGATTCGAGAGAACTTGTCTGGGGATGGTTCAATCTGGATCAAGTGGATTCCTGGCGTTAAGTCAGAGCTTGCACGCTCCATCGCTGATTGCGATAGTGTTTTGACTTGAATGGTTGTCATATCACCAGAAATGTCTTACGGGATTAGTGACCCCAAGGAGGCCATAGTGTCCACAAAATGATTCGATGACCGAGGGAGTGCCTCGATGTCGTACCATTCAAGATTTGCCAAGAATTTGTCCACAAGGGCTTTGTAGGCCTGCAGAACTGGGCATTTACATTGGAATACCCCTTTGACTTGGTTGACAATTAACAACGAATCACCAAAGATGTTCAATCATTTGATGTTCATGGTGATTGTTGTCTGAAGACCTATGAGCAAGGCTTCATATTCTGCATTGTTGTTGGTGCACGGGAAATCTAATTTAAATGACAGAGGCATTGGAGCCCCTTGCGGTGTGAAGAATACAATTCCCATGCCACCCCCTTGCTCACATTTAGAACCATCAAAAAATAGGGTTATGTCAGCCTGTGACTCAGGCTCATCAGAATATGGTGATTCTGAGACATGGAAGACCCCATCATCGGGTAGTTCTATGATCAGAGGCTGATCATCTTCGAGAGGAGCCTCTGCTAGTTGATCGGCTATGACTTGACCTTTGATGGATTTCTATCCAATAAACTCTATGTCAAACTCCATCAACAACATGATCCATTTTTCACCGTGCGGCTACTATGATAAGTATGACTCATCATGTACCGCAATGGATTCTCCTTAGACACAACATACGTCTTGTTGCTCAGCATGTAATGGCATAGCTTTTTGGTAGCAAACACCACTGCCAAGCAGAGCTTCTCGACGTATGCATAGTTAAGTTCATAACTGACTAGGGTGCGGCTAAGATAGTAAGTAGCCCTGTTCTTTGTGTAGTTCATTTTTTTGGGCTAGCATGGTGCCCAGTGCCACCTCGATAGCTGAGATGTATAAGTAGAATGGCACTCCTGGTCTAGGTGGTGCCAATACTGGTGGCGAAGCCAAGTATTGTTTAATGTCATCAAAGGCTGACTGGCACTCGTCATCCCAATGAAATGCGACCCCCTTGTGCAATAATTTATTCATGGGTCGGCACTTGTCAGATAGCTGTGCTATGAAGCGCTTGATTGACGTGACCTTTCCCTGTAGGCTTTTGAGCTGCTTGATGGTAGTTGGGGGAAGCATTTCAAGGATTGCCTTGACTTTGTTTGGGTCCACCTCGATGCCTCATTTTGAGACTATGAAACCCAAGAGTTTTCCAGATGTGATGCCAAATACGCACTTCTTGGGATTCAGTCTGACTTTATGTTCCATGAGGCGATCGAGGATCTTGCTTAAGTCATCGAGATGATCTGGGCACAAAAGAGATTTGGCCAACAAATCATCCATGTAATCTTCCAAAGTTTTATGCATGTGATCATGGAAGATGTACGTCATGGCACGTTGGTAGGTGGCGCCAACATTTTTAAGGCCAAAGGGCATGACCTTATAGCAAAATGTCCCCCAAGGCATTGTGAACGCCATTTTTAGTTGGTCCTCGGGATTGATACGAATCTGATTGTATCCCGAGAAACCATCCATGAGGGAAAGCATTTCATGGCCCGTTGTAGCATCTACCAATGCATCGATGCTCGGCAAGGGGAAATCATCCTTAGGACTCGCTTTGTTTAGATCTCAAAAATTAGTGCATATGCGAATCCTCCCATCCAGATTTTTGATGGGCACCATGTTGGACAACCATGGTGGGTAATCCATGCAGATGACAAACTGTGCATCCAACAACTTTTGTAATTCATCTTTGACCATTAAGGCCACTGTTGGGTGCATCTTGCATAGTTTTTGCTTAACTGGCTTGACTGTCGGATCAAGCGTTAGATTATGCGTGACTAGCTACGGATCTAGCCCCGACATGTCTTTGTAGGACCATGCAAAAACCTCCTTCTTCTCTTTGAGAAGGGCAATGTAGTCGGCTTGCTCTTCGGGGGATAGACTTACCCCCAGCTTGATAATCTATGGATTCATTGGATCCGAGCCGATGTCTACGTCAGTCATCTCCTCGATCGACATGTGGGATCCATCCTCCAACTGGTGTGGAGTTGGGATCAAGTGGATATCATTTGCTGAGTTTAGATCATCATTAGGAACCTCGGGTCCCTCTTCAGCATGGAAGATATCCTGAGTTGGCCCTGGGGTGAAATGAAGCATCTCACCGAAAGGCCAGTACTCTGATGGGGATGGTGGTGAATTGACGTGATCCCAGTCTATGGCATCTATGTCTAGATACAATGACTATGTTGGATCGGCCGGATTGTGGATGGGGGCGGTTAAGTCAATGGAGATCATGTTGATGAAATGATTTTGGTCTCCATTACCATGGGTGTGATGACTCGAACATTCTGGATGATCTTTGTGCTCTGGATCTGGCTCTGGAGGTATTGGCATGAATGGATCGGCCCTATGTGTGGATAGGAGGATAGGGTCTACCCTCGGAACTGATATCTCTATAGGGTCTCTAGGTGGAAGGTGTTCTCCGTATGCCCAAAGTGGTGGATTCAACACTTGGTCCCACTGCGCTGGGTTTAGGTGCCACTCATGCCCTGGCATTATGTTTAGTTGTTCAAACATATCATCAATATCCAAGGGGTATTGTTGCTGCATCTATCACATGTGATTGAGATATGCCATCTCAGTTTCATCTTCATAATCACTGTCGGAGATCCAAAGGCCTTCATTGGTTCCAACAACTATTTGTGACATTAGAGGCTCATCTTGCTCGAGCAAATTGATCTGGCCCCATTGGGGTTGTTTCGCTCTCTATGGGGGGACCTGATTTTCTTGAGGTGGCACTTGCTCGATTGGAGCATCCAAAGGGAACATTGCCAAGAGGCTTTCTTGATAATCATCCATGGGGGTCACTTGTGAGTGATTGCTATCCGATTCGAAGGGGTCCCATGGTGCTACCTCATATTCTGACTCATCTTCTGAAGATCCTTCTTGACCTTGTCTATACCTCTCTTGTAGGTGAGTTCTCAAACTTTCTCCTCTCTCGAGCGAAGGGAAAGGGTTGTTGAGGTCAACAAGGTTGGTTGTCAACAATGGGAGATAATCCCCTAGTGTATATGTCATGTTAGGGTTGGCATATGGATCTAATGCCAATCCCCCCTTATTGCCTATCCCTAGGCCTTGCATGTTCTCTACCAAGATGTCCAAGGGTAGAGGGTGGTTGAACCCTACCCCTGACTTGTCGTATGGCATTTGGTATCTTGGTTGGCAAAGAACACACACTCCTTGCTCATATCTGCCTAACCCATATCCATGCCAATTGCATTGGCCAAGATATCTCAAAGCAAAATCTGGGTTGGACAAATAATTGACATCTTCAGTAAAAGGCTCTTCATCTTCATCCTCTTGCATGTATGGTTCAATACCATGATCAAGGCCCCCATACACAAAGTTTGTCTGGTTTGGCGGGTAGCCTAGAGGAACAATAGTGCCTATGGGGAGGCGAGGTCTCCCCATGTCCTGCATGGACTCAAGTGTGGGTGTTGCTACAATATTCCACACCAGATACTCCCCTAGGCCCGTATTGGCCATTTCAACGATGATTGTTGGTGATTGAGGGGGAGGGAACGAAAGTTCTTCCTGAGTCCACTCCATGTCGGGTGAACTAGGAGCCTCGACTTCCATTCTGCTAGGCATCTCCTCAGTAGAGATGGTTGAGACTGATGGTGCTTCTTCTAGAGGTTGCACCTCTTCCAGAGGTTTCTTCCCTTTGTCCTTTTGTGTGGCCACCATAGGTGGCATCATTGGTGAAGGACCAGATGATGAAGATGGACCCGACTAGGGATTTGATGGACTTGTCAATGGGGATGCCTACGGAATCGGACCCTATTTAGATGGATTCAACTAAAAATCCAAATGCGTTGATGGAAGGGTCGATTGTGGCATCAGCTGCACCGCATTGCAATACTTGAAGGGTTCCAAGTCCGCTGGGACTACATGCACCTGCCCTTCGAATGTATACTTTAAGCACTGATGAGCTATCGAAGGGACACACTTCATGTCCCTGATCCATGGCCGACCCAGCAAGATGTTATAGGCCATCTCACCCTCCAAGATGTGGCACAATGTAGGTATAGTCTTTTGTCCCACTTGGATGGGTAGGACAATTGTGCCAACTGTCGAGCATATTGCATCATTGAATGCTCGCAGTGTATAGGTGGAGGCCACTATGTGAGATGCGGGCAACTTGAGGTGCTTCAAGGCCATTGTTGTAATGATATTACTGGATGAGCCAGTGTCCACCAATACCCTCTTGTACGGAATCCCGTTGACCCACGTGATGACGTGCAGGGGTGGATCCGCCATGTCACCAGCCACTGATTTCAATTCATCCTCTCGAAAGGTGATGACTGGCTCAGTGCATCATTTGACATGTCCCACGAAGTTGTTGAAGGAGTTTGCTTCATGGGGCTGCAACTCGATGGCTTTTAGTATCTCCATTAGAGCCTCCCGATGGGGCGTTGATTGTTGTATGAGCTCGTAGATGGAGAGCCTAGCCGATGTGGTCCTCAAACTCTGGGTGAGTTTGGTTTGAATTGTGGCCACTGGTCTAGGTGGAGGAGGTGGTGCAAGGTGTTGTTGTGGTTGTGACATTGTTGGCACCTCTCCTGTAGCTACCGTGGGGCAGCTGTGCTCGGGTACCTCTTGTTTCGAGTCACTATACTGATCATCCCTACATACCCCTGCATGGGGCAGTTCTGTGTGACCTCATTGACTTGTAGGGTCTTTGCCTGCGCATCATGGGTAGGCAAGGGGTCCTTAAAGACCTCCATTTGTTGATTGCTTGGTGCCACGGGATTATCCACCGCTAATGTCTTGTTATCTATTAGGTCTTGCACCAAGCCTTTAAACTTCCAACATGCATTAAGGTCATGTCCCTTCCATCTATGGAACCTACAGTACAAGTCTTCCCT